>OZ026583.1:19534247-19886747 GCA_964020215.1 Aurelia sp. 3 sensu Dawson et al. (2005)
TATTGACAGTTTTTAGTTCAGTTGTGTTTGATACATTTTGAATATTTGCACTTTAAGGAAACTAAGATACATCTTTGAGTTATGTGTTTATGGGCCGCACGTTGAATCCACTACAGAGGTGTAGATCGCCAACAAATTAAGAAACTCCAGTGTTGGAAAGTTAAGAAACTATTTACAACAAGGTTTTCTTTACTTTCACTCGCTTCCTGTATCAAATTACCCAGAGGTACTTGAATTTAATGTCTAAAAATTGGAAAGGCATCAAATATCCTTGTTTTGAAGTGTTCCCAAGGGCACAGTTCTAGTAGTAAACAAGAAGAATCTCGTAAGAAACTCTAGTACTCAAAATCTGATAATCATTACTGCCCAAAATTCTTGGTTTCTTATGAAAAAATTACGTGCATAGCGATTTGGAGTAATCGAGTGATTTCAGCACACCATGCACCATCCCACATCAAAACTTGCATTGAAGAATTTGTTAACTTATGAGAAGTGACTGAGCTCCCCTCAAGCCTCAGCCCCTTTCCTTTGATGATTTTGAAAAGGTTTACTGCATCACCATCTCTACTCAATTGCCAATATACCTTTAGTTTATTGAATTTTGAGGAGTCATACCCTACCCGCGACCGTTATTAGGAACCATCCTTAGTGTTTATCAATATGAAGCTTGAAGAGGATTGATTAACAATTTTCTAAAATAATGGTAGAATGTCGAAGTATTAGCCCCAACTTATTTTTGCTTTCATAGTAACTCCTCTCCTCCCCCCTGATTATTAAGGTCATCCCTTCAGACCATTCCCTCTATTATGTACTGGAGACTATTGTATCCTCAGGTCTGAGGATCGAGCCCCCTTTCCCTCTCCCTCCCCCTCCACCCAAAGTGAAGCTTTGGTCTTGCCCCATGGTCACGAAACGGATATGCGTTTCAGTTCCATGTTATATTGTCTTCACAGTCATGAAACGCAATAGCGTCGAGGTCACATAAAACAGAGTCATCAAACGCATTGCGGTTCAGGTAGGTACACTTCCGCATAGGGGACACTTTTGCATACTACACCGGCTTATGGTGATCGGAATACCTAGTAGGCTGTAAGATAACAGGTTGGTAGAAATTTGAGAACATGAGATTTACGAAATCTTCTGCCACTTTGATCTTATCAGTTCCGAGATCAGTTCGCAGTAGGTCTAGGTTGAAATCACCAGATATTGTCACGTGTTTGTTTTCTCTTGCCCAATCCCAACTTGGACTTGCTTGTAAATCCGATTTCCTTAGGTACCATAGCCCATACCATCGCACTCCATATTTAAATTCAACTAACACAAAAAACCAAAGCTATCCAGGTTGTAACCAATTTGATATAAATAACATGATTCTTGGATAAGATGAAAGAATAAGGCCACAGGTGCAAGAATTGTGTCTGTCAGTAGTTTGTGGAGAAAACAAAAATTTTGTTCCAAGCGAGTCTCCTCCAATTATCAACAATCAAGCCTGCTAGACCTATGCAGCAGAGCTTCCTACATTTCTGTCTGCAATATGAATATTTCTTCAATACTACCACCTCAAATGTAAATTTGAGACTAATACCTTAAGAGAAGCATCGCAACCGCAGCGAGCCAGCAGTGTCAAATAAACATTAAGGAAGTAGCATAGAACAAAATTTCATTCAAAGTTAACAGTGTCTTCATCGATCCATAACATCATGTCAGGCATGATCCCAAGTGATTATTTTGGGATGGAGGAGCGTGGAAAGAAAAGAAAAACGAGAGAGAAGTATGATCGACTTTGATAAACAATGACAATATGGTCCTAATTTTTGAGGACAGGGGTCTAAACATGATGTAATTCAAAACGATATCAGCTAGCAAAGAGAAAGAATGAGGGAAGCTGCTGTGCAGAGGACGGGTGGTTGCTATATGCTGCCAAGTTGCGGCAGTCTTTGTGGTAGAACAGCAGTGCGTCATCATTAGTTCGTATTACTTGTTTCTTCATCGAGAAAAATTCCTTCGGTGACGTTATGACGGTTCATTGTTCAAAATCAACCAAAGAGCATCTTGAATGCAGAAAGCCGTCATCAACGTTTTTCTATTGCAACATAAACTTCAAAGACATTTTGCCAGGAAAATGGCTTGTGAAACTGATGCCTTGTTAGTATCGTGGACAGTCTTACAAGGCGAGCGAGTGCTGGGCCTAAATGAAGATGGTACGGAAGTCGATAGGCCAGACATGCAAATACAAATTTTCAACTGCAAACACAAATTTTCAACTGCAAACACAAATTTTCAACTGCAAACGTCATAATTTGTATTCAAACTTAATAATTAAGTACAACCTGCAAGTATAAATTCTCGCACGCAAATTGTAAATTTAACTGAATGCAAAACATGTTAATTTTTCTGGCGGCAAGTTCATGTTCATTCAGGCGTGAAGTCAATCAGATGGAGAGCTAATTGCTCGGTAAAAAGTATAAGTTGAGTGAAACTGTCAGTCGTAGCACAACTAACTTGAAAAAAGTGTTTTTTTAAACCTGATTAAGAACTGAAACATTGCAACTATTCTTCGTCTTCGGACAAAGTCGCATTTTAAAAGAAATTACTGTTTCATTGATAGAAACAACATGGGCAGCACACATAACAACACTGTTTTCTAAAGTGTCTTTGTTTGTTACTGTTGGAACAAACTTACAGCACATGTGTGCCGTTGTGAAAAAGGTGAAGGAAAAAGGAACATCTAAACTTTACTTTGGCTGTATTGAGTGAAACAAAGGTAAGAAGCTAAGAAAGTTACTTTTGCTTGCGGCGACAAAGCCAGACCATCAGAGCTTAAAACACACGCAAAGGTAAAAGGTGATGGTGGTGGGCTAAAATAAATGAAAAGCATGTTGTGTGAGGGCTGAAGTGAACCCATGCTTGCATTTCATGGGACTTCGTGCCGGAATGTAGAAAACAAAGTGGACTGAGGCCTCTTCTTCATCAGAATTGATTGATATTTCTGGTAAACACAAATCCAAAATCAATTATCAATTATCAAAAAAAATGCCATCAAATCATAGACACGACAATTTCTCTACAAATAATTACCAAGGTGAAGTCAAAATGGAGAAACACATCAAATGAAAGAAATAATAATAATAATAATAATAATAATAATAATAATAATAATAATAATAATAATAATAATGATAATAATAATAATGGAAACTTTCATTCACATAAACAAACTTACAACAAGATAAATATTTAAAATGTAAAACTTACAGTATAAAGAATCTATTCGTGACTACCACTCTCCATAAAAGGGCATGTTAGTCAAGCCTTACTGCCTTCAACAATTTTACTTCTTTACAATGTTAAAAGTTCTGGATTGGTCCATTCTTTGTCTTTCCTACAAAATATATAGTACGTTGTCCTTATACAGACGTTTATGATGTTTCTAATAATGTTTTTTGATAGAAGTTCCGAAAGTCCAATGCTCTTTAATGCTTGCAGTATGCCATTTCCATCATCTTCCTTGCATATCAATCCTAGGGCGCTCATACTGAGATTCACAAATGTTACTTTCTCGTACTTTTTCTTGAGATCAACGATGGTAGAGTTGTATTTTCCAACCTTCCTTGTACAATTTTCTTTCACGTTGGTAACAAAACCACAGGTTAACTCTAGAACGATAACTGTCTTCTCTTGATAGACCATGATGATATCTGGTCGCTTTAGTGTTCCGGTGACAACTGTGGGGCATGGGTAGCCTGGGATATCAGCAAATACTTTCAAGTCCCTCAGGCCCTCAATTTTGCTCAAAAGAGTCGCAAGGATGGAGTTGTGCCGCCACGTGTATCTGCCTTGTTGAAGGTGAACTTTACAACCCGCAACAACGTGCAATAGGGATTGACTATTATCCTTGCATGCAAGGCATGTGTCCATGGTTGCTTTTCCCCACATGACCATATTCTTTAATGTAGCTAAGGTATTATTCATGTATCTGTTCGTAAAGTTGTAGATATTCGATGGGAGAACGTCTCGTACATCTATCCATAGCTTTTTGAGTTGCTCATTACTGAGAGTCCACATCTGTTTCACGATGTACCCGATTATAATAATAATAATAATAATAATAATAATAATAATAATAATAATAATAATAATAATAATACTAATAATAATAATAATAATAATAATAACTGCAAGATTTTAGAAAGAAGATGGAAAGGCAAGAACAACAAGGAATGATTGAAATTACTGAAGAGAAAATAAGAAAGTTTTTACAAAGGTTGCCGAATTGGAAGGCACCCGGACCAGATATGGTTCAAGGATACTGGTTCAAATACTTTACGAGCATGCACAAGAGCTTGAAGGATAACCTAACCTTGCAGATTGCTTAAAAGCAGGAAAAGTGCCAGAGTGGATGACAAAAGGGAAGACAGTGTTGATACAGAAGGATCCAGCTAAAGGAAATGATCCCAGCAATTACAGGCCAATAACATGCTTGCCACTGGCATGGAAAATCCTTACTGGAATAATTGCAGAAGAGACATACACTTTTCTTGAACAAAGATCATTACTACCAGAAGAGCAAAAGGGCTGCAGAAAGGGATCCCGAGGAACTGGAGACTTGTTATACATCGACAGAATGCTGCTACAGGAGGTTAAGAGAAGAAATAAGAATCTGGCGATGGCATGGATTGACTATCGAAAGGCATATGATTTAGTTCCCCATTCATGGATTTTGGAGTGTCTGGAAAATCTAGGTGTAAATGAAGAGATTAGAAGAATTGTTAAAGAAAGCATGAAATCCTGGAAAGTTGAGCTGACATATGGAAATGACGTTCTTGGTGAAGTGAAGATTGAGAGAGGGATATTCCAGGGAGATTCATTGTCGCCTCTATTGTTTGTAATCATACTCATACCACTGACCCATATATTGAGAAAAGCAAGTCCAGGATACGAATTCGCTAGTTCTAAAGAAAAGATAAACCATTTGTTATATATGGATGACTTGAAATTGTACAGCAAAACAGAGAAAACGCTTGACTCTCCGATCCAGACGGTGCGTATCTTCAGCAACGATATTAAGATGGAATTTGGTATTGAGAAGTGCGCCATACAAGAATTGAAAAGGGGAAAAGTTGTAAAGTCAGAAGAAATAAAGTTGCCCGATAACAGAAAGATCAGATCTTTGAATGAGAATGAAGAATACAAATACCTCGGCATACTGCAGGCCGATCAGATTAAGCAAAAGAAAATGAAAGAGAAGGTTGGGAATGAATACAAGCGAAGAGTTAGAAAGCTATTAGAAACAAAGCTGAATGGACAAAATGTTATTAATGCGATAAATACCTGGGCAATACCTTTGCTGAGATATTCTGCAGCATTTCTAGGCTGGAAGAAGGAAGAGATTCAACAGTTAGATAGAAAAATAAGAAAGCTATTGACAATGCACGGGGGACTGCACCCAAAAAGCAATGTTGACAGATTGTACATCCCAAGAAAAGAAGGTGGAAGAGGATTGCTTAATGTGGAAGATGTCATAAACCTCGCAGTTATTGGTCTCGAGAGATATGTATGTAACAGTAATGAACGGTTACTAACAGCAGCTAGAGCGGCAAATGAATATGAAGGAGATAGCGAAACTGAATATAAGTTGCGGAAAAAGAATGAAAGATGTCAAGCTTGGAAGGAAAAGACCTTGCATGGGCAGTTTTTAAGACAGACAGAAAATGAAGCAGGCAATGATAGATGGAATTGGCTTAGAAATACAGGAATTAAAAGAGGAACGGAGTCAATGATAATGGCAGCACAAGAACAAGCAATACGCACCAATGTCATTAAAGCAAAGATAGACAAAACACAAGAAGAAAGTAAATGCAGAATGTGTGGACAGGTAGACGAGACAGTGAACCATATCATTAGCGAATGCAGCAAGTTGGCTCAGAAAGAGTACAAGCGTCGACATGATTGGGTTGGAAAACGAATCCATTGGGAAGTGTGTCGTAAAAATGGGATCGAAGTAAAGCCAAAGTGGTACGAACATCAGCCAGAAGCAGTACAAGAAAATGAGAGATACAAGATATTGTGGGACTTTAACATCCAAACTGACCATGTGATTGAGGCTAGGCGTCCTGATATGATTGTGATAGACAAAGAAACAAAGTTTGCTAAAATCATAGACTTTGCCATTCCCTATGATTCGAGAGTAAACTCCAAGGAGGTAGAAAAGATCGAAAAATATCAAGACCTTGCACGAGAGATAAAAAAGCTGTGGGGTACGAGGGTGATAATCATCCCAATAGTCATAGGAACACTTGGAACAACACCAAAGAAACTGAAGAAGAGATTGGAGGACATTGAAATAGAGACAAGGGTTACTGAGTTGCAGAAAACTGTGATCTTACATTCTGCCAGGATTCTGAGAAAGGTTCTCGAGATTTGAGAAATCTTGTTGATGCCAAACCCCGAGAACACACTACCACTGACATTTAGTGAGCAACAAATGTACATAATAATAATAATAATAATAATAATAATAACAATAATAATAATAATAATAATAATAATAATAATAATGATAATGATAATAATAATAATAATAATAATAATAATAACACAAAGAGTTGTTTCAAAACAAAGTTTTTTTATCGTTTCGTAGGGCCAAAAATCTTAAGGACCAACTAGTGAGGGCAAAATTACCCGTTTCAGTTGATGAGAGTCTGTCGGTTAAGGGCTGTTATAAATGCAATGGCAGGAAAAGTTGTCAGATCTGCGGTTTAATCCAGGAGGGGGACAGTTTCCAAAATTCTGACGAGAACAGATCTTTTACCATCTATTCGGGGAAGTACAACTGTAACTCAGAAAATGTTGTTTATTTGTTGCAGTGCGAATGCTGCCACAAGAGATATGTGGGTAGCACTAAAACCAAATTTAGGCAGAGGTTTAACGTTTATAAATCATATTTCAGGTCGTACGCGCGCAAACATAATGAAGGGACGCTGGACAGGGGGAAACCGATTCCACAAGCGAATTTTTTTAGTCATTTTTTTGAATCACACCATCGCGGAAAATTTGATGTTACTATCAAAATAATTGATGGGGCAGAAAATGTATTTTCATTGCGACGAAAAGAACTTTTTTGGCAATATCGATTGGGAACATTTTTGCCAAGGGGACTTAATGAACGGGCTGCGGATGTTGAGCTGGACATGTTTGCGTGCGGGATGGCCTGAATCTTGCTATTGCATTTATTTCCTGAAGATTGTGGTGGGCGTGGCTGTGCGGCCATCTCCTTTGATTTCGTGTTATGTTACGCGGGCTATTCTTGATTCAGCCTTGAGCGAATCGTAGAAGGGCCATCGGAGAGCTCCGCGCGGTTACCCAATGAGTCTTGTTGTTTTTTGCCTTCTCAGAGTTTCAAGCCTCTCCGGGGACATTGACCAAAGATGTTTACAATAATCTAAAAAATATAAATTTTGTTCTCTCGAGGTGCAGCAAAACATGCACTTTTTCTTTAAGCTTACTTTTTTACTCTCACCGGGCATGGTAATCTTTTGTTGACACTTGCAAAATTAAGTTTTAAGCCTTTATTTGTATGTAGCTTGGATCTTTTTATCTTGTAAAATATCTATAAATACTCGGTTGCTCGCATGAAAAGTTATTCCTGATGAAGATTTTATCGAAACGTTGAAGCTTTTAACAGTGTTGTTTTTTAATAATAATAATAATGATAATAATAATAATAATAATAATAATAATGATAATCATGATCTCCACAACCTCCTTCCCACAATTTGACTCACTGCATAGTCCCACCGCAACAGCAACAACAACGACGACGACAACAACAACAACAACATTCCTTACACTTTTTTAATAAATAACTACGGCTCCACAGCTATATGCAATCTGTCTATAGTTAATGCATGCTAATTCCCCACTGTACGGGGCACGCTCTAGCAAACTGCAAGACATTCTCCAGCGTGATTTGACTGTGTGGAATGGATATTCATCTGATCAATCTAGAAATAATACATATGAGGCAACAACGAGACATTTTTGTCATAATTGTTTAGTAACTAACAATGTCATCTACATTTGGCCTATTCAAACTGCGAACTGACAAACATGCAAATGAGGTTATGTTGCAATCTCGTTGAAGAGTATGACAACAAACGTGCTCATTTTTTCGTATCCCTTGAATTCCAGAGAAATGATTGATATTTCTGGCAATAAAATTCAACACCAATTATCAATTATCAGAAAAATGCTATCAAAATACAAACACGACAATTTCTTTGCAAAGAATGATCAAAATGAAGTCTTTGGAAAACATGAAATGAATGAAAAAGCAAGAAAAAACATTGATGATTGGATTGTACATATTTGTTCAATCAATCTGCACACGACTTCGTTGGACTAGCAATGACACAAAATTGTACTGTGGCCTTGCATCTTAGCCATGATAAATGTTTGCCGACTCATGCATACGGTGCAACTGTCTTTATCAATGCAATGCCCGTTCGGGCTTCGCCGCAGTAGATGAGTACACGTGATGTGTAAGCAGATGACCATTCCTACCACATAGACCATGAGGGGGGGGGGCGGGGTGCTTAGCATATTTGGCAACTGGGATGTGCGCTCCTTCCCGGGTATCGTTTTCGCCTCTTTCCCTAACTTCGGGTATCAAGAGAAAGCAGTTTTTCGATTTCTCCCTATTTTCAGCAGATTTCTTCTTATTTCATGCGCTAGGCCATTCCATAGAAGCGAGAGCCTACTCCATCTCACCTCACAGTTCTGGGGCTGACAGGTGAGGTGGAACTACACCCTATTACTTGCTACAAAAGAGGCTTGGATCGAGCGTCCTGATCTGGTAAATCTTGTAAAGGAAAACGAAAGCATGACACCCGTTCTAAGTAGAAGCACTGCTAGCTGTGGCAAGATGTTGCTTCGGATCTTGGAAAACTTTAAAGCATTCAGCAACTATAATTTTTCTCAAGTGGGGGTTACGTAAGTTTCAGTTCACACACAGGCAAGTTTCATTCACCTTTGGTTCTTTTTTGTCGTTGTTTTCATTCATTGTTAAGGTTATCAGAAGCTTTGACAAACATTCAAAGCACCATAAATCCTATGCTGCTGATGAGGGAAAATCAATATGACTATTACAAGAAATACTCCGTTTCTAAGGTCTAATAGATAATAGTTTTTGAAAGTCAACACATCAACAGAAAATAACTTTCGAAAAACCTATCTGACAAGGAGAAATGGTAACTAAAAGCATTAGGTCTGGAGTAATAATGAGACTTCTTGAAACGCGATTCTTGGAAAGACAGGCGAGGTGAAAAAGTAAGCGAGCATCAACAGACAGAACGGAAGAACACAGAAAGAAAAGCATCACAAACATTTTCGAAGCAGACGAGACTGAGATCATGGAAATTTGGAATTTTAATGACAGAAAATATTTCGAAAATTGGAGAATTACTCGTTTTGGAAACTTATTCAGGCCGGAACTTATAAATAACATTTTGGCATGATCATCAAGAGCTAATACTCTTTAAAAGTAATGAGGTTTTGAAAAAGAAGAAAGAAATCCTCGTGGTAGGTCTCTTTTCAATCAACAACGGAATTTATTCTTGTTTCGATATAGTAAATAATAACAAATCAACTCTTTCTAATCTTGTGACATGTGTGTCTGAATGAATAAATGGATGTTTATAGAAGATAGTTGCTCCAAAAATATTCGGCAAATCATGTTCTTCAATGGCAAGCTTTTTCTTGCCGGCAGCCAATTAACAAACTATTTCTTGAACTCAAAAATGTCAAATTTGCCGTCTTCTAGAAACACAGCTTTTTTCATTGCGCAGCTAATTGGCAAAACATAAAAAATATTTCCTGAACTGAAAGTCTTGATATTTCGTTTAAACTATCTCTTTTCAAAAGTAACGTACACCTGATGTTACGTCATATTTTCAAGAGAGGCTGAATGAATATAGATGTTGCCATGGTGAAGTGTTGAGATACTCACATTGATCTCGTAAAAACAAATATTGCATTTTGGATTGGTTTCATCTGCAGTTTTGCTACCATGGTTACATTTCTCCCTCCTGATATAGAAAGTAATATTTTAATCACTATTAACTGGTTTCATTAATTATGGTCTGAGGATCAAAACCAATCCACACTCCCAAGAAAATTCAATTCAATACAAAAGCAAAGCAGACTCACGTAGTAAGTCACCTTCCTTGTAATCCTGCATGCTAGATGCAACAACAACAACAACAACAACGACAAAAACAAAATAAAATTTCTCTATGGATCATTTCTACCTATTTCTCTTTTCATTAATCATCATTTTCAGCCAGCTAAGCTACTTCATAAATTCAGTGAAGAGCGCAAGCGTCATTCGATAAAATATACAAAATACAGAGTACCTTGCTAGCCTGATTTCTTTGCATCTCTTTATCCGATTCAAAATGACATCCATGACTATCGAAAAGTTAGTCAATGATATTTATGGCTGCATACGAAGTGCACCATCGATTCTGATTACAGTGCCATTTATCATTGAATTATCAATAATTGATTGAACGAGATGTGCATATTCTTCTGGGGATCCAAGTCGTTGCGGAAATGGGACGGATTTTGCGAGTTCATTCTGTACTTTTTCAGGTAGTGAAGCCAACAAAGGTGTCCTGAAGAGCCCTGAAAATAAACACAGTACTCATTAATTTCTATTATATTCCAATAAAAATTTTCATACCAGAGTGTATGTTCCAGCGAGGAGCTCAGTTCTTTGAAATCCAAAAGAGGGAAAGAACACCTTTAAATTGAACCGTAACATATGATTATAACAAATATTTCAGAATAATACTGGTTGAATAAAAAAATAACCTTCTGAAAGACCATAGCTCCCTGACTATCACGGCCAATAATATTAGCGGCAATACTATACTTTTACCTTCATATAAATTTTAAGATTTATCTGACTGAAATCTGCCACTCTGTTCTGAAATTATGAGGAATTTTCTCAAGAAAATTTTCAAAGCTGCTGTAATTACATGGACACATTACCTAGGGTTAGGGTTAGGGTTAGAGAGACCTTCAAAACAGGCTAAAAATCATCACAAAATTTTCTATCTTACTGCAATGGCTTTCCACGTGCTTCAACAGGTGTTTTTTCCCTTTGGGAGGATGATAACAGTGTCATCCCTGGGAGCATAAAAGCTCTATTTTTGAAGGTTTCTTGGTATCACTTGCTCGACAAAATCCCTTATAATTTCAGAGGCCAATTCCATTCAAGTAAGTTTAAGAATTCATTTTAACATTGAATTAATTACTTGCCAAAATCATTGTCCTGGTATCCAGGGTGTACAGAAGCCTCTCAAACGGGGAATATTTTGCTCCCCCAGGGGTGGCGCCAGAAACCTTCCGACAGAGGGGCTAAAATGGCTAAAACATGAAGTTTCCGTACTTCATTTTTCCGAAGTTTCTCCAACCAGAATTCAAAACTTCCTGCGACGAGGGGGCTAGATGCTTCCGAAGGGAGGCTGTAGTCCCTCCTAGCCCTCCTCTTGGGCCACCACTGGCTCATCCGGTGGTTCCTTTACTTTGCAATGCAGTTGCTCTACCAAAAGTTTAACTGATGATGTACACACTGAGCAAGAACTGAGAAAAAGGAATGTTGTATCCACTCTTAAACCTGACAGAAGTTTTCTTAACTCTCACGCCAAAAACCAAGGTTTTGTATAAAGTTTTAGCTGTTGCCCAGATAAGTCTACTGTTTTGGTGACTTTTCACATTTGGGTGCCATGAAACCTTTATAAAACAACCGAGTCGTGCTACTTCTCGCCATGACGAACAGTACCTTTCGTTCGATGATCCGGTATCTAAATGCATCTTGTTGTTTACTTCATTCCAAACAAAATTACTTCCCATCAAAACAAATCCTTGTAAACACCAATAAGCTACTTAAAACATAGATTACAGTGTTATTCGAAAGGTTCCAATGTTTGCAACGCAAAAGTCTATCTCTATTGTTCGATCAAAAATTACCAATAAAACGTCTACTGAATGTTCCTGGTCTTTTGCTAATGTATGTTGGTAACATTTTTGGCCAACAATGTAAAATGCTAATCTTCCTTCTACAGGAAATTGAAATTTTTGGATCTTTACACATAAATATCAACTTTTTGGAATCTTCCTTACAAGTAAATAATCTATTCTTCAACGTACCAAAAACATATCATTAATGTCTTCTTCTCTGACGTCATTTACTAACCCCAGGGCCCCCCAGGGCACCTGAAGGCACTACTATCACCAGTAAATCATGATTATTAATGAAAATTACAGCATTATCTATTAATAGATGCAGCATTTTCTCCTCTCCGAAATTGATAGCATCCGCGTAAGGAAGTAGAGATACCTTGTTTTTGCGAATTCCAACAGAAATCGGCGTCTTTTCTCGAAAATTAGCTTAATTCCTTTCACTGATTCATAAGTACTGTAACTCATTGACCTTTCTCTGTTGCATGGTTGTAATAGTGACAAGGTCGCATAGTGATACAGTTACTAAGCATTTTACTTAAAATTTGTCAATCAAGGTCAAAAGCCAGGTCAAAGTTATTAAATGGACATTCGAGCCCCAATATCTTGTTTCCATCTCGGAGATACGTTATCTTTCGAGCAACGACCATATGGCTATGAATTCTCATTAATCTTATAATGAATATAAAAAATAAAAGAGAAAGGCATCATAATTACACTATATTTTGCCGCTAAAGCAGTAAACACGAGAAAGTAAACTAATCAATGAATGAATAACTATATATCATGGCAACTCAAGAATTCAACTAATTCCAGCTGCTAAGACACGATCTTCTTAAGATTTATCAACGAGTTTTTGTGCATTTCCCTTGATAACCAATCTTCAATCTATGGTTTCTTTTGCAGATGAGCAACTGCCACATCAAAAACACCTGTTTCTTCTACAAAAGAAAGTTCTAAGATGTATATCTTTTCAACCTTACTGCTCTCCGTCACTACCAATATTTCACTATTTGAAAGTTCTCACACTCAAAGATCTAATTCATTTTAATATCTTAAACTTTGTATACAAATCAATAAATAAGTTCACTACTCCTGTCTTTCATAATTTTTTTCAACTCAGCCAAAATGTCCACTTGCATGGGACTCGTCAAACCTCTCGAGGTGATCTGTTTCAAACAAGTAAAAATACAATACAATATGGTCTAAGATCAATGCAGTACTTTGGTTCAAAACTATGGAATACCATTCCAATTTATGTTAGAATTGCCACATCGGATTCCATTTTCAGATCTAAATTGAAAGAATTTTACTTCCAAAGAAATTTACTTCCAACATGATTATTGCCTTAAACACCATCCGTATCTTGGCTGTGCGTTCTGCCCCATGGCCGGGTTCTCTGTTGGTTCTGGTTGTGGGGTGGGGTGTCTGGTTGGGATGTGGATGGTGTTCTTTTGCTCACTCTATTATTGATCATCTGGTTTTTACTTTTAAAAATATTCTTTTTTACTTTCTTTTATGGGGGGGGGGGCCCTCTCTCGATTAGTTTATCTATTTTGAGGGCTCCTCCGTAGACAATCATTCTAAATACAAATTGTAAAGTTGATTTATGTGATTCTAATCTTAATTGTTTATAGTATGTAGATTTTTAATTTTCATGTATTTAGATTTATGTATTGTATTGTTTTATCTGTTATTGTATTTAGGATGATTGTTGAATAAAATGAAACTGAAACTGAAACTTTGATTTCTGATCGGTATCCTAAAAAACTTATTGCAAATTCGTTTTCGATACAATGCAAAATAGATTATCTCACGGTGATGATGATGATGATGATGATGATGATGATTAATGAAAAAGCACTGTTAAAGCCAACGCCCCAGAGAAGCAAAGCTTACCGAGTCATGGAGCCGTGAGTTTTTCTGGACTCTGAGTACAAGCTTGCATGGAAGTAACTGCGGATTAAGGACCTTCAGGCTCATTTTGGCCTATTACGTACCTAGACTAATTATATGGCCATAGTTATCGCTATTGAAAGGCTGCCGGACTCTCCTAACTACGACTCACAATCAAACGCCATTATTTTGAAATGATTACACCTTCTTATATGATTTGACATTTTCATCAATTGTTTTCATGGTATTCTTAATCGTATAGACTTGCTCCAAGTCTGCTCCTTCCGTCCGTCGAACCGTTTCATTTACGGTAGTTCACGGTTCCGCCATTCCACCATTCCGTGTGAAAAGAGCGAGGAACATTATTCCTTTCTCTTGCTTTCCTCTTCGTGCCTTGACGGAACGTTGGAATGGCGGACCCAGGAACAACCAAAAAGGGAACGGTTCGACAGACCGACGCAATAGACTTGGGGCAAGTCCTTTAATCTTAAGACTTCGTTCTGCCAAGCTAAGTTCCTTGAAATTCTGCTTTGAGCTTCGGGTTTCCGTTGGTCGACATGAATCAATCGAATTTGCAAACAGTCTCGTTCCAAAGGGCGTTCAAAATTGCAACGAAACAAAGTCAGTCCAAAAAAATTGCCGTAATATTATGAGTCCCAGTATGAGCGGTCTCGGTTTGGTGTAATAGTCTCGTTTTGAATAGTGATTACTGGGACTCATCTCATCGTAATCAGTCTATTAGGTACCTATAAGAACCCCTATAAGAACCCAGCGGTAAATGTCTAGGAATCATTTCAGCCTATTACAGAAAATCACTGGTTCTCTTATGAGGATTTTACTGAACTGTTCACATTCTTTCAAGTTCTTCATCTGATCCTAATAGAAAACATGCCATAAAAGATGTTTAATCTCAATACGCCAGGTAACTTTGTCAGAAACTTTTAAAATTTGCTTGCAACTTGACATGTAGCAAAAGCCATTGACCAACAAAATTATCCATCTAAGTTAACAGGTTTGGAAGAATATAGACATTGACTTGAATGGCCAGATGAACTGGTAGAATTCTAATGGCTTGCAAGGAATAAAACTGTTTTGGTTCCATAGTCTACATCAATGGCAGTGTTGCAGGGCGGAGGATAAGGGGAGAAGTTCTTCCGCTTCTCTCCAAGAATGGTTTCCAGTCCATCCAAATCCATAGAGAATAAATTGAGGGCCCAAGGGGGGGGGAATACTTTATTGTTAAATGATACTGGACGTGCCACTCATATCGGTGGGTTTTCACCTGAAACGCCCTCCATATGGGTCTGTCCTTAACCTAAATTCTCGTAGATGGGTGGCTTTTTCAGAATTTTTATCACAATCGAAGAGATTTGCATAGACCTTGCATCCTCAAATCAACAAAATTCATAGACATGGTTACGAAACTTCCTGAAATTAACGCAAAGAGGTTCGAAATTCTGTCATACAAATGACTCCTTTTGTTAAAGTTCAAATTCACGTCTGGTCACGTTCACAGTCAAGTACCCCCCCCCCCCCCGGGATTGAGGGAGGGGCTCAGGAGCTTGGTTGCAACAAAAAGGGCACCTCCAAGAGATGGAAAATACATTCCCTGATGATAAAAGTGGTGCTTCTTTAGGAAAGAACGACGTCATCTAACAAATATTCACAGGGCTCTGCTGGCACCACCACTGGCCTCTATTTACATACTATTTTCATATAGATCTTTTCTTTGCTTCTTGGAACAGTTTTGGGAAAATATTCAGTCATGCTTCAAACATTAAATATGCCCATAGATTGTCTGGCATTTGCATACACTGATTTTTCAAAATCTTGAATTGTCTTTTAGTTTCAGCTAAGATTGGGTTATAAGTTTGAAAAAGTGAAAGATACCTGGAGCAATAGTGTTAACTCTGATACCATGTCTTGCCAAATCTCTTGCAATAGGTAATGTCATGCCAACAATGGCACCCTTTGATGCAGAATATGCTGCTTGACCCATTTGACCCTCAAATGCTGCAACACTTGCTGTGTTTACAATTGTTCCTCTCTCCCCTTCCTCGTTTGGTTGATTCATGGCCATTTCTTCAGCAGCTAGTCGGATCATATTGAAAGTTCCAACTGCATTCACCTTTCAAAGAAACAGATGAAAGACTGTAGCTGCTAGCTGCTAATATTTTTTATGATAATGATTATATGGAAAACTGTCTTGTTTCATTGCCAATATATTCAGCTAGATTTAGCAATTTACCCCATGATAATGGGTAATTCCTTCCAACGAATATGGTAAGCTTTTCTGCAGAAAGCCCTTTCCAAAAATCTGCAAAAAAAGAGTTTGTTTGTTTGTTTTCAATTTGTTGTGAGTGGGCTTGTCAGGATTTCTAGCCACTGAAAGCTAATTTAGGCCCACTTTCCATGCCGCATCCAGGCATGGGACCACTAGTTTAACGCCCCTGCTGAAGGACAACGAGGTGAGTTGTGAGGTCAGACCTCTGAGGTCACCCATCCGGGGTTTGACCTCACTCAACCAAGCTTAACTTACGTCACCTGACAAAGACTGTATAAGCCACTTGGCCACTCACCCCGTAGAGTGAAAAGCCAAATTTCCCTGCTTTCCTTCTCAACAATAATGACACTTGCATGTGTTCATGTATTTTGTCCTCTTTTGGTGGAACGGAATCCCCCTTCTCACTAGGAGGAAGACTTAATCATCTTCCCAAGAGGATAGCACATGCTAAAGTGTGTTCAAGTCATTGCTGTAAGGAAAGAATATTACGGAAATTTGCTCATGGTTTTATTACATTTTTAAAGCTTTATTTTTGCTATAACTATGTTCCTAGCCTAACCTTACAAAGGCAAGCATGTCACACTGAGAGTGATGGTCCTACCTTTGTCCGAAAACCAGTAGTTCCAAAAAATTTTTCACCATCTTTGTCCTGAAAGTTGGTCATTTTCGATGACAAATTTACATTGTTATTTTTCTTTCATTCGATGGACAAATTAATCACTGGTGATGTTTGTCCAGAAAGCCGGTAGTTTCAGCCAAATAACGTTTTTCAAAAGCAAGTGGTACCCATAGCCTGTAGCCATAAAGGCACAAGTGTCCCAAAACCAGTTTTTCTTGCTCACCAAAATTCCATATCATTTGCAGCGAATCCAGAGTTTAATGGTTTACAAACCCCCACAAAATGGTTTTGGGCTAGTAATTGCCCTCGCGAAAACGTATTTCCCAAGAAGATGGTTCAAAAAGCTTTCGTAAATAGACTCACAAAACGAAGCCTTCTTGATTTAAAATTGCTCGTTCAGTTATCACTCAGTGTTCATACCATTTTACATAGTAGCACTTCAAGCTATTTACGAAAGAAAAACTCTTTTGAAAGTCGACCACAGCAAAGCAAACAAGATGCAGACAACCGCAATGAAACTGTACATATCATGCTTTTACGATTTATCTTAGCAAAATGATTTTGACAAGAAATTTTCAAAGACTTGCAAAATGCAGGGGAAATAATTAGTTTAACTTCCTGAAGCCCTCCTCTGGTCTTTAGAGTACGACAGCTATGAATTTGAATAAATTTTCCGGTGAGGAGACTTAGTTGTTTTGTTTCATGGGCTTGCATCTGCTACTCTAATTGCCTTCTTTGATCTATCAATGACTTTTGTGGAAGCTTCACACTCAATCAAATGGAACAACAGGAAATTTGTTGGCCTAACTGATTTGACATTTCCTAACTTTGGCAAAATAATGGAGCAAGGAGGAAAAAAATGACAAACAAATGGAATAAAATCTTTCACAGCTTCTAATACTGATCCTCTCCTCAAAAGTCTGGTAAAGGAAGGCATTCCTCATTGCAAAAACAAGGCCTTTAAAGGTTTCATTGTCAGTCAGTAAAACAAAGCATAAACACCAGAACATTTTATGGAAGCAATCGCCCTTCCCGTCTTATCTATGTACATGGGCGATAAGATGCCCTGATGGAAATTTCCTTATGAAAAGGCCTGCCATCAGCCTCTTACGTATCTTTCTATAACAGATTGCATCATGTCACTTTTTTGGGTCAGCTGGAACATCTGTGAAATACCATCATTCTTTCAGTTGGAATGCTTGGGAAACTTCTGAGAAGCCATTTGTAAATTCATAGATAATGGTAAATTCAAACAGAATCTAAAGTACATACTTGTAGAACTTTATTGAAATCTTCAACAGAATGAGGTTGGCCTTTCTTATTCAGTGTCTTTACAGCAATGCCAATTCCTGCACAATTCACAGCTGCTGTAATTGGCCCAAATCTCTCTTTTGCAAGTTGAATGGCCAATCGAATATCTTCTGCTGATGTTACCTGTTGTGAAAAATAGTTTCCTAAAATTCAAAATGAAAGAAATGACCTACGAATGGTAAACTTAATGGAAAACTATTACTTCAATATATTACTTAAAGTCAGGGTGTGGGACTTCTGGCAAGTTCAATTTTTCTTAAAATCATTTAGGGACCAGTCATTAATAATGCTGGGTAGATGATATTTAGAGGGGCCATGAACTGGCTAGGTGATATTTAGAGGGGCTGCCAAAAATTTTGGGCTGTGAAAGGGGGGCCATTAAAAATCTTAAGTCTGAAAAAGGGGGCCATAAAAACTACAAAGCTAATATGAGCTATCTGAAACAAAAACTTCCTCTTTCTATGATCTTTGTAAAGCCTTGCATTTCTCATCACTCATCATTAATGAATATTTTCATGAATCTCTAGGAATCATTTTTTCTCTTGAAAGAATCTCCATGTTCTTTTGTGTTACTTGTTATAAAAAAATGTAATATGTTCCTTAGAAATTTGTCATCAAATTTGACACAAAGGGGGCCATGAAAAATTACAGCTAAAAGACCAGAGGTCCTTGAAAACTTCAGTGAAGAAATGGAGGGGCTATGAAAATTTTTGCAGCGCAGCAGCGCAAAGCCCCTGCGTAGCGGCAATATAAACTTGACAAATGGTCAAAAGTGGGCGATGTGGCTGGCTGGCGATGTGGCTGGCACATTCAATTCAATTGAGTTTAATCACAGATCAGTGAATTCCACCATGATTCAACCCATCACCACTGATGCCAGGGAAGCCCTCTGGGGAAACTGGCAAAACTTTCAAGGCAAGAAGAGACTTTGTTCACTCAGGTAAGTATCGCATCAGTTGTTTTGTTTACGTGCAATTATGAGAGGATTTCTTTTTATCCTCTCAGTTGTTTAAACTATTCACAGAATTAGTTTAGCATTTTTGGTTTGTTTCTGGGACAGGAAAGGAAGCAGGCCTAGAACTTCATATTACTGATTTGCTGCATGCCAAGGGCATTGGATCCTGGTACAATGTTCAAATGTTAAACGGCGAATTGTGTGGACTATTTGCTGTCGTTCATTGTGTTCCTTACGGTTAAAACATGGCTAAATAAGATGAGGCCATGTTTGCCTTTCAGATGACTGTATTTCAAATTAACATAACAAAACAGACGGTATGAATGAATAGAAGGAATTATACAACTGTGGTCATATTTCAGTGAAATGTAATGCAACTCAAAGAACGATAATAAATGTAAACAAAACATTGTTCAGTTCAGTGACTTCATTATTCGGCACAATGGCAAGAAACTCATGGCACTGTGGATTAATATCTGGTTCTGACAGAACAGAATTTTAATTGATTTTCATCAAAAGATCTTGCTGTTAGAAATATTCCTGATGCCATGTTTATGCTATTTTTTATGCCATGTTTTGTCCTCAGTCAATTATTGGTTTGGTTACCAAGATTGTCAAAATGCTTTGACTTTCTGATCCATGACACTGTCTAGAATACCTCATACATATGAACACCCCCGTCTAAGTGCCCTGGTGAGAGGTCTGATTTTTACGGGGTCCTAGCGACCGATGGACATGGTCAGATTTTCTCTGGGGAGCTCGAATTTTGTAACGAGGACAGCATAATTATTGGCGGGAACTGTTTCTATGTGAAAATAATTCTTCAAATTTCTCTCTTGGGTTCACCTGTTTGCTGCCGAGGTTTCACTTGTGAGGTGTTTTGTACCGGGGAGATTCACAGCTTATCCGGGGACTAATTTTGCTCCGATTTTTTCACCGGGGAAATCACCGGGGTAGGATGTACCAGGGCACTTAGACAGGGGTGTATATGATTTTTCAACTGAAAGTTGGTCAAGTTTTTCTTCTATTGCAGGGCTGAAAGACAGTCTGGCAGCAAGTGAAATTCCTGTAAAGAGCAGCATTGGATTGAGCGTAACATTCAGTGTTGATTTTCGCCAAATAAAAAAGCTTATCATGTGAGGTGCTACCCAGAGCAGTATAAAGCTGTAAAGCCCAAAGGAACTTTGAACATGAATGACAATTAACTGTTTATGACTCAAAATTGCAATTTAATGCTTTGGTTGACAGCAATATTTGATTGAGTATGATAAATGTTCTATTCATGCTAAGCCATCTTGTAATTATCAAGAAGTTGTCTTTTTCTCCTTGTTTCCAACTCTGGATTGGTTCACAAGGGATTTGCAGTCTATCACTTTGCAAAAACTCTGAGCTGCACTCACTTTAACTTTGTTAACAGCTAGTTATTATCAATAGAAATATCTTCTGGCCCCCTACCCGGTATTAATAACGACTGGTCCCTTGATCATTAACTCCAATCAAAATCAATCAAATTTATTGAAGGATAGGGGGCTCTCTCCTCAATTGGTTTACCTATTGAGAGAGCTCCTCCTTTAAGTAATTCACTCCATACAATTTATCCTGGTTAATTTTCCGCATTAAAGTGTTAATTTTCTGTAATATTTTCATTGTAGTTTAGTTATTTGTTACTATAGTATATAAATTATATATAAATTGCATGTAGTGAATCTAAAATATATGAAACTGAAAACTGAAAAGTCCACACGTGGAGAAACAATCTACCATTTTATCAGGTGTGTCATAAAGACAATCCCCCACTGGAATGGATGGTTTCTTCAATAGCTTATCAATACTACTGGCATGTCTCTTGTCTAAAGGCTGACATGTTCTATTGGATTTTTCAATTTTCCTGACAGAAATCAGCCACTCTGTTCTTTAGCTACAAGGAATTTCTATAGAAAGCCCCTTTGAGGAACCTTCAACAACAGCGTAAACTCAGAACTGACTTTCCTTTTTCTGTCTTAAGGTATAGCATTGATTTGAGCAGCTTTAGCCCTAGTTAGCCTTTTGGGGGGCTTATAATGTCACCCAAGAAAGAGAACAAAAACAGTTTGGCAGATTTTATGCTTCCATGAGGATAAACAAGAGCTAACACAAGTATCTGCCCAACTGTGATTCAGGAAAACTGAAGAAAGTCATAAATTTTCAGCTGCTATATTCAAGGTTTTTGAAGTACATAGGCTCTCCATGAAAATGGCCAAAGGAAAAATACTCTATAATTTCAGAATTGAACTTAAGTCAAATAAATATTATATAAAAATCTAACTGAACATGACCATTATGAAGTGATGAAGTCATGGTTTTTAGCACCAAGTGCTGAGATGGCAGAAGTAGATAAGTGCTAATCAAATCCGCAACCCCTTATCATGCTGCCAGGGCCGAAGCCAATGGGGGGGCTGGGGGGCGGAGCGCCCCCCCAGCAGACCATTTGTCGGAAAATTTTGCTCTCTTGTCAGAATTTTTGTGTTCCAAATAACTAGTTTTGGAGGATTTTGAGGAGAAATAATGGAGAAAAACATTAATTTTTTTGTGTAAAAACATAAATTCCAACAGAAATTATTGAATTTATGGCATATTTTTGATTGATATTAACTAATTGTGTTGATTTCAACGTTGAATTGCGAAATGTGGCCAAATTTTAGTTACCGCAGAGTTAGATCGGTACAACTGTTGTTGTTGCTGTTGTTGTTGATGGTTTTTTCGTCGGAAAATTTTGGTTTTTCGCCCCCCCTACGCAGTTATAGCTGGTATCGGCCCTGCATGCTGCTCAAGTTGTGGGGCCCTACCGGGTATGAAACCCGGTCCACCTGATTATTCTGGCTGCTAAGTAGTTACAAGCATGTTTTTATTCATTTTGGACCATAGCTATACTGCAATGAATCACTGAACGTTGAAGGGCTACCCTCCTTCAACATGTGAAATAAATAAATAAATCACCAGAATTTTGACTCAGGTCCCTAAACAGTTGTTGAATCCAGTAGGGAAAAATACTCTGATCTGTTGTTACTTGATGGAGTGACTGTTCTTTCTGGAACTATCTATCACTCTATCTCAATGGCACCCAGAGGTGCAAAAAATCTTTTCCTTTCTGGGAATCTGGTAAATGGGGAACATTTTCTGTGAAGTCACATTATGTTTAGCAAAATGTCTTTGCTGGACATGACGTGTAGACTAAGTCTGATGGATATTCCAGCCAAGCCGGAGTTTCAAAATTATCTTTCACAAACTTACTTGAGTGAAGAATTCTTGAAAATTCTTAAGAATCATTGTGCATAATGATGTTCGCAAGGACTTCCATTTTACGTGAGATTATGATTAGCAGGATAGAAGAGTCAAAATATTTCCAATTTTTTGCAGAAATTGAAAACAATCATCTTCTCCTTGTGTGAGAAAAACCTTTAGTGAATAACTTTTTTCTGGCAAAGCTGAAAACTTTCTGGGAACCTAGTTCCCAGGTTCCGATACTTTTTGCAGCTCTGAGTACCAGCCCAGTGCAAATGACAATTCTTGCAAATGTTTCTTGCAATAATCATGAAAATGAACTTTGTGTCCACACTTTCTAGCCAAAGTATAGCTCAGCAAAACTATAGATTTGTCCAGTATGGAAAGTGTGGCACTTTTCAAATAAGATTTTGGTTGTGGACGAAAAAGTTTGAAGTGTACAGAGTGCAACGGTTAGCAAGTGTACACTTCAAGTGTGCACATCTTGCTCTATGGAAAGAAAGGGCTCACATTGTCCGGTGCATAGAGCATATATTGTTTCCATTGTTTTATTGGTGCACTGTCCGGGGCACAAAAATTAAACTTTCCAGACTGGCACATCTTGAAACTTTTCCAATAAAAAGTGCTTCAGAGTCTTCCAAGTGATTGGTCAATTCCTTGTTCATACTTGCACTCTTAGTCTCTTCTTTTTTGCTCAAATCCTTGATCTATCTACGCATCTACTCTATTCTTGTGTAGGCCTATCCGTGATACATGATCAGTTTTCAGTTGTGGTTGAGCTTTGAGCAAAGGAAGCTCAAAGAATTTTGCACATGCACGCTGTTTTTGCCCTGTCGTTTTTGTGGCATTTCACTCTGGTGCGCAGCTAGCCAGTAACTCAAACTAAAGTACCAGGTGTGCGCATCTCTCACACTCATTCTTTTCACAGGAGATGGACTCGCAGTGGTTTCAGTGGACAAAGGTCACTTCTGTAATACTATGGCCTAAAAACGCATGGCCACCCTAGCAGTCCGAGCTCCTCAGAAAATACTTACGTCTGTTGCTTGAAACTGGCAGTTTTCACCGATTTCTTTTGCAACATTATCTCCATCACTCTTTGGTAAGTCTGCAATCAGTACTTTGCCACCTCTTCGCACCAGGAGTTCTGCAGTTGCTCGGCCTAAACCTGAAGCACCTCCCGTAACGATGCACACAAGTCGAGAAGCCATTTTGAATGATTTGGAGAGGACAACAAAAGCTGTCGCTCCTCCCTTGCAACCCTTGTAACCAGCATCACTGCTTGCTGGCTATGTCCAATTTTGATTGGTTGACAAAATTTGGCGCACCTCCATAGATTTTTGCCCAATTTGCCCAATCAGATTGCACGAAAACAAATGCGATTTCTCATTCATTTCTTTCATTTATTTCGAATGTTTTCGTGTTCAGCAAAAAAACATGAGACAAGGGATGCATGCTGGCTGAATCTGGGGGCGCAATCCTTTCAGATCAGAAAGTCGACTTTTTTGGTTTGGACTATAATTTTCTGTTCCAATATTTTGATTTTTAATGCACTCAGTCTTAAGGTTCAAGTCTCTTCCAATCTCATCCCTAACAAGCCTCCTCTCGAGATCTTAAGCAGGGAGATTTAGGATCTTAAGCTGGTCTACATCGGGGTCTACATCTCCCTGACTTTATTATGTACGAATATTTTGCATCAAATATCTAAAGTTTGAGAATAAATCTATTAGCTATTCTTCAAAACAGTCTGGATCAAGGAAAATTTCATTATTTACACGAAAGGTTCAATTAAGTGGCATTGTACCTTCGATCGTCGTTGGGCTCACTTGAGAGATCTAAACAATGTATAACAATATCGGTCGATTCAGACTCTTTCTTTGGAACAGCTTTAAAAGGTCTGTCTATTTGATGGCGCATAACTAATGAAAATCTATGATATGTAAGGCTTGGTGTGGTGTGGCCGGGGGTGCGGCACTACCACTGACCCTTTTCCTGTTTGCATGTCTTTCCGTCTTTCTCCTGTCTGTTTGCTTCGAAGACGAATTTGTAGATTGTAAGTACGGTCTACTGGGTCAAACGGGTTGGTTGGGGTAAAGTGGGTTGTGTTGATTGCTGGAAAGCTGCAGACCTGGAACTCATAAATCAACATTCACTTTGTCAAGGACGGTAGTTTGAGCACTTTTAGCTAGAGGAAACATCTCAACAACGATTTTGGCAAAATTCATCCAGATTTTTCACCCTACCTATTTCACCCCAAACTTACCCATTTCACGCCAGTAGACCCTACCTTTCTTAGCGGCGGCCTCATGATCTTGTAACTTCCTACCCAAAGAACGGTGCAGTATTTTTGTGGATCTATATCAATTCCTGTTTAGTTATAGATAGAGAAAAAGGTTTGTTCGAGCAGTGAAGATACAAACCTAACTCTACATGAAATCTGATTTGGCCCGCTGTGGCATCTTATATAGATTTCGTACGAAAAACGTGCAGCATTGTAAGAGTAATCCACACAAAATATTCAGCAAATTCACTCTTAATTTCGCTAACACATAACTACCATCAACTAACTATTTACATTAACAAAACAAGTCTAACTTTATATTACAAGGGTGGTCAATTTGTCTAAATTCAATAATCAACTCTATCAACAAATGATACATGAATCAAATTCAACTTTATTTACAATTGATAGAAAATAAATTAATCAAGAAACCAAATATTTAAATCTTCTCTTAAATTCAGCCTACTTTCTATTTACACATTCTTACACGTTAGAACCATGTCTCTATTAAATAACGGAAAAGAAACAAATCTTCTTAGCAAATAAATAGAAATACGATTCTTTCCACTCTGAAAAAGAGAAACCAAGACAACATACATAAATATTTTTCGTCAAACACAGTTCACAGAATGACAAGTCCAATGACAACGCAAGATCAAATAAGAGTCTAAAAGTTTGACATTTGATAATATCTTGCAAACGGCTCCGTTACTCAACGCCATCATTGTGAATTTGTATACCTATAAACGTACCAAGTGAGCTGGAAAAAGTTCCCACTTTTGAACATTTATAGCATCAAGCGAACTGCAAATATTTGAATTCAACTTCTAGCTAAAAGCCAAAAGATCAAAGTACTTTTGTGATTTTTCTCGCTGTCTCACGAGCACTAGAAATAGGTAAATTCAACTTCATTAAACTTCCATAGTTGTAAAATGACTGAAAAGGGCCTAAAACATTAATCAAATCATAAAGGACTCCTCGCACATATCAGTAAGGAAAATACAATTGTTCATTGGGTGAGAGATATCCACTGCAAACTCATTGCCGTGGGATAGAAAATCTTGGGCATCTATTTGAAAAATGATGTCTTATAACTCTTGAGAGATATGAAACGTCCATTGCATATTGTTCTGTGTAAGGAGAGTCCTTACAATTTGATTAATGTTTTAGACCCTTTTTCAGTCATTTTCCAAGAAACTTTATATAAAGTTGAATTTACCGATACTTCAAGTGCTGGCAAGACAGTGAGCAAAACCACAAAAATACTTCAATCTTCTGGCTTCTAGCTAGAAGTTAAATCACTCGGATCTGTAAAGTACTCTTGGTGCTATGAATTTTTCAAAAAAAAGGGAACTTTTTTCTGGCACACCCAGACTATTTCTGTTCAAATGGGAGTAAGCCAGCAGTCATTGGTTCCAGCCAGACAGGACGGTCCCTCCGGCAAATTTAAAATAGTCAAACTGAGGAGTCCAATCTTATCTTTCTATCCTTGTGACAAAATTTTCGTTCAAAGTTTTTATCAATTTACTGAAGGAATTCTGCAGGGTATTTATATCTGTCTACGAAAATTTACAATTAAATTCACAAGACTGTTACGAGAATACAAGCTTGAGTGGCAAAGCGACAAACAATACTGGGCAGAAATGTGGGGCTCGTTACAACACAGGACTTACGGCAGGTAACGCATGCATTGTGACCAAAACTCGCGGCTTTAGCGAGAGGTGTTTTTGGAAAGGAAAACCTTAGAGAACCTGTCCTGGGGGGTGCACTACATACATTTTGGGTACGGGGACGCGTCATCGGGAAGGGTATCGATTTTCCAGATATTGGTATAAAGAACGGTATCAATTTTCACAATTTTGGTATGAGGAACGGTACCGATTTTCAAAACTTTGGTATGAAACATGGGGTCGGATATACTTTTTCAAAGATTGGTTTAAGGAACGGGTATGGTTTAGTCAAAAACTTTTTGACGCCTCAATGGCATGTCCCCGACCAAAATCTGGTCAAATGCACTCCCCGGGGAACCTGTACTCTGCGTGTATACGGCAAAAGAAACAAAGAGCAACACCATTTCTTCTGAATGCCAGCTGGGGCACAAAAATGAGCATTGTTTTTGCAATAAATTTCTGCTGGGATGAGAGCAACGATATGCACTGACGGTTAACTAAGACCTTACTGTAATCTATGTAAAAGCATTGAATGAGCCTCTATGGGAACAATGGAATATTGCTTAATTTCAAAATAGCGACAATGACAGAGTAATTTTGTCGACATTTTGACCTACCAGTCTACCAAATTACTGACCCTGAAGCCTATTTATTTACAGCTTTAGTAATTAAACAACTTGGTTAAACTCAAACACTGAATACCGCTCACTGCATACTGCTATGCCTGCAATTCAACGATGAAGATTTGTGTAAGGTCCCGGATACTTTTTCCTCAAGCCGCAAAAATTGTCTTTGAATGCAAAATCTTCATCTTTGAAGGAAAAAATGTGCCGTATTCGCTAGGCTTTCAAATTCTAATAAATAACAAAGTACATTGAAAATCTAAACAAAACTTTTCGAATTGCTTCTGCTTACTTCATACGAATTCAACAGAAACGTGGCTTGGGTAAAGATAGAGTCCAGTTGGGGCCTAAATAAAATAAACGTTACCCTACTAATGACTGAATTGTCTAAAACTTCTATATCATTGGATTTACAAAAGGTTCAATGAAAAACCCGCAGATACAAGCAGTGAGTCGTTGAAATATCAAGTAACGAATAAAAGAGGTGAACGCTGCGATAGGAACGCATTGACAGTGAACTCATCTGCTAATACTATGAACAAAAATCACAAAATAAAACGTCGAATGCATTTTTGCAAAAGCAGGAGGCTGAAAGGCAAGAATTTTGAAGCAGCAAAGTGCTAATTTGCCTTTCGTTGACTGGTTCCAAGATTAAGAATTCTGTTCTTTGGTCCGAAAAAATCTTCTCCCTATTGTGTAACCGCTCTGACTATACTAGTCCTCAAATGTCGTCGAAAATTATCTAACGTGATAGAAAACACGTCTACGTACCCAAACTTGCAGCATCGATTTGAAAACTTCTGCAAATCATGCAATTATGTCGGTGCTAATCTATCTACCTACATCGCTTCATGAATACAGTTTTAACAGGACATGCAAAGCCATTTAGAGGGACAAACATTCTTGTTCAAATAATTTTACATCTGCAGTATTACAGCTACTGTATCAAAGGTTCATTGTTTTTGGACAGAATCTTAGTGAAAAACTTGCATAGAAATGATATAATAACTCATCCTAACATTATGAAATATGGCTGAAATGAATTATGGAAAATCTAGGAACAAAGTTGTTGGAACAAAGAGAAATTTGCTTAGAAACTACAAGACATATCGGGTGCAAACAAAATTCTTCACATACAGTAAACACCCGCGTATAAGAAGTTGGTGAATTAAGAGGCCAAGAAATCATCAAATCAGACTCCAGTTTTACAAGAGCCAATTCATTAATTGTACAATAAACCAGGCTGATTGGCAAAATTTTAGGTTCTTATACGCGGATGTTTACTGTATTTGAAAACTCGTAGAGAATAGCTTATCCAACCTACTTTTTAAACAGGTGCAGTTTGGCCTGGAGAGGTAGGTTCATACGTGACACCATCAAGTTGACGACTTTTTCTGTATGCTGATGGATCGGGCATATAATTTGCAATGCCACTGCAGAATCTTTCCTTGAACGCTTCCTTGAAATTCGAAGGCCAATTCTTGATAACAAAGAAAGGGATTGGCAGACAGCTTGCGCAAACAAGAAGTACAGAGAAAATTTGGGCCCAGATTGGATAAGGGACCTTTGCAACCCAATCATCAGAGCCAGGATGCTTGCTTGGATCGCTTGGGTGCTAGAATGAGATTGAAACGTGATTGATTACATTTCGCAAAAACATGAAAGAATAAATGTCGTTTCTGACTTTTTACAAGACATGACAATAAGCAACACAACACGAAACGGGTCAATACATACTAATAAAGACAAGTTCTTCAAAATATAAAATTCAGATTTGATTTAAATGGTGAAACATACTGAGGGAATAAAGGTTTATAAAGGTTTAGTACATAAATAATATGAATCCTTGGGAAGAACAAAGCAATACGAAATTTGAAAGCCTGCAGCATCACTGGTTTCACTGTATTAGTACAGGCGACTAAAATCATATAAAGAATGAATGCCTAGAATGCCAAAATAGAAAAAAAGAATGTGATCATCCTCTCAACTACCCAAAGATGTGACAAAATTAGAACCGTGCTTTCTCCAAGCTAGAGACAGAATCCCCAGATACTGAGACAGAATGATACTGCTGTTGAAAATGTGCAAACAGCAGAAAATAAAATCATGAAATTGGTAAAACGAGGCAAAATGGAAATGAAAGAATTACAGACAGAAAGTCGCAACGTAACCCTTTTCAATTCAATTTATTCAACATTTTGTGAAAACGTAACTCAGTGATGAATTTGAAGTCGTCCAGGGAAATCTATTGTTTTTAAAATGAATGATCTCTGCTCTTTATTATAATTTCGTGCTCTAAAGCAAATTTGGGATTCTGCTTTTCTCACTTCTTTCACATGTTACGAAATGAGTGACCAACCATATTTTTGAGACTGGTTTTTCTGAGGGTTGTTAGCTTAAACTGAACAAGTAACATCTCAATAGACAGCTGAACTCTTCAGCTATGCAAATATGTTGTTTGTGTTCATAACGTTTGATTTCAGGAAGCTAGGTTCGCTCAAGCTCATGAATTTTTTATTGGGTCACCAACTAGCACGCTTGTCAAAAAGTTTCAAAATGGGAACTTATTGAGCCTACGATTCAATCAAAGTCAAATTTGAAGGAGTGATACATAACAAAAGATGCCACATTACAGGTTCAAAATATTCAAATCAATATAAAAGGTGGTAATGAAATTCTATGACCTATCTCTTTCAATTAAAAGGTCTGAGAGAGAATTTAGCTGCTTATCTTAACTCAAATTTTTCAGGGATCTTTAAAATTTTCTCGAATTCACTTGATACAATATCTTATACATCCAAAACTATCGTTTTCTTCAAAATTATTTCATGTTTCATCGAGAAGCGTAGAAATTACGACGGTTTATGTTCATTACAAGACTTTTCTCAAATTCTTAAAACAGGCGAAAAACACTCTAATTCTGACAATATCAAAGACTACAAACAAGTCAAACGGTAGAATCATAGCAAAATAGCTCAAGTTTCTTTGAAGCGATTCAATTCAAAGAAATAGGGCATCGATTACATATTCGTAGTTATCGCTATTGATAGACTGATGGACGCTCAAACTACGACTCCTGGACTATCACATTGAAAATTGTTTCCCTCCTCGATTCCATGACCAGATATGGAAACCATAGCAACACTGTACGAGCTCCAGGCAATGGTAGAAGGGAGTAAGTTGCCGGCTCGAGCCTTCGATGCAAGAACACCTCAATTTTCAAGTTATGAGTGATACTAGCAATGAAAAAAGGCCGTAAGTATCCAGGTGAATGTCTCCTCAACCCGAGAATAAACGAACCTGTCATTGTAAACAAAGAGCTCTTCATTTTTAAGGCCAATTAGCCTCCACGAAATTCACCACAGCAAAGGGAATTTCGAACTGTCAAGGGTTGCTTGCCATGCATGCTTCTGAGACTACGCCATGGCCTGGTTCCAGAGGGCACACGTAAATGTGTTCATCTCCGTCTCAAAATTGTATATCAAAGTCCATAGGTCCCAGATTAAGCAAAAATAAAAAATGTTGTTGTTGTTGTTGTCATTGTTGTTGCTCTTGTTGCGATATCTGGGACTATATCGTGAGTCTTTCCAGAAATCCCAGTTAGAGTAAAGATAAAAAATGCTGTTGTTGATGCTGTTGTTGTTGTCATCGTTGTTATTGCGTTACTGTCGTGAGTCTAGAATTTCACATCAACTTTCTTAAAGATTTGGAAACTATGCTAGATATGACACTAACCTGTTTGCACCCAACAAACCGTGCGTACGTTGGAGTCAATTTCACCTTTTCTATAACTGTCCAGACTAGAATGATCAAAAGTGCAAGCGGGGATAAATATTTCCAGCAAAACATCCAAAATACCCAGGGTCTCTTGCCTGTCATGAATTCAATGTCATCAGCAAATCTGAAAATGAAATTTCAAATGATCATTTATACAATTTTCGGACTGTCTATGAAATCTCTGTCAAAAGTAGAATAAATGACAGTGCCAACCAAGGCAGGCTAATAGTAAATACTGAGTGTCCCAAACAGAATCAGTTTCAAAGAGTCATCAAAACTCGATTATCAAATCTTTAAAAGCACCAATTTTTATTTAACAATGACACAAAAATATTCTAATATGATCAAACATTTCTTTCTAACATCTAAAGGTTAAAGAATTACGCTTTATGATCCTTAAGGTCTCCAGTCATAGTGTGTATGTCTTTCTGTCATCTATACCACATTAGAAAAGCTAAATTTACATAATAGACGATTGCGCTAAAGATGGCGGCGTGGAACTTTTTACCAAGATGCTTTTCGTTCTTTGATCGAATGCCTACAGAATCGTTAAAGATTCGTAATTTAGAACGCGATGCATCTTGGTAAAAAATTCCGTGCCGCCATCTTTAGAACAATCGTTATTAAATTGAACTGACAAATCAATGCTTTTTGCAGTTTGATTCAAAATCAAGCAATCCGAAAAGAGCAAACCTGCCAAGTTTGAAAAAAATCACAGGATCAGCCATACTGGGAAATAATTTGGTCGTTGATTCACTGCACTTGCCAAAAAATGAAATTGAAAGATTAGCCCCATCATGGGTAGTAATGCACCGTGTTTGTAGCTCAAAAATTGAAGTTTGTGACCTTGATAATGATGATTTTCTTGGTTGTTTTCTCTTCTGCTTACCATCGACACGAAGCCGCCATTGCAACAAATTAGTTTGAATAGCGCCTGCGCACTTCAGCAAAGTGATAGCTCCTTCACATTGTGCCTCTCGTTTCAAAGATCCACTGGGAAATTTCATTGAATATAAGAAATATACTGGGAAAGATAATATCTTATATTTCCCAGTGGATCTTTGAGACGACGGGCACACTGTGAAGGAGCTATCACTTTGCTGAAGTGCGCAGGCGCTATTTAAATTTGATTTCTTGCAACGGCGGCTTCGTGTCGATGGTAGGCCTAAGAGAAAAAACCAAGAAAATTAGCATTATCGAGGTAACAAACTTCAATTTTTGAGTTACAAAACACGGTGCGTTACTGCCCATAGTCCTATAATCGAATTTTGGTGATTGTTCCAACAGGAGTACTCTTTCGGGACACACCCGTTAGTGATCATTATTCCAATGGCTCAGTTTTTTCTTGTTGCTTTAAAATTTGACAACGCAATTCAGATAAAGACAATAATTAGCCCGACACAAACTAGGTAACAATAATTTCCCATTGGAAGCTTGGAGTAGGGAACAAGTCATAGAAAAACTTTTTAGTTCATTTATTTTATGCATTGCAAAGTTTTTTTCCTTTTAAGTAGGCTTAGCTGTAATTTTAGCTATTTCTTATCTAAGCCTACTAAAATAAATAAATAATGATGATTTGATAATGATGATGATGATGATGATGATGATGATGATGATGATGATGATGATGATGATGATGATGATGATGATGATGATGATGATGATGATGATGATGATGATAGATCATAGAAGTAAAAAATGGGCATTTTCTCCTCCGCATTTTTCTACTTCGCTCTTTCCTCCCTCCTCCACAAAAAGGCGCATCGTTCATTCCTCACTGCTCTTTCGCAGATGCCGTGTTTCGCCGTGTCTCACTCGCAGAAGAGCCATTTCGTGTAGTTTTTCCTACTTTTTAAGGGGGCTCCCTGTGTTTGGCAGTCTTGATAAAGAAGTTCGATAGTTCCATATTGTTGGAAATATTGAATACCATAAAAGCTCTACTAAACCCCCTCTCTATTAAGCCCCCCTCTCTATTAAGTCCCCCTCCCTATTAAGCCCCCCCACTTATATCAAATTCCAGAAATTACCAACGTTTTCCATATGTTTTGCTAGACAAGCTTGCATGTTAGTTTTGATGATGTTTTGGGATGAAGAATATGTTGAATTCATGTATTTGACTTGTAAAATTGTATGTTGAAATCGCAAAATATGGAGTAAAAGAACTGAAAAGATATCATATACATCCTTGTCATTTGATTTTGTGAATAAGACCCCTCTCCAAAATGCCCACTCTCTAGTAAGCCCCTAGACTGATGACGATGAGTCCCTTGTATCCCTGCGGTAAACCTTGCTCAAGAGGGACTCATGTCTTCGAATCTCCATCCCATGGGAGTAGTGTTTTCAATTCTTCAATCGAATCAAAAATTCTATCACATTTACACCTTAACAATAGTAATTCACAAATCTCGCAATCTGGTTGGTACTGGAGGAATTGCGAAGTTTGGGCCTAAATAGGGCCAAGTTTTTCATAGTAATACTATGAGTCTCTATTGCTCGAAGCGCCATCATAAAGTCAAAGAGCACAGGGCAACAAGAGACTCATCATCATTAATCTAGTAAGCCCCCTCTGGAGTGTCCGAAATTAAATAATCCTCCCCCCGGGCTTATCGATCTTTTACGGCAGTTTTAAATTTTGAAGTAGAGGGGTATCGCCCTGGTTGAGGGTAAACGCGTTTTGACCGATTTTAATTCTCTTGCGTTTGTTGCTGAATAACAGGTGTTTGGGCCTAGTTAAAACCAAAAAGTGTGCAAAAATATTTTGGTGACTCCATTTGCTTAACATTTCCTTGTTTGTGTTTCTTAAAACTCCGTCCACAAACAGAGGGAGAAGTGCACAAAGAAGCTCATCTATGATGTAACTGTAAGCATCCGCCATTTTTCCTTTCACATTTTGTTGCACAATTTTCTTTTTGCTTGGTTTCTTGACGTTGTTAAAACTTTCACAGCAAACAAATGGCTTCTTGCCAAGCTCCACTTGTCCAGAATAAGTACTTCACGTAAATTCAGAGATATGGCATCCGCTTCCGCCACGACGAGCTTCTTTTTGCACTCCGTCTGATTGGCCTAAAGTCGCCCTGGTTGAGGGTACTGTGGTATCTTCCGGTTCTTGAACGAAATCTACATTTTCAACGCATGACAGGCGACTACTATTTGCTGTAAAAGGACATATTATGGGGCAAAAACAGGTTTGTTCTATCAGTGGACTGTAAAAACTAATTTTTTAAAATCATAGATTGATTTAAGCATCGTTCAGTTCACCGAAGGAGGAAAACTTGATGTCAGCTTGCTTGAAAAGTCTTTGAACGAAGGCGGCAACGAAGGTCAGTGTTTAGGATAACGAAACACAGCTAGCACAATCAGAAAGCATTTGATAACAACAAAAACTCTTTAATCGTTGATATGCTGCTAATTTTCGCATCAAGTTATCTTAACCTTACCTGAAACCATGTGAAAATTTGGATACCCTCAACCAGGGCGACGTTGGAAATTTAGGCCCTCTCGACCACTCTGTTCTCGAGCAGCTCGCTCTTAAAAACAGCATCACCAATGACAAATATATTTTATATCAACAACAGTAAAGAGTTTACGAAGGTGTTCATGGTAAGTTTCGTTCTGAAAATTTTTTCGTTCAACAGGAATATTCGACCAACGTGAAATACCCTCAATCAGGGCGACACCCCTCTAGATGAGAGAAAGAAATGCACATTTTAATTGAAAACTTCAAGGATCATATGAAGTCGGACAATTTTGGCTCCAAGCGGGGCTGACCGCGTTGCTTACAAATTGTGACTAACAATATGGCTTCAACATGCAATTCTTAATTCGATGGTTCTGTATAGTTGGAAATATTGATAAAGAGGTTCGATAGCTCCCACTGCATTGGTTTTAAAATGCAAAGACAGCATTCTGTCACATAATTTCCACCATGTAATCCAACAGCAAGCAAAGTAGGTTTCATCAAAAATCTTAGCAATGTCACAAAGAAATAGCAAAGCTTCTGAATAGCAAATAATTTCCCTGAGACCAAGACCTTCCTTCATTTTCTATTTGGAGAGGTCAGGTACTATTCAAAGCAAAAAAAAGTCAAATCAATCACCCTACAATACAAAAATGAAGTTTCAAGATTTTGAACTGGACGGTAGTACCCTTTCACACTTGCAAGCTAAACCAGCCTAAACTAAACAAAGTCATTCAATGAGGCCTTCTGATTGGTCAATCAAACGAATCAAATGCATTTTATTGGTTGAAATTCAACCAGGTGTAGATAAGGCAAATTAAACTACGTCAGTGTGTGAACCTGGTATTAGTGTGAACTGGCTGCTAAATAGTTATAAATTTGAAGCAACACTTACTTATCAGAGCCATAAACCCATCCAATGGCAAGTGCCTGACAAAGCGTGATGATTAAAAGAGGAATTGTCACAGAGTATTCATCAAATATTTGGAAGACGTAATATCCAGGACCAATAATCATTGAAAGACCAATTAAGAACATGCCAAAAATGCATATACCTGAAAACAGAATATAAATTTGAATAAAATAATGGCCGTTAAAGAAACAACAAAAAATGCTCTCCAAACCTGGATAGCCTTCAAGTTCAAACGAAGTGTCAACCATGAATTTGACACAAAATCTCACAAACAAAACATGCGGACCATTGAAGTAAACTTTTCCAAGAATAACCAACCCATACTGCATTGTTTTATCATGTTAAATGGATCAAGGAATCTAAAAATCAAATAAAGTGAAACACTACAAATTAAAGTTGAGATTTAATTTGCAAAATGCCAATGATATCAAAATCATGGCTCGCCCCTTTTTCAAACTTGTGCACTCTAAACTTTGACTTTTTCAACTCGTATCTTCAGTGTTCGGTGGACGATTTTAAATTCCTTGTTGGCGAGACAAGATATGCTTTGTCCGAGGAAACTTACGTGTCCCCCCGTGCAGTGGGTTAAAGCTCATGCGCAGTAGCGTTTTGGAGTTGAAGCTTTGACGGGCGCATGCGCTTTAACCCACTGCACGGGGGGAAACATTAGTTTTCTCGGACAAAGCGATCTCGTCTCCCCAACGATTCCAAAGGTATGTGCATTTAAGTTCAAGATTAACAAATGTAACAATGTACTCAGAAAGTGCCCGTATCTTTAACCCTTTCAACCCCGGAAGGGCCATATGGCCCAACAGTATCCATTGAGAACTGCGAATTTTTCAGGGGGTAAAGCATTGAATCACTGATTATGATACCCCTTGGAAAACGACAATCTACATTAGGTTTTCATGTTAAGCTTAATTTTAGCCGGGCGTGAAGGGATTAAGTTTCATTTCTCTGTCTGATCAAAGGAGGGAGGGGTATCTTTTTGCGTCACTCAGACTATCGCAATTGATAAGCAGTTCTGTCATTTCCCTTTGCCTCTAATTATGTTACAATCTAAATGTTTCCTATGATATTCCGTAAGACTTTATATTCTCAGACCAATAGAGACTGGCTTACCCATAAAAACTGGCTTCTTCATTTTAACGAGTTTCATGTCAAAGAACGGTGCAATTGCAGCTTCCAGTGTTCCAAATTCTGAATCAATGCCAAGTAAGAGCAACATGAAGAAAAACAGGATAGCCCAAAGCGGTGAAACATCCATCAGCAAGATTGCATCAGTGATTGTAACAAATGCTAGACCAGGTCCTGAACCAAGCTAAAACATTGAAATGAAATTCTCTTGAAATCGTATTCGGGAGGCAATAGAAAATTACGGAAAAGATGGCGGACCTCATTTCACGCAATGCATGATAGGAATTTGCCCCCTAGCAATGCATAGCTACTAAAGTTTACGACCGCGGTATAAAATCTTGACCACAGCTACGATAGACTTAAGCCGTCGCAACTTTATCCTGAAATCTGCTCGTATTCTTTTGGGCACCTGCAGTCTACGAAGTCTTCTGAAAACGGTAGACTTCGCAGACAAAAACCTCAGCTTCCAAAGGATGCAAATTCTGAAAACAGTAGAGCCGAGAGTCGGTAGACTTACGGAGAAAATCCTAAAACAATGAGAATTCTGAAAGAAAGTTAAAGAGTTCGAAAGTTGTGTTCGGTCGAGTGAACTGAAGTCATTGCAATAATTTTTTATGCAAATCTCAAATCTCAAGAGAAAAAAAAAGAATTTACAATATTTCATTCTTTGTTCGAATGTTTGAAAACCTCGCCAATCAGTTGTGTAAACAAGTATTAAAGGTCAAAAATCTTCTTGAAAATCTTAATGAAATGACGAAAACAGTTGGCCACTACGTCTTGATATTGTTGGAAAAGTAAACTGTAACCTATTGCTAGCGAAGGCTTAGAAGAGTGTCGATTTCACGATGAAGTTGCGACGGCCTAAATCTATCGTAGCTGCGGTCAAGATTTTATGTATGCGCTGCTAGGGGGCATATTCCTATCATGTATTGCATGAAATAAGGTCTGCCACCTTTTCGTAATCGTCTATTATGGGTGGTTAGACACAGCAGTTGTGCTTCATTGCCGCTTTGTTCCTTTGCCAAGGATGAAACCATAAAAACTTCAAACCTCCTCCGCAGAAACATATAAACATTCCTCCGCAGCAGGTTAAACACTAAAACATAACTGTGGTGTTTAAGTACCCATGAGGGAATAGAAACAAGATCTTCTCGCAAAATATTCTGAGTACATACAGCATATATATGAGAAAAGTTATGGATAAATCTATTTTCGCTTCACTAATGAATCATTGGTCCACGCCGCAAAAAATTTTGTCTCATCTCTCATACCAAGATCGACCTGTCATCTCCCGTTGCATCTTGGTTGGCATTTTTGCTGTGGGGTGAGTGCATAGCGCGTGGAAATGGCTTGATTACTCGAAATTTTTATGTACTACACATCGGCGGACATTTTTGACTCGGCCGGTATATCATATCACAACACAAAGCAGTAATCCCTTCCCTTTACCTGTTTATCCTTTGTTTGTTTTTGTTTTCTTATTGTATTTAGTATAGTTGAATTGTAAGTGACAGCCGCAGTGGAGACCAGATGACCAAGTGTCCTTCCCCGCTGTGGCTGGTACATAGAAATGTATCAATTTTGTATTTTTAACGTTCTTTTTAGATCTATAAAAAAAAATCTCCCGTTTGTTCCATTGTTCTCCGCCCAATAAAAGCAATTGGACAAGGAGCCCATCTTTTGTTCTGCTTTTAAAGTAGACTCTATATATCCGTCATTTGTCTTTAAAGCCAATCCTCAACCAGGTTCAACATCATGTAACCCTTTTCCTGAGATTTTAACTTGATTTTTGACACCAGAATCTTGTAAATCCGCTAAAAATTCATGGAGTTACAAGCCTCTGAAGTTCAAGTTTGAGCGAAAGCTGAAACCAGAGGCCTCCAATAGGCATTTTTGGTAAAAGTTCCATGCGGCATCGTTTCCGTTATTTCTCAATTGTTTCAGGGCCAATCAAAGGGGATTGGACATGTTTTCGATAACCTAACTTTCAAGCGTATGGATGCTTTGAGGGAACAGTTTCAGTCTCTCGTCAATATGTTTGGAGCTACTGTTTTTGGATACATGCGATGGTTGCAAATTTTGACAATGATTGCAAGGAATAAATCAATTTAGAAGTGCTATTTGGTTTGCTCTGATATCAACGAGAGGTATGATATTGGTTAGCCTTCTTTTACCTCGATCTTCGTGCTCTTCTGCATTACAAGTAATCCGGGGTGGCTTCAGCTGTCTCATATGATTGATCTTTGAAAGCTCGCAGCTCAATTAATTTTCAACCGATTCGCAAGATTCTGGTCTCTAAAAATATTTCGAAATCTTAGGGACTGGGTAATCTTCCCACGAGTCTATACATGTTGTCATTATTTTTGAATATTTAATTCGTCACAAATAGGAAAAAAACGACAAACAGGATCCTTTCACATTTGAAAGATTTTTACTTTTTAATAAATGAAGTCAGTATTAGCAAAAGGCATCGACTAATTCTTAGATCATGGCATTTCCAATATTTTTCTTTGATGAGTTCTGCTTACAAATTGAAATTACACTTCAAAACTTTATCCTCTAAACTTATAAAAGTGTAGCTGGAGAATTAGCGAGTTGGAGGAGGGGAGGTTGCCCATACCAAGTGACTCAAAAATGTCCCCAAATTTGAAGAACAATTGCAGCAGAAATAATTAAGCTATAGGGGATTGATATTGTTCATATTTTTTGATAGTTTCAAAGTTGTAGTCCTTTGTCAAGATCAAAAGGCTTCAAAATCAGTCTTTCAAAACAGCCGAAAAAATGGCCTGAAACGCACGATCAAATCTTCCATGCCGTTCAAAATCTATTTGAAATCCCTTTGAGAATTAGGATGACCAAAAAAATGAAGGATTGAAATTGAGACGGAAACTGAAATTGATATCTAAATTATTGCTCTAAAAAGGATTATGGAAATAATAAAACTGACAAGTCGCGTTTCTTTACTGACAAGTCGTCTTTGATCATGCGTTTTTAGGCCATTTTCTGGATGTTGTGAAAGACTAATTTTTTTAATCTTTAAAATTTACCACATGACTATTATCTTGAAAACTACCAAAATAATATAGAAAATACTTCCTTCTTGTAGCTATTAGAAAAATCAATTTTGGTTTATCGTAGCAAAAGTATACCGGGTGAGCCAGAAAAATTTCCACTTTTGAAAATTCATAGCACCAAGAGTAATTGAATCATTCAAATTCTAGTCAAAAGCCGAAAGATCGAAGTATTTTTTGATTTTTCTCGTTGTCTAAAGAGCACTACCGGGTGAGCACTACCAGGAGTAACTTGCTTCGGGACGTCAAATTTCGACGTAAAACCATATTCTTCGCCTATTCAGACCATCATTTGCAGTTCCGAAATTCGAAGAATAACGAGCCATTTCATTTTGGAAGCTGCGGTGAAAGTTTCTCTCATTTTCAGCTTAGGCCCATTTTCGCCCGACAAACAAACCGTGCTCATTTTCACACTAAACACACTTGCAAACCCCAGATTATTGTTCGAATAACTTTAAAAAAGTTGAATAAGGTCCTCAAAGTGTTTGTTTTTAGTATCTCGATTTACCTATTGCAGAAAACGTGCATTTTCTGTCGCTTAGAGTTGCCTTGCAAACTGCGAATCTATAATGACTGCAAATCTGCCCATTTTCTGGGCAGATGTGATCGAAGTGTACAAGGGTGTTCATTCGGCTTCGTGATCAGCGTATGACGTAAGAACACCCTGGGAACGAGGTTGAGTACTGACCCTATTTTCTGCAATCATCAATGGAATTATGATGGAATCATGGCTTCGAGCCTCCAATCCCGTGGGAATGTTATCAAATCTTCAATCGCATTGAAAATTCTATCACATTTGCCAATCTCGCGATCTGACTGGTACTCTAGGAAGCTCAGAGTTTGGGCCTACATAGGGTCAGGTTTTTCAGAATATTATGAGTCTCTGTTGACCGAAGTGGAGTGCCATCAGCAAGACAAGGCGTACAGGGAAACAAGGGACTCCAGGTCACAAGTCTACATTCAAAGCTCCATAAATTCTAAACAGATTGAGGAAAATCAGTATATGACCAATAGTAAGTTTTTGAGGTCTACAATACGGTAACAAGCAAAAATCTGTAGCTGCTATGGCTTACAATTTAACAATTTGATGCCAGTCAAAACTAGCAGGAATTTTATAAATGCTGTAATTCAGAAAAAAATGATGACATCAAAAATGCTCTCCCTGGAATTACGATAAATTACATGAAGTTCCCTTTGATCAATTCAGCTTAAAGAAGGGAGCAAGAACTTATTACAGAAGAGATTTTAACAATGCAAAGATTTGAGCCCTATGTTGTATTTACTGCTTACTAAACTGGAAATATCATGGTACCTTTGTTACATGAACTCCTGTTTGATGACGTCTGTGACCAAGTATGGCGAAAATAACGATTCCACCAAAAACTGCAGTAAAACAGTCAGTGAGCACCACAATGTATGCATCTCGCATGATGTTATTCTTCAATGGATTATAACTTGCAAATGCAATCAGTGCACCAAAACCAAGACTTAGTGAAAAGAAGATTTGAGTTGCAGCATCCATCCAAATCTGAGCCTCCTTTAAGCGAGACCACTGAATAAATAAACAATATTACAATTAGTTACTGATAAGCCCAATAATCCTATCCAGGCGGGTTATCCAAAGAAAGGGTAACTTTTTGAAAAATCATAAAATTTGATTCTTATCGTTGATCTTGAAATTTCTTTCTGTGAAATGGTTTGAATCAGTACGAATTGCAAGCTACATGCTTTCGAAGCATACTCCAAAATCGCAAGAAATGTTTATAAATTTGAACTTTTACCTCGAAAAAACCACTAAAGATGACTGCCTTTCTCCTTGACAAGGCTCTTTTATTATTTAAAATTCAATAATTTACATGAAATCACAAAAAATAGTCTTTACGGCCAAAAATGGGTTATCTTATATCATACTACTTGGTTCAAACATGTTTCTTCTTGTCACAATTTAAGATTAACAAATATATACCTATAAATTTATTTAGTGCTTAATAACCATGGTGGTGACCAGGAAAGAGGAAACATCAGAGATCAACATAGAAATAGATGGATGTAAGATTGATCAAGTGAATAACTTCAAATACCCAGGACGGACAATGACTGACGATGGAAGGTGTGAGAAGGCGATCATCAAGAGGATTGAAATGGCGAGAAATGCTTTTAATAGCTTTGGAAAATCATTTATAACTAGGAATATCAGTAAAAGAGCAAAACTGAGAATAGATGTTACATATGGTCAACATTGTTGTATGGTTGCGAAACTTGGACTCTTGACACAACAAATTATAAAGAAATTGCAAGCATTCGAAATGTGGGTATATATAAAGTTGCTGAAAATATCTTATCATGGAAAGACAGGAAAACAAATGAAGAAATACTGAATATGCTAAAGATAAAGATAAATGTAATACCATCAATAAAGGAGAGGAAGACGGTCACATGATCAGAAGATATAATATACAAAGAGTACTTGTGGACGGTCAAGTGCAAGTGAAGAGAGGTAGGGGACGACCAAGAACTGGACGGGCAACAAATGTATATGAATGGATCGAATCAACATCATACACGGAGATGGTCCGAAAGGATCAAGATAGAAGAGCTTGGAGAAGCATGTCTGTCAACCTTCTACATGAAGAAGACACCCGATGATGATGATGATGAATATGATAATAATAAAAAATGTTGATAAAGGGGCTGGAAGGTCAAGGCCTATGAAACCATTATTATCATGAAAAATAATCTAGTTTACAGTCTTGGCCAAAAATTTAAGACCACGCTTTTGTCAACAATTTTTCTTGGAGTAACGAAATGGAACCCTAGCGCTCTGCCTGAGTTAGCTTATGTCAACTTTCTATGTAGATTCCGAATTTCGATGCTGTTGTTTATATTTCTGCGCCATTTTGCTATGACGTCACAATGAAATCTATGGAAATTCTCGGAAATTCCAGTTGTTCTGCCGAAAAGGGGTGTGACTCGAAAATTGTTTTACTCAGCTGGATTTTACATCAATCTATTTACAATTCATTTCTATGATTAATAATAATAATAATAATAATCTATATTGATACAGGATAAAAACTTGGTCAGCTTGCTCATAAGGTGCTATCAGTCCTGTTAAAATTAAAAGTTAAAGAAATTAAAAGATATCAAATTACAAGATCAAGTTTAAAAACATCCATAGAATACATATTTAAAAGTTAAATTCACTGTCAAGTTGATCGCATTGTCTCTTGAAATTCATTATAGACTGTTCTTGTTTCAATGCATCAGGTAGTTTAGTTTGCAGAATATCGTAACCTTGCGAAAACTATTGCTTCAGGGAAAATGGTAGTAAAGAGCTTTAATTCTTTGGCCAAAAGTTTAAGACCGGCACTTATTTTTAGTTTGAAGCAACAAATTGCATAGTTATTCGAAATGATTTTCAATATTTCCTTTACTCTTCGAACTATCGAATATCAAAGGCTCTTACATTCACAAAATTTTTTCGCCCTTTGCCATTCATGGTCTTAAACTTTTGGCCAAAGCTTTGAGCTGAAGGCTATCTACTACAACTTTCTCTGAAGCAATATTTTTCGCAAGGTTTCGATATTTTGCAAACTAATCATAGAAATCAATTGTGCATAGATTGATGTAACATCCAGCTGAGTAACACAATTTTCGGGTCACACCCCTTTTCGGCAGAACACCTGGAATTTCCGGAAATTTCCATAGATTTCATTGTGACGTCATAGCAAAATGGCGCAGAAATTTAAAAAACAGCATCGAAATTCGGAATCTACGTAGAAAGTTGTCCTAGACTAACTCCAAGAGAGTGAATCAGGCAGAGCGCCATGGTTCCATTTCGTTACCCCAAGAAAAGTTGTTGGCAAAAATGTGGTCTTAAACTTTTGGCCACGGCTGTAGTTTGAATTCGTCATGAATAAGGTCATCTAATTTTGGTGATATTGAAAGAGGTACTTCACCATCCGATCATACGGGGACATGCACCATCAGTTCTGGGTGGTTTTTGGCACGAAAATTCTGGAAACGGGTTGTATCTATTAAGGAAAAATTCTGGGATCAGCGTCTAAGCTTAAGAATTCCCAGGTTTGGGATGATTAACAATGTTCCTATTGTTTTGAGGACCTGTTTTTATATTGGTCAGTTCGTTCTGATTTCACGGAAGAGAAACTCTACTCAATCACGGCTCTCAGTCCCGGGGTTGACAGGTGAGGTAAAAAGTCTCATATAAACGGTGGCTGAAATTTACCTCGCCTCTCAGGCCCGGGTCTAGCAGATGAGATGTTTTTCCTCATATCAACAGGCCCTTAGTGCAAACACTGGTAAGAAACCACATCCATACTCACATTGAGGCATATTAGGTTTCAAAATCTTTTAAAATTCTGGAATTGGGCCATGACAGAAATTCTTGAAGCACACACTCCCCTCGAGTAAAAATTCTGACAAAATTTTAATGCAGCTCCCCTACGTTTAACTATGACAAATTTAATCTATTTGAACCACTCACAAAATGAAATTGTGCTCACTTGGCAAAGACCTCTGGACCATCCAGTCCTTTTAAAGCATTACTGTCACTACACATAATTAATAGTAACCGACAGTTCCGTTCCTTGATTTCAGAGCAGACTTCGGTCACGGGATTAGCGTGATTTCTTTGATGTTGAGTCAGGATCACTTTGCGTAACATTTAAAACAAAGTGATTTGATAAGAAGCATCTCTCGTGGTGTCAGAAGACAATTGATAAAAATGAGGCTAGAATCGTATTTGCGGGATAGCCCGAAAAAATTGTGCGCTATGGAGGAGCTGTAGCTTCAATAGACCTTTCAGCTATTCTACAAAAGAGCCTGGATCGAGCGATATTTTTACACATTTTTATACGCGAAGTTCGATCAACTGGCGTTAAGGCTTCTCCTGCTATTGTGCACATTCGAAAATTGGTCAAAATGTAAACAAAAGTCGTTCGATTGAGATTCTTTTTCAGAATAGCTAAAAGGTCTATTGTCTTGGTTTTTTGACAGATGCATAGGTCAGGCTTTTACTTGGAGTTTAAGACCTTGTTAGAGTCAACGTGAGAAGTGATTTCCTGGTTTATGGCAGAGGAAAGGCAAAAGAAGTGATTGCTTCAATAACAGCACTTCTGTAGTTCTCCAGCAATGTCAAAATCAAATAGAGTTTCACAGAAAGGGATCTAGCATCATATTAAAATATTCTCTACATTATTAGATCTGATAGTATTTTCTTATAGATAGACAACTCTATACACCCTTTAAAAATGCAGAAAAACTCAATTACCACTGTAGAACCGTTCTTTGAGAAAATTTCTTAAGTCTAACATTGCTGGAGAACAATGGTAGGGGTGTGTTTGATTGGTGATTTGAAACCTGCCAAATCATGAAAAAGGCAGACTTCACAAAGAAGGAGACTCAGTGTCCAATCAAACACCAAATTCTTCAAAACAGCAGGTTTCAGATGATCCTGGCGAAAACAAGGTTTCCAGTTGAAAAATAAGAAGACGAGTCCAGTGCTCAACAAAAATTGAACTGACTCAATTACCATAGCAGCGCGTGCAAATTGCCTCGTTTTCAGAGTTTCGCAAATAAAGACGAAAATTTCTCGAAAGTCTGCCAAACTTCCAACTGGGCCAACTGTTGGAGCAGAAGATTTGGAACGCCTTCCCAAACCTGTCAAACCTGTCGTTTTCCGACTTTTGTATTCAAACAGAAATTCCGAGTCTTCCAAGTCTACCGTTTTCATAATTGGCACCAATCAGACATACCCTAGAAGTTGAAACTTGATCAATGCCACTTAACCGTGAAAAACTGCAGCAATTAAAGCTACAGCTTCACCATATAGTGGCCACAGAACGGGGCACAACGTTTTTCGAACATCCTGTATAGTGAAAGTAAAGTTTAAATCATTACAGCCTGCTCTGCATAGGCTAACCATAGCACAGAATATGAATGCGACATGAGTCTAACTTCATTTCTATTCATACATTTTTTTTGGAAACTTACATCTGGTGTGAAGAAAACTTTAATACCATGACCTGCTCCTGGGAGAGTGACGCCTCTGAAGAACATGATGATTAAAACAATGTATGGGAATGTTGCAGTGAAGTACACAACCTGGTGAAAGAAAAAAGTGATGTTAAAGACTTCAATTTGAAATCATACAATAAATGCAAACGAGCAACATCTAACACTGCCATTCACACGCCCGACAACACCTTTCTCGAGGAGTTTTGCCTCGTTTTGATGCCCCTATATGTGAGGGACAGGAATTATGTAGATAAAATTCACGTAACACGCATCGCATGAGTCTTGACTCATATACCCCCGTCCAAGTGGGTGGAACTTTAAAAGCCAAAAATAATTTTTTTTGTGAGTAATGAATCGTACGCGGGGAGAGAAAGAGCGCTGCATGATTGTAAGAAGCTAAGTAGGCAGGAAAAGGATTTATCCTAGATCGTGTACGAATTATGTTTTATCGAAGATGTGTGTGATGTTGAAGTGAATCTTGACGAATTCTGTTTGTCATCCTCACAACAACATAGCTCTTAGGTCTGACATTTTGGTAGCAGAGGGTAGTTACCACTAATTTGTGGTTGTTAAATGATATATTCAAGAAGGCCTGAGGTTTATGATGTTGTGAAGAAATGGAAGAGCTTCAACTGTCAATCGAAAAGAAACTGTTTGAGATCCCGGTAGAGAAACTGATATGTGTGGCCAATTACCTGAAGGTTACCGTGGAGGAAGAAAAATCAATGATTTGCATCATTAGGAAGATACGAGAATGCATCGAGAAAGCTTTAAAGGCATTGCAAGAAGCAGAAGCACCTGATGAAAAACTTGCGGAATATTTAAAGGATATACTCACATTTATGTCAAAGGATCCACCACCACTGGAAGGAGAAGAAAGTGTTGATGACGATGAGGCAGAAAGTGAAGTGGCTCAAGCGAAGCAAGATCTTGAAATTTTGGAAGGAGAATTTGCATTACTACTGGCGAAACATGAGAAGAAAGTTGCGGAAGCAAAAGAGCGTCTTGGTTTGTTAGAAAGTAGTAAACGTAGATCTTCCACCCAAAATTTTGCCCCAAGCCCTCGTCCTGGGGATGATGTCAAGCTTGATCCTTTTCATGGTAACCTTTCTATGAAAAACGTTGTTCGAATCAAAGAATTCAAAATAACTGGCGTCATTTCAAATGAGAAAAATCGTTTGTCTTACACCAGCCTTAACAAACAAATTGAGAGTGCCATAGAGAGAGGTTACCCTGAACGGGAAATCATAGATGGTATAATTAATGCGGTTTCACCCAGCCTTCATTTGAAATCGTATTTAGAGAGTATTAAGTCATTGAGTCTTGCGCAACTACGACAAATTCTTCGTAGTCATTATTGTGAGAAGTCTGCGAGCGAAGTGTACCACGAATTGACAAATATCGTGCAGGAAGCGAATGAATCACCTCTAACATTTTTGATGCGTGCTTTGAAATTGAGGCAGCAAGTTTTGCTAGCTAGCCAGGAGCGTGATTCTCAAATCAGATATGATCAGAATTTAGTGCAAAGTGTTTTTGTTAATGCTGTGGAGACCGGTTTGTCAGATGAGGCAATAAGGACACGTATGCGCCCCTTTTTGCAAACCCCATATGTCACAGATGAAACGCTCATCAAAGAAATTAATATCGCGTTATCAACAGAGAATGAAAGGCAAAACAAGTTTGGGTCGCGAAAAAAGGCTCAAAAACCCAACCCAACAACAACCGCTTCAGTTAGTGCTCCCCCGACAAAAACAACAGAGCAAAAAGCAGGCAAACAAAACCCCCTGCAAGCCACTTTAGAAGCTATCAAAGCGGATGTTGATGTGTCGAAAGAAGCCATTCAGTCAAAGTCTTTCAACAGAGATGCTAAAGCAGAGTTTCAGAGGCCAGCGAGGCCCCCGTCTCTTTGTGAAGCTTGCCAAAATAAAGGTGAGACCAACTGTGAGCATTGTTTTATCTGTGGATCCTCTGAGCACTTTGCTCGTGGATGCAAAAAGCGTAAATCGAAGCAGGGAAACCAGAGACGGCTTCATCGGGGGGACGCGGTGTAGCCAAGGAAAAAGAACAGTCCCACAAATATTGTAACTTTTGCTGCAAAAACATTGATTCGAAATTCTCCTTGTGTGAACAATGTAAAACGGTACATTATTGCAGTAAAAATTGTCAACAGAGACATTGGAAAACTCATAAGCCTTTATGTGAAGCTTTGAACACATTATCGAAAACCAACGAAAACGAAGGTAGAAAAAATTCATTTGTTACCCACTTATCAGCGAAACAACAAATCAAAATTTCAAGTCTAGTTGGAAAGAAATGCGAAGTCTCTTGTCGATTGGGCAAAACTGAATCAATTGTCTTATGGGATACAGGGTCCCAAGTTTCAATTTTGTCAGACAAATTTTTACGAGAAAACTTTCCAAACCTTAAACCGCACGAGCTGTCTGAAATTCTAGACGAAGACTGTGATTTGAAACTAATGGCTGCCAACAATACCCCGGTACCGTACACTGGATATGTTGAAATTGAGTTTGAACTTTTGAATGAGAATAGCGTAGGTGCTTTGTCAGTACCTTTTCTGGTATCAAAGGCCGATATCACCAATCCAATTATCGGGTATAACGTTATTGAAGAAGTGATTAAACAGATGTCAAAGGGCAATACGATTGACGTAAAAGGTATCATGCCGAATGAATTGATGATAAATTCTGTTCAGAACTCTTTTCAACAGATTAGCAAGCAACATGCAGAAGCCCTCATAAATCTGATTTTGGACAGTTCAAATGATGAATTAGCTTGCATAAAATCTCCTAAAGCGAGCATTTCAATACCTCCAAAAACGTTAAAACGTCTGAATTGCCGTGGAAATGCTGTGATAAATGAACACAAAACACCCGTTCTTTTCACTCCGGATGAAATTCGGGCATGGCCCCCTGGACTTGAAATAAATGAAACGTTAGCCACCATTTCTAAAGGAAAGAGTTTTAGAATAAACATCGAGATTTATAACTCTACTGACCATCCAATTTTACTCAATGGCCGAACTGTACTAGGTCGTGTTGAGCTAGTTAAATCTATAACACCCTTTGAGGTTCAGTTGCAAGAAGAGTCTCGTTCCCATGTAAAGGCCAAAGTCAAAACAGACAGTGCATCAGTTTCAGTTGATGTTAAGGAGGGAATAGCTGATAAGGTTAAGGAGGAGAACAACGACTTTTTGAGTCAGTTTGATTTAAGTTCTTTAAATGATGATCAAAAGTCCCGTGTTTCTAACATGTTAGTCGAAGAAGCAGATTCGTTTTCAAAAGGGCAAAATGACATTGGGTGTGCTGAAGATTTTCAATTATCGATAAACTTATCAGATCAAACACCTGTACAAAAAACTTATAATGCCATTCCAAAGCCATTGTACCCAGAAGTAAAACATTATATCGAAGATTTACTGAATAAAGGGTTCATTACAAAGTCACGATCAAACTATTCGAGCCCAGTTGTTTGTGTTAGAAAAAAAGATGGCAGTTTAAGATTGTGCGTGGATTATCGACAACTGAACGAGCGGACAATCCCGGACAGGCATCCCCTCCCCCGAATTAAGGACACATTGGAGAGTCTTGGTGGGAACCGTTTCTTTACCCTGTTGGATCAAGGAAAAGCCTATCATCAGGGGTTTGTGCGAAAAGAACATCAACATTTAACCGCCTTTATTACTCCCTGGGGCCTGTACCAATGGGTTAGGGTCCCTTTTGGGCTCTCCAACGCCCCAGGGGGCTTCCAGAGGTTTATGGAAGGATGCCTGGAAGGTATTAGAGACGAAATTTGCATTCCCTACTTGGATGATGTTCTTGTTTTTAGCAAAGATTTCGATTCACACCTTGAGCACCTAAGAATTGTTCTTCAACGTTTGCGTGACAATGGTATCAAATTGAAGCCTAAAAAGTGCTCTTTATTTCAAGATCGTGTCAAATATCTGGGACATGTCGTTTCGTCAGACGGATATTGTGTAGATACCTCTAATGTCAAGGCAGTTGAAAGTATGAGGGAATATCAACCAAAAACAGTAGGTGATGTGCGTCGTATAGTAGGTCTTTTAAACTACTATCGTAAGTACACTGAGAACTTTTCTAAGTTGGCAAAACCTTTGTTTGACTTGCTACAAGCACCTCAGCAGGATTCCACCACTACAAAACAAACATCAAACTCAAAGAAAAGCCATACTGCTAAACTAAATCGAAAAGGACAGCCCCCATCGAATAGTCCGGTTAAATGGTGTGAGATTCATCGTACTACATTAAATCGCCTGATTGATTGCCTTGTTAGCCCACCGGTACTCGCATACCCTGACTTTAACGCCCCTTACGTCCTTCACACGGACGCAAGCAAGGAAGGGCTAGGTGCAGTGTTATACCAGAGGCAAAATGGTACAATGAGAGTCATTTCATATGCGTCAAGGACCTTGTCGCCAAGTGAAAAAAATTACCACATGCACTCTGGCAAGTTAGAATTTCTAGCTTTGAAGTGGGCCGTATGTGAGGAATTTAGAGATCTATTGTATTACGCACCTTTTTTTACCGTGTATTCTGACAATAACCCTTTAACTTATGTCATGACATCAGCGAAATTAAACGCAACAGGACATAGGTGGATTGCTGATCTCTCAAATTTCAACTTCAACATCAAGTATCGGCCAGGTAGTCATAATACAGATGCAGACGTATTATCCAGGATGCCATTGGACATTGAGAAATACATTAACACATGCACGGAAGAAGCCACAAGTAATGTTTTTCAGGCAACTGCAATCGCTGCTAGTAGTCAACATTCAGGTGATACTACATGGGTTTCAGCGTTATCAACGACGGAAGAATCAGTGAAAGTTCAAGCAAACGAAACCCTCCAACCAAGCAGTGATTTGCGACTCGATTTATTCGACTTAAAAAGAGCTCAACGTCAAGATATTGCAATGTCGCGACTCATTGAATTGAAAACTCGAGGCTCAAAACCAAATTCTGCGGAAACCGATAGAGAATTACCTGCAACCAAAGCATTATTACGTCAATGGGACAAGTTATACATAGCTTCAAATGGAATATTGAAACGAAAGACAAGTGAGTATGATCAAATCGTGTTACCAAGTAACCTGCGAAACATCATTTATCGCGAACTTCACGATGAAATGGGACACCTTGGATCTGAAAGAGTGTTCCAGCTTGCCACGCAAAGAGTTTATTGGCCAAACATGCGTGCAGATATTGAAACTTACACAACACGAATATGTTCCTGTTTGAAGCAACGTCGTCCGCATATTCCGTCACGAGCTCCATTATCAAGTATTGTGACAACGCAACCATTTGAATTAATTTCGGTGGACTTTGTACATCTAGAGAAGAGCGTGGGAGGATATGAATATATTCTTGTTATCATGGACCATTTTACACGTTACGCTGCTGCTTATGCAACTAAAAACAAGTCAGCTCCTACCGTAGCAGAGAAGATATATAACGATTTCGTATTGCGATTTGGATACCCTGAGCGTATTCATCACGATCAAGGTGGAGAATTCGAGAACCAGCTATTGGACAGTCTTGAGAAACTATGTGGGGTACGTCATTCTCGTACAACACCCTATCACCCTCAGGGGAATGGACAGGTGGAACGTTTTAATCAGACTCTTTTGTCCATGTTACGTACGCTCCCTGAGCATAAGAAGTCAAGATGGAGAGACTATTTGCAAAAGGTCGTCCATGCGTACAACTGTACCAGACATTCCGCTACGGGATTTTCGCCTTTTTATTTACTATATGGCCGCTCTCCAAGATTGCCAATCGATGTTATTTTCGATACTAAACCAACCGTCGGAAGTAAAGGCTCAGAAAGTTATCCTGAATATGTCCGAAAATGGCGAGGAGCAATGAAAGAAGCTTACGATATTGCCGCCAAAAGAACACAACGTAGCCAACAGCAGAACAAAGAGAATTAAGACAAGAAAGTTCGATCCACTGTATTACAAGAAGGCGATCGCGTTTTAGTACGTAATTTAACAGAAAGAGGTGGACCAGGCAAATTACGTTCCTTTTGGGAAAAAGACATTCACCGCATAGTAAAGAGGCTTGGTGACCACAGTCCTGTTTATCAGCTTGTGTCAGAACGAGATCCGACGTCAAAGGTGCGTACTCTACATCGTAACCTATTGTTACCTTGTGACGATTTACCTTTTGAAAACCTGGAAACGACTCAGCGCAAAAATCGTCCTAATCAGAGGAAACGACAACGTCACGTACCTAATGTGTCAAATGAAGAAGCGGCACATTCAGAACCAGAGAGTGACGACGAGCTATTATTCATTCTAGAACAGGAGCCAACGCCTAATGTTGCACGACGACCCCCAACACCATATCGAGTTTCTGAAAGGGAAGAGACATCAAGTCCAGCAGCCGAAGTGGAAGCAGATAATTCACAGCCCAACGAGGATGTCTTGGATAATCCAGAGAACAATGATCCCAACGACGGAAATGATCTACAGACCAACCAAGAATCACCTGAAACGTCATTTTCAGCAGTAGATTCATCACCAGAACCATATACAAGACCTCGTCGTATTGTAAGACCACCAGAACATCTTCATTATCCAACTCTTGGAAATCCAAGTTCGTTTCCACTTGTGAATGTACTACAGAGTCCATATTCAAACATGCCTTTTCGACCACCGTTATTGTATCAACCGATACAGCAAATTCGGATGCCTGTACCTGTATGGAACTTGCCTATGCCGTACATTCGTTGTTAAGACTCTACAAAAACCACTTTGATATTACTCATTTAGCCGCTGGAATTGTTTGACATTTCATTTTACATTATCAGACTTTACAAGACTTATTTGTCGCATCGTATACTCGAAGATACATTTTGAAGTCATTGTTCAGTTGAGATATTGACTCGAAACATACAGAAAAATATACATAAATTCCTGTCGATTCCCAGCAGAGTTTAGACTCTTATCGTCAAAACATGTTTATCTTCTTCAAGTCATTCCTATCAAAGAATGGTTTAAGAACACTCGTTACACAGACAATTTCAAATTGTTGATGTTACTTTAAAGAGTGTTATCGCTGAAGAACATTAAGATATTGAAGAGACTTGTTACAGACTGTGTCATTCTATTAAGAAGTATCAAACGGACACGGTACCACCGATTTGAGCTTAAGAAGGCACATCGTGACAACCAAAGAGGAAAGACTGTTTCAAGGTGATTGAAGAGAACAGACTTTCGCAGGAGAGAGAAATATTCCGATGAACGCTAATAAACGTTTAATACAAATCGTTACTTTACAAGTTCGGTTGAACTTCAATTCTAACAGGGGGAGAGTGTGAGGGACAGGAATTATGTAGATAAAATTCACGTAACACGCATCGCATGAGTCTTGACTCATATACCCCCGTCCAAGTGGGTGGAACTTTAAAAGCCAAAAATAATTTTTTTTGTGAGTAATGAATCGTACGCGGGGAGAGAAAGAGCGCTGCATGATTGTAAGAAGCTAAGTAGGCAGGAAAAGGATTTATCCTAGATCGTGTACGAATTATGTTTTATCGAAGATGTGTGTGATGTTGAAGTGAATCTTGACGAATTCTGTTTGTCATCCTCACAACAACATAGCTCTTAGGTCTGACATATACAAATGTATAGGAAAATGACCGGAAGTGAATATGTTTGACGACTTTGAATGTTTCCTGTGGGAACGAGGTGTTACTTTTCCTCTTCAATTCAATTCTAAAATGTAGTGAATTTATCTAAGAAACGTTTAAAACTAAGTTTGTTTTGATTTAAACTCCTTGGCAATCTCCACCAGTTTGGACGAGAGGGGTGGTCTTATTTTGAGAGAATTTCCATTGTCTTTCGGTACAATCATTCGAACTCATTGTCTTTGACGTCACTGGTAGCGCCTCCAAGGCCATGACATTTGGAAAATACAGTAGAGCGAAGAAATTGTTTTGAAAACGGCGTGGTCTTTGTGCTTCAAGAAAGTTTTTAATTCTGAACGAAGCAATAGATAATTACGAACAGCACCAGTTATCCATTTTACCACTAGTGAAAGGCAGTATCTGAGTTTCTTGTTCAAGGTGCGTTCGTGTTTTTGCAACAAACTGGCCAGAAAGAAAGCACGACAGAAGAAGAACATCCGCTTGTTTAGGCCACATCTTCGAAAGAAGGAATTTTGCATGTTTATGGATCCATGAACTAAATTTCGTTTATGACAACAGATATCTTTAATGGACAGATGGAGAGCACATGATAAAGAATATCTTATTTGTACTGGACAGTGAGTTCCACTTGTTGGACATATTGGTTAACTGCTCAATGAAGAGAGTTTGTAAACTTTTGAAACTTTTCTGGAAACGTCCTCTTGTTCTGGATAATAGTGGCTCCAAAAATGACAGACAGTTCTGGATAATATTGGCTCCAAAAATGACAGACAAGATACAGGGGGGATGCTGTCTATTGGAATTAAAATGATTACTTCCGATGGACAAGTGCAATGACTGCTATTTTGATGATTTTCAGAAACTCATAAACAAGCATAGCAATAGGATCCACAAGGTAAAATGGGCACGCTGGAAGTATAATGGGATAACCAAAAATGTTGATTCACGCTTTTCTCAGAACTGGTAAAAATTCAATGTTTTCTAGGTGTCATATTTAACCTTTGCTTCCCCATTTTACCTCCGCTGCAGTGCAACACGATGTATTATCAATTTTCATTTCTGCTGAGTTGGAAGGCACAAACTTTAGTGATTTAAGCATATTCTTCATGAGATGCAGCTGTTGGATAGAGAAGTCTTTGCCATGTTTTCTTTGACTTTTATTCTTTGATATCACTTGAGATGGCATTATTTGGAATTCAATCATTCTTATGAAATTATCCTTCCTGTTCTGGCAGCTTCAAATGCCAATCGTTAATGTGCAGCAAGAAGTTAGGTATGAAAGGTCTGTTATTTCCAGTGATTCCTGTTACTTTTGCTTCCTGAGTGACTTTAAAAATGCCAAACAGTAATCATGGTAACTCAAAAAATTTTGACTCATGGCTTTGGTCTGGAGGGGAAAAGGGATATCAAACTTTGAAATTACTAGAAAGATATGTCAATCAGCTTTGACCAAAGAAACATTTTGGTGGCTAGACATGTAGTTATTCTTGTTGATTTTCATGCATCATCAACGTTTCCAAACTTCCAACCTTTCCGGATTAAATTCAGAAGAAGATTCAGGCTGTCTCAGAATTTGAAAGCATTAAAAATGTCAATTTCGTGATTATTCAATTGCTCCTATGTTACCATCTTCACATCACATGAACAAAATCATAAGTATCAAATATTATAGCACAGAAAAAAGTTTCTTATACTTTGCAATGGTTTCTTCATTCAATGATTCATTTGCAACAGTGATGTTCCATCGGTTTTGCATCGGTCGTCAGGCATTGTAACACAAGCATTCCTGCCTTCGTTGTTATCATTTATGCTACATCACGGTCGTGCTTGATAACGATAAACTTGCTCTTTCTGAGAATCCTAAAGTGGAACAAACAGAAATGTCTGTACTGCATAATAAATCTCATCCAGTCTCACAAGGAATTTCATGTGCAAAAGAAACTGATCAAGGAAAATAACATAAATCTAGTGACAGTAGGCTTCGCATTCATTGGCAACATGATAAAAGCTGATGAATTTTTGTACAAGACAGTCTTGATAAATATTATTCCACATGTAACCTCCTATTTCAAAGCCAGAACTTCCCCTTTTGGTGCGAAGTTCATCAGCAACGGAGAAACTTTATGATGCTTTATGATTGTTTACATTAGGCCGAACCCAATGAAAAGTTCTCAGAACGCGCAAGTCAAAGTTTTGTTATTATTCTTCTTGCCTATGAGCCGAAACGGCAAGAAAAGTACTAAAAAACATCCCCGTTTCCATAAACTTCAAATAAACTTCGAATGTAGTAAATTTAGTAGGGGTCAACATCTATTTTCCGACTAAAAGGCAAACACGTTTGTGAAAAGAAGCACGTAAAGTTAACGAGGAATAAACGGTCATGGCTCTGGAGCGAAAATTGCCTTTGAAAACTGTAGGAAATTGGCAAAGGCTACAGAAAAACCGCAAACATTTTTAGAAACTAGATGCGTACAGCTATTGCGTTATATCTCCAAATTGAGAATTTCTGCCTTAGTTTAGAAAATATTGCACTTTGAAAAAAGTTTGGGTAAATTTAGGCCAAGAAAAGTTGATTTTCTTGAAACATCGAGGCCGAGTTTAAGACGAGAAAAATATAACTTCATTTGGTCAACAGTTCGTAAAAAGCGACTAAGTAGGTCAAGAAAATATCGAGGAATCCAAAACTTTAAGCGAAATTTCTATGAAACCAACGACAAACGTTAAATTTACGAAAAAGTCTGCTCACCTGCTGTGCTGCATTCCAAGTTTGTAAACAGAGTTGTCCACGGCCTTTGAAAAGTTTGATAAACCAAGAAACTTTGAGTCCAAAACTCTTAACGAAGTTGAAAGAGCAAAGATACAGCTATTGCGTTATATCTCGATATTTCACTTTGCGACACTTGGGACGCCTGCTGACGCCATTTATTACAAAATTTTGCTTTCGCGCCACAGCTTTCATGCAACAGAGGCCGGAAGTGACGTCAGAATTCGGGCTTGGTGTTGTCGGGCGTGATTCATATTTAAAGAAATAACAAGATGCTAGCTATTTCAGGAGTGCTGCAGCTCTCACTATCCTCCAGGCTCTTCTCAAATACTGGTGGCAAGCTTTTTTCCTTTATTCTCTATATATACCGGGTGAGCACTGCACAGATTTGAATGATTCAAATTTCAGTTAAACGTCGAAAGATCGACATATTTCTGTTGTTTTTCTCGCTGCTTTACCAGCACTAGAAGTACAAGTAAATTCAGCTTGATAAAAACTTTATGGTTGCAAAATGACTGAAAAAGGGCCCAAAACATCTATCAAATTGTTTAGACTCTCCTTACAGAGCACAAGTACACAATGGGAGTTCTCTCAAGAGTTATACGACATCAATTATCAAACAAATACAAAGATTTTCAGTCCCATGGCAATAAATCCAAAATTGCTTTTTCTTCACTGATTTGTGTGAGGAGTCCATTATGATTTAATCAATATTTTAGGCCCTTTTTCAGTCATTTTGCAACGACAAAGTTTTTGTAAAGCTGAATTTACCTATATTCCTTGAGACAGCGAAAAAATTCACAAAAATTCTTCAATCTTTTGGCTTTTAACTAGAATTTCGATCACTCAAATCCGTGATGTACTCTTGGTGCTATGAATTTTCAAAAGTGGGAACTTTTTTCTGGCTCACCCTGTATAATCATAGCTCAACTGAACATAACTAGGAGAAAAATTACTCTTATCCTCCTTAAAATCTTGTGGCCAAGCCTGTTAAGGTGTTTGCAAACAGGGCTTTTATTGTTTTTTCTCCATATATGATTGTGCTGTAGATGGCATCAGAGAACATTTAATCACAAAAGCCACACGTCTTTTGGATGCAAAGCATCATGGAAAATGCCCTAATGCCATCTTTTGAGCAATAGACCTTTTTCCAATTCGGAGAGAGGGAATGAGGAGACCACGGGCCATTCTGACAGCCTTGGTAACAGTAGGAAAGGCTTGTGCGAGGGGGAAATCACTTCTCAAAATAGCGTACGTGATTTTTGTGATTTTGAAATCACATGATTTTTTTATGTGATTTTTAGTGATTTTTAGTGATTTTTTCGTGTGATATTTCAGTAATTTTTCAGTGATTTGTGATTTTTAGTGCTTTCTCGATGTGATTTTATTGTGATTTTGTGATTTTTGTATGTGATTTTTTTGTGATTTCAAGGGAGGTGTACGAAAAAAAATCAGTGATTTGCCCCTCCGGCTTGTGTCTCAGCTTCATCTCCTTGAAAACTTGAGAGTTATTTTCTTTTTATTAGCACCTTTCATGTGTTGCATCATATTTGTTTAGTATGTTAAATGATTTCCTGAATTACCTAGGTGTCATGCCACCCTTCCACCTACTGGTGAGTGTATTTTGAGCTACTTTATTGCATGTGCCCATTCTTCAAGTTTGAAGTTGGGCCTATCAGTCGGTATTATGTATGTATGTAACAAACTTAAATATTTAAAAGAGTTAATAAGAATAAATAAAATATTTACAATATTTACAATATAAATTTTCATAACAAATTTGATATATAAAGGTTGAAAAACACTTCTTTTTATAGTGGCAGGGATAGCATTAAAAGATTGAGTTGACCTTTTTCCATAATGGTCCCCTTAGAGGTGGTAGCAAAAAATTATAAACAGTAAATGTGCTTTAGATAAAGCATACTTTAGTAGGGCCAAACATTGAGCCCCTTCACAGCCTAGGAAATAAATATCTGCAATAAAGTGGCTCAAAACACACTCACCAACTTCTTTCTAAATCAAGCAACGGTAAAAGGCTTTATTGAAAAGTAGGTCAAAACACATCCTCCTGCAATACATGACTATGAAAAAGATAGTGTGAAGGAAACTTTTACCAAGATGCATTGCGTTCTTCATTAATTGACTTCCAACTGAATTGTTAAAGATTTGTAATCAAAATGCACTACATCTTGGTATTCCTTGCCACCATCTTTAGTATAACTGCCTGAAATCATTTGCAAAAGTTTGTCTAAAAATTATACCTTTCCACTAGACTTGACTCCTTTCATGATGCAGAAATACACAGCAACCCAGGAAAAAACCAGGCAGCCAACAAGATGGCCAACGAACCCATTTCCTAGATCCGGAAAATCTGATGACACTTGTAACGCTTTGTGGTACCAGAAATATTGCGGTGGGTCTTGAACACAACAGTCAGGGAAGTTTTTTATCTGCTTCTTGATAGCTACTGTTTCATTGGGAAATAATCCTCGCTTGACATTACCAATTACTGTTATGTTTGATGCAAGCATTTTCTTTAATGCATCATATTCTTTATACTTTGGACAAATATCTTTTGTCCATGGCAATTTCTTTGTGAATGATATGAAGAAGTAGTATGAACACCATGTGATAACAATGATATAGTACACACACAACATGAAGGAGACGATGATGCAGCCAACTCCAATGCCAGTCAATGCTGGATGTACATCACGCCATGCACCCAATGCAACTCTACGAAATCTCTGGCCCATTCCAAGTTCAAGGAAGAACAATGGAATTCCTTCAATTACCATAAAGATAAAGAAAGGCACAAGAAATGCTCCTATGGATGAAGAAATAAGTGTTCAGTCAACAAATCAATCATGGCATTACCAATTCACATTATCAACATTGTCCCTGAAAATTCATATTCAAAACAACGTTTGTTTTTAGTTTTTGAAATGCAATATTACCTCCTTTCATCCCTCTTTTTGTAACTTCAATTGAAAATTTTGATATAACGAGTGAGCCAGAAAAAATGTGGCCTTCAAGAAACCATACTTTGGTGAATAACAAGTCCTATCAGATATGTTGAAGTTACACGTTGTGGAAAAAAATTAAAATTGGTCATAGAAATTTAATTTACTGAAGTCAGCAGAATTCACTAATGATTTTGTGATATAGCTACTTTGGTGAAATGGTATATTGCTTTAGTAGCACTTTCTGCTCTTCTGCAATAGACAAAAGAGGATTGCGCTAAAGATGGCGGTGAGGAATTTTTTACAGTGTTGGAATGCGTTTGACTTATGAATCTTTGAAGATTCTATGGGGATTTGATTAACGAAAGCAATGCATCTTGGTAAAAAATTCCTCACCACCATCTTTGGCTCAACCGTCTATTACAGTAAAGATCGTGGCAAGGAACTTTTTACGAAGATGCATTGCATTCTCTAATTGAGTTCCTATTGAATTGTTAAAGATTTGTAATTTGAATGCAGTGCATCTTGATAAAAAATTCCTCATCGCCACATCGCCATCTTTAGTGTAATCATCTACAGCAATTGCATTAATAGTCCCTTGTGGAGATAACATGTACAAAACAAGTTTTTCTTTCGTACTTTAACACAGTAAATGCATCTTCAGTTTTTGGGACAAAAGGCTCATCTCCTCCATCTCAAAAATCATTCAGCTACCACCTTTCATGATTTTTCACCTAGAATTCGCACCTACAATCACCCATGAAAGCCACTTTAACACTGTAACTGAACATTTAATCAGAGTCTAGAAATTCAGTTATCACAACTTTTTGATTCAACTCATTTACAGTTACTTTAAATTGAGGCCAGGTGGAAAACACGGAGTTGTCGGAGTTGTCGGAGATGTCAGAGAAAATCTCGGAGATGTCGGAGAAGATCTTTGAGAAAATCTCAGAGATGTCGGAGAAAATCTCGGAGATGTCCGAGAAAATCTCGGAGTGGTCGGAGAAAATATCGGAGGAAATCTCGGAGATGTCATAACTTCTCGTAATTCTATCTGAGATGTTCAATATTTTCAGAGAATTTTTCAAAAAACCTAAAGAAACCGTTGTAATTGCTCAGCTGGTTGATGAGAAATGAAATGTTTTCAAGCAAAAATGAGTTTACGAATGTCCACAACATCTTATCAAGCAAAATCTAGTCAGTTTTTATGGATTTATACATGTACTTTATAAAGGTGTAAAACTGAGTTGAGTTTTCAGTTGCCTAATGATCACTGTACAGTGCCAAGCTCGGGGGGTAACTCGACCTATTATGTGACAGGGACGTGCCATTTTGCCCCAAAAATTGGTACCCATAATTCCGTAAATTCTGGTGGATTTTTAGGGCCATATATCCACAAATCGAATAAATATCTGGGCCATAATTCCGGAAATTATGAAAAATCCCGTGAAATGGACACCCATAATTCCGTGAAATGTCAAAAAATTGTGAAAATGATACCCATAATTCCGTAATGGTTTGAAAAAAGTACCCCTAAAAAATGGCACGTCCCCGTACCACGAGCAGTACTAAGATACCCCCCCCTCCCCTGAGGTGCCAAGCCCTGAGTGACAACGGAGATTAGAAATGAAGTCTGTCTTATTGTCTCAAAATGGCTTGAGCACTGGGCAAATATGCCATCTACCAGGGAAACCATGTCTTAACAAATACAAAAACTTGCTAAAAAAGAAATTGACAAAAGTGCTGATTTACGGTACCTTGCCCCCCTCCCCAGTTAGATTTTGATCTTTTTTATGTTTGATCGTCCCTAAATCAATCATGGGGATTCACAATTTGTTATCAAATACTGTACTTTAAAATTGGACTTGAAATGACATTTTTGATGATATCAAGGGTGACACCTTCAGAGCAAAAATACAGTTTAAGTCTTCTGCCATGTTGGCCAGTTTGGCATCACATGTTACTGTCACTACATCTATACATTCAAAAGGTATATGTGATAACCACAAACATTGATAGTGCCAAGGCACTCACTCAAACTCAAATAGACTGGAAGCATGAAACGGAAAAGATAAGAAACTATGACAGTCAAACAATGAATACAGAACAGGGAATGTTCACACATAAGTCTGAGAGCCGGAACACCGCAATGCGACGAAGAACGACAGCAAATATGTGCAAAATTAAGAAATATATACTAGATATCAATATTTTGTCCCGCCATGCAGGACTTCTTCAGGGCTGTTCACACCCTTGATCTTTTCATGCACAGGAAGGATGGGTACTGTAATAAGAACACACCACATTCTTCAAAATACTTGCCTCAAAACTAAGTGACAAAAGTGCAGAGAAGTACAGTATGCCGATATCACAAGATGAATCAGATGTAAATTCCTCATTTATTGCTCTAAGATCTGTCTGAAAGGAACTAGAGTCAAGAGTATAAGAGAAGACATTTGATAATGGTGAGTAACTTCAAGGTATCATGCTATGAAGCATCAATTTTAAGTGCAAATTCTTGTTGTATTCTTCCTTTGGGCCTTTTCTTGTCACTGGCAGTCACACATTTACTGATGGACCCACTGGGTGGAGGCCACAGGGGCCCCCAAAAATTCTTAACTTTGGGGAGCCCCAGCAAAATTTTGAAAAACCTATCAAATGCAATTTATTTCAATCTTGTTTGAAAAGAGTTGTAAACATTTTCAGACAACAGAATGGCTTCAGCTTCTGTTAGAGCAATTGTGAAAGGAGAAGTAGCTGCAACTTTCCCAGATGCAATGACCACAGCAAACTTAGGTTGCTCACTTTGACATGGAGAGTTGCCTCCGACGAAAGAAGTTTCTCCATGCAGCAAATTTGATGTCCTGAGATTGCTCAACCTCAACAAATCATCCAAAACTTTGGAGCAGCAAAGTCAAGATGATGAGAGACAGTAGCATGAAACAAGAGGCAAGAGTAGTTTTATTGGGAGTGAACCAGAATGTATATTTGTATAATATACAATGTAAATACCATGCAAATATTGTCATAATTCTGTTTTCTAACTATCGAGTTTAATTATTTGGTTTCACCATTATGACCTCACATCTTTCCACACTTGGAAGATAAGAAAATAAACAAACCTCCTCCATTCTTCTGGCACAGATATGGGAACCTCCAAACATTGCCAAGGCCAACGGCAAGTCCAATTGTGGCTAGCATGAATTCAGCTTTGTTTCCCCATTGGTCTCTTTGCTCTTCTTCAGTTTTCTCATTTTTCTCGTTGTTCTCTTTCTCTTTGCAAATATCTGATGAACCACTACCTAAATCTCTACCTGCTGATCCTTCCAGCTCATATTCATCATCGCGAAGTCTCACGGTAACTGATAAAGGAATTTAAATGAAAATGCAGGAATTTAAATGAAAATTCAGGAATTTACATGAAAATTCAGTATTCAAGAATTAGCTGCTTCAGCAAGCAGTAAAGTGAAGTTAAAACATCTCATTGAGGAGAAACGGGCATTTACCAATTTCTATTGATGTGGTAGATTTAATCCGTAAATTTGTTTTGTAATTTATTGTCATTGCAAGGAAGTAGAATTTCCTTCAAAGGCAAAAATATATGGAAAGAAGGGACCAACTCAAAGTTAACTTTTTACCCCCTTTGCCATTGCTGCCACTTCGAAAATCAACTTTTGTTCAACTGGATTCCACAATGACAATTTCCTCGTTGTGAATTATCTGCAGCTTAAAATGACTAACAAAGGACAAAGTGCATTTGGCCTCAACAATGTTAGATGGTGCATTTTGTCACAGAACAGTACAGAGGCATAGGAATGAAACAAAAGAACGTATTTTGTTGTTATGGTCACAGTCTAGAGAGACTACTGTATGTTATGGTTGAATGATGGGATAGGGACAAGGTGTCTTGTTCGACCTTCATTCAAGTAATCACGCTGGGCTACATTAAATGTTTTCCTTTTTGCTAAACTAAAGCAATGTTACCTGTGGGGTTCCACAGGGCTCTGTTCTTGGTCCCCTTCTTTTCTTAATTTACATCAATGATTTGCCTCTCTCATCCTCAAAATTAGCCTTCTACTTATTTGCAGATGATACTAACATTTATTATGAAGCTGAGAGTCTTGATCAGCTTCAAAGTGTTGTTAACAAGGAATTGAAAAAAGTGAAAATGTGGCTTGATGTCAACAAATTGTCACTGAACATTGACAAAACCAATTTCATAATTTTCAAGTCACCTCAGCATTCGTCTCCTGAAAATATTAGCATCAAAATTGGAAAGCTTCCTATCAAGCAGACTTGTTATGTCAAATTTCTGGGTGTCCTTCTAGATGAAAATCTTGCATGGAAGTATCATTTAACAAGAACTATCTAAAAACTGGCTAGAACTTGTGGTATGTTTTTTAAAGCAAGGCACTTTTTACCTATTGATATTTTGGTCTGTCTTTACAACTCCTTATTTTCACCTTTCCTGCAATATGGTATTTTGGTTTGGGGTCTCACCTATGAGACTCACATCAATCCAGTGTTTTTGTTACAGAAAAGAGTTGTAAGGGCTATTTCATTTGAGCATTTTACTGCACCTTCTATGCCTATCTTCTCTGATTTGAAAATTTTAAAACTTCATGATCTTTTTCAGTTTAAAATGCTTAGCTTTGTTTATGATTGTATTAATAAGATCGCTCCTTCTTATTTTCATTCTTTCTTTGAATTAGTGGATTCTGTTCATCAATATAGTACACGGCAAGCTACCACCAATGATATTTTCCTAATCCAGATGAATACCTTGCAATATGGTCTTAGGTCAGTACGTTACTTTGGAGCTAAGTGCTGGAATGACATTCCTGTGGAAATAAAAAAATCCCCATCTGCAAATAATTTTCGACAAAAAGTCAAAGCCTACCTCTTTGAAAGAAACTACTAATTTTGATTGCATAAAAGTGGATAGAAAAAGGTCACCATCCGCCCAATTTCAATGAAATGAATTAAACTAAAATAAAAAACTTTTCAAACTTCTTCTCTCCTCGATTAGTCTAACTACTGAAAGAACTCCTCCTTTAAGTAATTCCCTCCATACAATTTTTCTTTTTGTCTAAATATTTAGTGTCTATTATGTATTAATTTTTTCTGTAACATTGTTATTGTAATTTAGTTAATTGTTTGTATAGTTTATTAATGAGAAATTGTATGTAGAGAATTTAAAATATGAAACTGAAACTTGCACTTTATGCTATTGAAGTATGCAGGGCCGCCGAGAGCGAGGCCGGACCCCGGGGTAGCTAGTGGATGCGGGCCCCTTGCTGGACACTCTCACTTGCAGTGCACGATTGGGAGAATTTCGTGAACACGGCGGCGTGGCGAGGACAAATTGTATGGGGTGCAGAAGACTGAAGGGGTCTGGGGGCGAAGCCCCCAGGAAAATTTTTGAGGCCGAACCCTCTACTTTGGCTTAGAATACATCTCCCAACATTATGCTTGCCAAAGGAAACTTTGATGATTTTGTGACAGTAATTGTATGAATCAAAGTGGGAGGACAACTTTCGAAGCAGCATCCTTCACCTTGGCTTAGAGCGAGGGCATTTCACTACCAAAAATCTCGAACACTTTTGGCGAAAATAATTTGTAGTCAAGAAATACCATCAAAAATCCATAAAAGTCCTTTTTTTCTGAAAACATCTTGGACGCTTTTTCGAATAATGAGTGAAGTGCAGCATAGGTTCCTAATCTTTAAGTCGGTGTAAAAAGGTGGGTGTAAAATTTAGTGACCTATTTCTTTAAACTGAATGACTTGAAAGAAACTTAAGCCACTTTTTTATGATTCTATCGTTGGAATTTTCAGAAATCTTGAATATTTGTTGAAATTACATCCTATTTTATTTTTCAGCCAATTTTTATGATGTGACGTCATCAAATATCTAAATCACAAACCAGGAAAGTGAAAGAATTTTGCTTGATACCATATTGCAGGCATCCATAAACTATGCTTTTCTTGAGAATTATTTGATCTTTTGTCAAGAGGTTTAGAAATTACGATTGTTTGTAGATTTTTTCGAAATTTCCCAGAATTTTACACCCAGATTTTTAAAGATTTGAAACCTACGCTGTGAAGTGCCGTTTAGCTCAGAAGGCATCCCCTGATTCCAAATTCACCAGTGCTGAAATGGAAGTTTTGGCAACACAGTTGAATTGAATTACGTAATCTTCTAGCATTTCTCGGAAAATCTCTTCGGTTTTCAAGGAACCTCACCATCTTTCTGCAAAAGTGGGAGTGCAATTGCTCCCCCGTACCCTCCATATGGCCATGCCACTGAAACTGTGGATCATTTTGATGACGTTTGAAATACTGTGCAAAGCAATGTCTATCTTGATTGATTTCTAGCTTCAAAATAATGCAAGGCAAGAACGCAGACAAAAATTGCTAACTTTCTGACAGAGCTTATTTATTCGAAAACATCAGTAATAGCATGAGCAATAGTTCTTTTCACTTGTTCTCAAATCTCAATATGATTGAACGGAATAAACGATGAACTGAGGCCCGTGATGTTATTGCTAAATGCAGTTTTCAAGAAGAAAGTTCGACTTTCCGGGCCCCTTGTGAGGCCCAGCTTGATGACATCATTACAAGAAAAACAAAGGTTCTTTTTTACGGGCCCCTGGCGGGGCCCGGGTCCGGGGGCAGTTGCCCTGGCTACCCCCCCTTCTCGGCGGTCCTGGAAGTATGGCTGATAATCTGTGTATATGAGTTTAGGGCGCAATTCTAGAATCGCACACCTCTGTGGCGGTGTTCAGCACTGTCAGGCGCGGATTTAGTGGGGGGGCCGGGGGGGCCATGGCCCCCCCCCGAACGATAAGAGTTCTCGTAAAAATTGTTGCCGTTTATAGAACATAAGATCCTTTTGGATGATTACAAAGTCCGTCCTGAGCTAAACAAGCATAAGAATATCTGATAATTGATTTCTTCATAACCCCAAATGATCGTTGATTCTGTTTTTTGCTACAGTCAGAGAGATGAGTGCTGCTGCTAAAGTCGCCTTCAATGGAAAATTGAGCGTCTGGTATAAGGACAAGAATCGCCTCAAGGTCAAAGGCAATATTTTGGTCTTTATGTCAAACGAGAATGATACGCAAAAATCAAAAGTCATTACCCCTAGTTTGCTTATAGTGCGTGCACAAAACTATTGGTGCATCTGTGTCAAATGAGATGTCATGTGAGATTTACGATAACGCAAAATTACTTATGCGGAACCCTACAGAACGTTTCAGTTGTTGCTATTCGCGGGCATCTAATTTGAGACAAGCAGTCACGAAGATTCCTCTGTGCAGAATGATATACATGAAGATGTTTTGGTTCAGTGTGATCACGTCCCTTCCCCCAGTCCATGGCGCCATTGCTTGCTGGGATTCTGCACCTTTCATCTCAACTTCACCTGTGATGATTGCATCCGTTGCTGTGTAAGAGGGGGGTTATGCTGCAAATGCTAGCCTCTGTGCAGGCCGCCGGTTACATCATCCTCTGAAGTTGAGTTATTTGCATAATGAGTACTATCAATAAATGGCTAATGATTTGTTCGTTCTAGAAAACGATTGTTTTGACATAATTAAGCTGCTAATGAAGTCAAGAACGTGCCAATTCTGGGTGAATTTGTTGCTGTGCCAGGGTAAACATCCTAGTAATTTATCCATCTTATGGTGTCAAATCTGTCTAACATGAAATAAGCCGACGTCAAATGTTGCTATAGGATCGCGGGAAACTTCTGTCTTCTATGCGCTTTATGTGCGCTTTCTTTATTTCAGTGCCAATTAGCAGAGATAAAACGTTAATCAATTGCTTTAACGAGCGTGACGGAAGTGGGTTACTTTCTTTCTGACTGACTGACATCGAAGCCCCTTCTTAGATTACATAGTGGACTTTGTAATCAATAAACGGATAAGTTTCAAACCTTTATCTCCCAAAATAACCATGGCACATCTACCTGAAACCTTATCAAAACCCTTATGGAGGTGCGCAAATCTAGGACAGCCTATAAGTCCCGAATTTAGAGCGCAGTTGCAAAACACTAGGTAGATCTTTTAATTAAAACCAAAGGTTACGGAAAATTTCATCCAGACAGGTGTACTTAGGCCATCTGTGATCCACCAAGAAGACAAATTTTCATCGGTGATTTTGTACTCCTCTTCAATTTTTGTGGTTTCATGACCTAAACTACGTTGATTTAATGCATTGATAAGTCTATGGAAAATATTCATTAAAAGATATCGTTATTTCTCTGTATTCAGGTGCTATTTCTTCTCAAGCGGGTATGAAATCGAAACGAGGAAAGGTGGCCAAAACTGCGAAGCATGTCATATCATACCTTCAGTATTTGCCATCATGAAATCCTTAGATCTTGATGATATTCAACCCAATTGAAGCACAGAAACCAGGGACATTCGTAAGATGAATCAATGAATTTGTTGTCAGGTTTTTCGTCTGTTCTTCGAAGGAGGAAACACAAAATATGGAATGTAAATATGGATGTGTTGATTCAGCCGCTGCTCTCGACGAAGTCTTCCCGCCTATTCGCTTCGAAACAAAACAAACCTTCACTTCGTTGAAGCTGAGAGTTGTTTTGAGTATCCAGACCGTGTCCGTTCGCTTTGTGTTACCCGATGATAAATGTTTGATTGAGATTTGTGTGATGTCTACAGCGATAACAGCTCGTTGAAGCTGGAAGTCATCGAATTTGGAACTCTCTCGTCCTGTCCAACTGAATCGAATTCGAATTTGACGAGGTCTTTGCGATCTTTCGAATTCGATTTGTATTTGTGGTTCATTCAGCTCATTGATTCAGCTTGGCAGGTATTTTGATCACGTGATTAAAGCAAACACCTTCAGAAATGATTACGTCATGCGGGATTATCACGTCAAGTATTAATATTACTGTGGAAAAATTGATGGAAAGGAAAATGTAATCAGCATTCATCGAGCAGATTACGAATTATATTGTTCGGTGAAAAGTTCTAGCGATCCTGATCTGGATGGGATTTCACAAAGTCAGCATCAGCCGGGCTGGTACATTTTTCAGCTGCAACCCCTTGAAGTCCTTGAAAGCCCGGTGCATGCAAGAGGAAGAGGACTGGGAAGGGAAAACATCTATTTACGTCATTTTGTTATTTTTCATTTAGGAATTCAACGGATTTTGTGGGATAAAATGGAAAGCATTTGCTTCCGTTAACAACGGACGGCTCTTACCTTCTTCCTTCTTATAATCTTTTCTTGCAAACGAGTGAGGTGTTTAGCTTCGTTTTTATGTGCGAAGAATGAGCACATTATGTGATGGGGGAGAGTTTGTATAGGAAGGCAGCGAGGTAGGTAGGTAGGCAGCTAGCTAGGTAGGTAGGTAGGTATCTACGGACGCTTTTCGTGCCAAAAGTGTAACGATAGGTAGGCATACCTGAAATATTTTGACCATTGAAGTAGTCATCAGAGCCTCAATTAGGCTAGATAATTTTGAACTTTTATCTGGCAACTTGACAGCGACATTTATGATGAAAATTAGCTGTTAACAAAGTTAAGTGAGTGCAGCTCAGAACAGTAAGATGGAAAAGACAATCGTTTGCCAACTTGTACTCACTACCATTCACCAGGAATTTGAACGATTCTTCTCACTTGAAATAATATACAAGTGCAATTGTTTTCCTTCCGGATTCATTAAGCGGTTTTACAAAGCAACTGTTTGAAAATTCCACCACTCCTCCCAGCCTTTACTCTTGAAAAGAGAGGAAATTTATCTGCGGGAGGCCCATGTAAACGACGAGTAACTAGCTGAGACAGAAAAAAGTAACTGATTTGTCCCCGGGGGGGGGGTTACTATACATAATTTGGGTACAGGGACGTGCCATCGGGAAGGGTATCGTTTTTCACGATTTTGGTACAAGGAACGGTATCGATTTTCATGATTTTGGTATAAGGAACGGTATCGATTTTCGCAATTTTTGCAATTGGTATAGGATCGGGTATCTATTTTCGGAAAATTGGTATAAAGCCGGGTATATATTTTTGAAAAATTGGTGTAAAGTTGGGTATACATTTTGGAAAAATTGGTATAAGGAACGGGTATGTTTTTGAAACCTCTATGGCACGTCCCCGTCCAAAATCAGGTCAAGTAGCCCCCCCCCCCGGGGATTTGTCTCACATCCTAATAGTGAACATGATAACTGGAAATAACGAGTCCACTTTGTGTCGAAGAATTCCATCTGTATACTCCAAAACACCTAATTCCAGTTCTCAGATTCATGGCTTTCACCTCGGCTTTCACATTCCAGACTTCTCCCTCGATTATCAAAAGAATATAAGATACAACAGCAACAAACAAGCAGTGTCCTCTCGTGTCCTCTTTGACACCACCACTCTATGGACCACATAGAAATTCATTCTCGCCCCAATATTTTACATGCACCGGAATTCTTCGCACATCCCCATAGGGTCCCTATTTTTAACTCATTCTTTGCGACAACAACAAAACTTGTTTGTCGCCTTCACGTGACAAACAAAATTTAAATCAGAGTTTCCATTTTCCATCACACTGCAGTACACATTCGAAAATTCGTCATTTTTGCCGCCCTTGGTTCCACAGCTACCCTGGGTACACAGCCTAAAATAAGAAAAACGGGTTTTTCGTGTTTCCATTTTTTTATTATGACATACCCAAGGAACAGATCCCCAGAAATGCATAAATATATCGCTCGATCCAGAACCCCTGGTAGAACAGCTCTCAAGTTTAAAGAAGAAACGTAGGAATAAAACACGGGGGGGGGGTTCTTGGCTAAATTTCGGGTAGGGGGTGCCGCCCACAGTTTCAAAATGTGACCGTTGGCTAGACCAATTTTTGTGAAAATGATACCCTTGGCTAGACTAATGTTCCCTTCAAAAGTGCTTTGAATTGGCATTTTCTAGACAAGACTTGCCAGATTTTCGCATTTTCTGGACCAAAATTTTTAAAAAGTTGGGCTTTTTACAAAAATTACCGAATTTTGACATTTCTTTGACCAAAATTGCCAAAAAGCATACCCTTGCCTAGACTTAACTCTACTAAAATTGCTAAAAAGTACACTCTTGGCTAGACTAGAAGTCCGAAAAAATATACCCTTGCGGGTGGCACATCCCCGGGTACCTTTCCTATGGAAGAACCCCTCCCCCTCCCCCGTGGAATAAAAGCAAAATACAATTAATTTAACTCCTAAAGAGACTTAATTCAAAAACATAGACAATTAAAAATCCAAACAAACTTTACTTGAAAACCTAAACAGAACCTAAAGAGAATCGGGCAGCCAAGCGCAGGTTAGCGGCGAATGTTATTAGTTCTTTCTTTGCTGATATCATGTGACTTGCACTTACTGTTGTTCATCATCACATGCGGTTCCATTCACAAACATAACTCCAGCTTCATTCATAAATTCATTCATTAATCCATTGATTAATTCTAAGTCCAATCATAAATGTTTAAAAACATTCAGTGATAAATTTTTAATGTTGAATTGTGAGTCAGCATCCTTTTCGATGATTATAGACGAAAAATTAAACAAAGGGTAGGTATATGGGGCATAGCGGAAAAACCAGACCCAGGACCAATAGGACCGGACCCTAACGGACCAGACCCCTGTAGAATACCTATGCATATCCATGTTACAGATAACAGATCGGGTATATTAACAACGGGCTACCTGCTCTTTGTACACATTAGAGCTTATTTCCTGGATCTTAAGCTCCCAGAGGTGTAAAAATGTATGATCATAAAGGAAAGCCGCCACTGTAAACTCGTTTTTGTAGTTTTGGCTTCTATTAGATTTTGCAACTTTGTGTTAGCTGAATCTTGTTTTGGACATCAGTATGAATCTTGTTCCGGGGAAACTAAAGTAAGTTACACGGCCTTGCTAGACCAGCCATGCGTGAGTCTTCGTTCCTTATGTCTATCAACTTGATGATGTATACATCTTATCGTGCATTCTTGCATTTGATGGGGTATCCACATGTTATTATTATTTTCAGCGCTTAAAGTATTGGTCTTGTCTTCTTTTGGACTAAGATTTCTGCACTGGAATTGCAAACTCACGATGGAAAGGAATGTATATTCCTCAGGGGTCCGGTCCGTTAGGGTCCGGTCCTACTGGTCCTGGGTCTGGTTATTCCGTTATGCCGGTATATGGTATCAACCACATATTAAAATCATGTGTGAAAACAGGGCAAACGTGACCGAACAAGACAACATGGGATTGTGGGTAACACAATCGGTAAATTGTGGGCAAATTGTTACAGATTTCTTTATGTTTGCTAACAGATTAGAAAATGTATGGTTGACACCTACGAAAGTTTCAAACTTATCACAAGGCAATCGTCAAAACGTCTTGTCATCGCACAAAGGCCTCCCCGATGGCATCCACAAATTTGAAGTTTCACAAGGAAAACATTAGATTTTGCATGCCAGGGTCTGCTCCCTAACAAGGGAGATATTGTAACGATATCATCCGTCCCTTTTTGAGTGACACACTGGTGTAAAGCGATTAGTGTCACCCCTGACAACCACGCTCCACTACTGTAAATAAAGCCAACCACAAAAGATGCCATGAAAACTATGTAGCTAACTCATCCAAGATGCATGCGAAGAGAAGTTTTTAAGAGAGTACATAAGTACAGTACATATAAAAAGAAGAAACATTGGTCTGCACAGTTACGACCTAAATCATGTTTACCAGTGCTGAATGCAATCGTCAGATATCTCGGTATGTGATTCAGACACTGAAAGCAGAAATACGTATTCTCTTAGGCGTCTACAGCCTCGGAAATCTTCACAAAACAGCAGACTGTGCAGAGATAAATGTCAGATACCGAAATAATGCTAATTCTAAAAACGGTAGAGATTGTAAAGATTAGAGAGAAGTGCCACAATCGCACAAGTGAACAAATGTCAATGGAAGAAAAAATATTGGACACGAAACTTGGTAAAATTTGTTTTACTTGTGCACTTGAGAGAACGATACGCATCCCCGCAAAGCATGATTTATGGCTAAGATGGCGTACAACATACAATCACTCGTTTATGAAAAAAGAAAGTAGGTTCTTGAAAACCCTTATATCCTCCATAGAAGTAATGTTGTCATTGTTCACTCGATAACATGGATTCTGCTTTCACTCTCTTTCACAAATCAAAAGAATGTAACAATCTTTGGTAGATTCAAAAGAACTATAAAGCTTACTTATTACACACCAGGCTGATAGAAATCTTTCTGCAATCTTCAGTATTTTCAGGATGTGAGCGTTATTCTCCTTTCTTAAGACTTCAAGAAAAACTCAGAAGGTTACTTCAAACCATAGTAATTTCTAAACTTTTTGAGGAAATAATGAATAATTTCAAGAAAACCATACTTTATGAATGTCTACAACATGATATCAAGCCAAAATCTTTCACCCTTCTGGTTCATGATGTAGAAATTTGATGACGTCACATCGTCAAATGAGTAGAAATATGCAATACGATGTAATCTCGAAAATATTCAAGATTTCTGAAAATTCCAACGGTAACATTATAGCAAAGTAGCAAAAGCTTCTTTCGAGCCATTCAATTGAAAGAAGAAAGTCAAGCAATTTTCCATCTATTTAACAATTAGGAGTCTATGCTACTATGCAGTGTATACTTTTTACTGAAGCTTGTGGAAAAACGATCATGACTAAGTATTCAAAACTTGATCGAAAAGTAAAAATAAGAAGCAAATTAAGAAATTCATAAATCTTAGATCAGCCTTTCTGATCCCTAATTCTTGCTCTAAGTGCCTAAATCTTGAATGAAATTGTCCACAATGTGCATCAGAAAAAAGAGAATGATTTCTCAAGCTTCAGCAAAACAGCCCATATCCCCAAGAGTATATGGAGTATATAGAGTCCTGCAACAGTGAAACAAAAGCGGGCTGAGAAATATGCAATGCATGTACGTCATAAACAGTTTATACGATTATAGCCCCAACTTCTTTACAGCTGGGGCTGGCATTCCCTAGGAACTCGTTCCGTTCGTTTAGGCCCATGCAGGGGAGCCAGTCCGCTTAATCGGGCAAGCCCGTTCCATGAAATCAGTCCCTGCATAACCTCTCATAAGTCAGAAAAGAAATCTTTTGCTTTAGCAGTTGAAATTTCGTTTTTTCTTTTCTTGGTCTTCACTTTCTTCTGTATGATCGGCTGTTGGTTGTAGACATCAGAAATATTCCAGAATTTAATGATATTATTATGTGAACAGCTGGCTAAAATGTTACCGTCACTTGACAATTGAAGTCTTTCGATTGGTAGATCTGCATGTTTGCCAATTTCAGAGACAAAATGATTTGGCTGAATGTGCACGGATCTGTCAAAAATAAAAATTTAGGATTTTAAACTGCGTTGAGAGTAGTAATCCTTCTTTGTTAGTATCCTGGCTAATACAGGGTGTCTCAAAACCTTATGCCACATTTGTATGACTGCTGCGGAGAAGCCTGACATTCTATTATGTCCTGTTCTCGATACATTTGCCAAGAAAAACTTAGACATAGAGCTTGAGGCCTTGTTTTGACCAATATGACACGTGATTTCTGATTTTCAAAAGGTAAGGACTTTTTTCTGGCTCACCCGGTATAGCAAAATGAAAAAAGTTTAAAGGTATACTTCCAGTACCTACAATCTCGTTCTTAAAGCCCGATATCGTCGTGCCCAATCCCTACCCCAGTCGCCCCGTCCCACCAGTTCAGCCACCGCGTTGTGGCCCAATAGTCCGAATCCAGGCCAAACCCCATTTCAGATTGTCCGAAATCGTAGCGTGCCCCAGCCTGCGTGCAGACTTTCATCGATCAGTGGCAGACTCTACTGATTCCCTGAAGAGAAGTGAGGTTCCTCCTCCAGTAGAGTCTGCGCATCAGCAACACAAAGCATGTCCATAGTCACGTGAGGTTCCTAGGCTCGAGGAACCAGACCTCATTGGTGGAAAGAGATCTATGTTGTTCTCTTTTAGTTTAATTGATCGATAATCATCTTCAAGGAATTCTCGTAATTATTCTTATTGAATTAGATAGATTCAATGGGGCGGTGTTTGGCTAGGTTTGTTTATGCACACGCCAATCAAATAAAAATATGCTTTTGCTGATATCAGCAGACTCGCTTTGTGTCGCTGATTCGCAGACTTTACTGGAAGAAAAACCTCTCTAAAAAGAAACCAGTTGAGTCTGCATGCAGGCTAAGTGCGCCCGCAAAGGACTCTGGGTGACAGAGCTCTTTGAGGCTACATGAAACTTTAGAAAAAGGATATTCATAGCACAGTAAAATCAACAAAGAGGTTTGGGCATTTCCATTGTTAAAAATCTCGTTCTTCGAACGAGAATTTCTATTTTTGAATTTAGATTTTAACTTATCTTTCTAAACCAATAGGGAGTTATATTCTGAAGTGTTTGTAATATGGATCTTAGATGTTTACGCTTTATCTATTCACCTGATGATGCTGTCTGGATGTACAGCAAAATATTGTAAATTTTTATCAATGGATGTTGAAACATGAGGCTTCTCATTATTCTTTATCTTATTAAACTCTAAGCCTGTTGCAAGATCTTGGTTCATAGCAAATATTCCATTTATCTAAGCACAACTTTAAGACATCCAAATACTGTTTTATTTAATTCTTAACATTCACACGGTGTTATTCTGGGCTAAGTTATGTAAGCACTCTTTGAGTAGAGCTTTTCAGGGTGATTAGAATTAAGCATGTCGAGCAGCAGCTGTTCCTGCCGGTATTAGCGGTCTGAAACTTTTCATGTGATTATTGAGAGGAAATCTGCGTTCAATACAAATTTTCATGCATTCACATATGACTTATAGAAATTGCTCCAGAAAAAACAGTGTAGAGAATTTGTCTTTGAAAAAAGATATTTTGAGTTATAAAGTTTTAATGCAATAGAAGCATCGTACAGAATTTGTCTTGAAATGGATATTTTTGAGCTTTAAACTTTTCACGTACTTTCTGTCTACAGCTGACATTAAACATGAGGCAATATTGTGGCGCAATGCGGCACGCGGAGAAAAGTTGAGTTAATAGCATTACCACGCTTCACTGCTTTCTGGAATGCGTGATGAACAATGCTTTACGCGTAAACTCTGCTAACTAGAAAGATTCGGATGTATATTGAATAAATTTTGCTAATATTCATTCATGATTGTTAGCGTTAATTACTATACTAGAGGTATCCCAAAAAATTATTCGACGCTTGATTAAATAGTGAAAAAAATAACGATAAAATAAACCGTCTCCATGGGAAGATGATCTTCTCACTTTGTTGGATGCGTTTGACCGCTTGATCCAAAAGCCAACATTTCATTTGTGGGCATGCGCATTATGCTCTAAAAAGTTGATATTTTGTCATCAGCGCGCCATTTTCAATCCTTTTCTTTAAAATACAAAATAAGCCTCTAAAATACAAATATCATATACTCAATAAAACCGTGGATAAAATATTTACATGCCATTAAAAATATACAGTATAAAAGCAGAAATCTAAAATTGTTTGTGTAGTGTGCTTATTTGTAGGTTGCTCTACGAGTATTGCTAATCATTCTAAACATGTCGCTGCGCAGGCGAATGACGATAATGGACTTTGCCAGCAATGTTGGATGAAATGTTGAATGCATTTGACTACCCCTAAATCAACATAAACAAACTTTACAAATTTTTTGAAGTAAATGTTGGATGAAATGTTGGATGCGTTTGACCAAGGCTTTATCTGAATAATAAGCAGAACTTCAAGCTGACATATGATGATCTTTTCTCCTGCAAACAAACATAGATGGAAAGTATCGGAACTTATGAGCGTAGTTCCCATAAATGTTTGGTTATGAATATTCACAGCAAGTTTCACAGGAAAATTCTTATCCTTTGCGAATTATTTTTAAACTTGACAGAATGAAAGAAGTTACTTCTCAAGGAAAAGGGCTTCATGTTTCCTGTCCTTCTTAATTTGAGATAGTTGTTGAACAGTTCGTAAATTCACTGAAAATTTTATCGAAAACTACATTTGGCAGTTGAGATTCCGTGGGGATGAGAAATGATGCACGGAGATTGATACAATTCTTGGCGTAGGCATTCACAACAAAATTTCTGGCAATCAAGGCAAACATGTAGAAGCAGACACGGATTCTGTAATGTTACTCCCTGCAAAATTTTGCAGAAAGTTTTGAGTAATAAATCTAGGTTTCCAGTAAGGAAAAAAATTCCAGCCTCTGTTTATAAATTCCAAAGAGACCTACTTTGCAAAACTTATCCATCATATAAAAGCATCGGAGTTAAGCTTTCAGAAAATGAATTTGAATTTACGTCAGACCTTTAGCTTCAGAAAAAATTATAATTTTCGACCATTAGACTCTCTCTACTCACCTGACATATGTCGTATCAACATACGGGGTGAGTGGCCGAGTGGTTTATAAAGTTTTCGTCAGCTGATTGAAGCTAAGCTCGGTCGAGTGAGGTCAAACACTGGATGGGTGACTTCCGAGGCCTGACTTCACAACCCACTTCGCCGTCCTTCGGAAGGGACGTTAAACTAGGGGACCCATGCCTGGATGCGGCATGCACAGTGGGCCTAAATTAGCTGTCAGTAGCTACCTAGAAATCCTGACAAGCCCACTCAGAACAAACTGAAAACAAACAAACAAATATTATTATGATCGTAGATTCCGTCAAACACTTAATCTAGTGAAACAGCACATACCTGATAATGCCATCAGTTCCACCAGTGACCAAAATATCTTCAGTTATCTTGCAAATCGAATCCACTGAAAACGGATGTCCAGGAAATCTATCAGTAACATCACCCCATTTACCCCATGAGTAGATATTCAATGTGCCATCTCCTCCACCACAAACAACCTTTGTACCACTCTGAAAATGGAAAAGGAAATTTGGTTAAAATCTATGGCAACGTTTATATTGACAATCATTTTCAAAATATTTCAGACAGTTCTCAGGTCATGTTCTCAGCAAATCGATTTTAGGTTCCCCCTCCCCTCACCTATTACAAAGTTTCAACAATTCGAAAGCTGATCAGTCGAACGAAAAACATGATTAATATTCGTTCAAAAGATTTTCTTTCTTATTCTCAAATACTGGCTTTATTTCCAATTTGCTACAACTCGTAAATGAGAAAAAATGGAGCACGTGTGCACCAAAGTCTCACTGCGAGTAACTGGGGACGGATAGACACAGCGGTTGAGACGGTCTACAAGAATACAAAGTAGACTGAAAATAATTTCATATGCTTGAAAATTCATTACGTGGAAAATACTTTAAATAATGCGATAAATGAACGTTTGGCCGACAGACGAAAGGCTGAAGTATATATCATTTGTAATGATTGTTGTATATTTCTGAATTTATGAATTTAGGAAAAGCCGGATTTATGCTATGAAAATTTCTTCATTTTGAAATGCGCGAAAGTGATATTCTCATTTACAAGAGCCAGATGAAACTTTCCACTTTTGAAAATTCGTAACACCAAGAGTACTTCACCGATTTGAATGATTCAAAATGTAGTTAAAAGCCAAAATATCAAAGTATTTTTGTGATTTTTCTCGATATCTCACGAGCACTAGAAATATTGGTAAATTCAATTTTACAAAAATTTTATGGTTGCAAGATGACTGAAAAAGGGCCTAAAACATTGATCAAAACATTAAGGACTCCTTGCACAGAATAATGAAGGAAATGCAACTACTAATGGGTGAGAGATATCCACTGAACATTAATTGCCATGGGATTGAAAGTCCTTCGTATTTGTTTGAAAATCGATGTCTTATAACTCTTGAGGGAGGTGAAACGCTCCTTTCCTATTGTTTGACAGAGTTCTTACGATTTGATTAATGTATTAGGCCCCTTTTCAGTCATCTTGCAACCATGAAACTTTTATAAAGTTGAATTTACCAATACTTCTAGTACTGATAGGACAGCGAGAAAAATCACAAAAATGCTTTAATCTTTCAGCTTTTAACTAGAATTTGAATGATTCAAATCCGTGAAGTGATCTTTGTGCTATGAGATCTCGAAAGTGGGAACTTTTTGCTGGCTCACCCGTTATAATAGTTTAGAAAAAATACCTTCATAATAGCTAATGAAAGAAGTTCATCATCAAGCTGGTCTGATCGTTTTCGAAGTTTCTTTCCTCGTACGTTGATAACTGATAATGTTCCATCTCCACTATTAAGAGAAAATACAATGTTTCAGATTAAGAACTATGTGAAATGAGTTCATCTTTCAAACCGGGTGAATAAAAAAATCAAACACATTTGGGAGGTTGCGGAATAAAACGTATGCAATCAACATTGAAAACTGAAACGATAATCTATCAGTTAAAGGGTATCTTGGATGTGAAAATTTGGTGAAATCACCTGTCTTTCAAACCCAAATATATGGATCTTAAAACGAGAACGTTCTAAGACATCTTGATTTTTGCTTTCGTGATGAAAAGACAATCCAGTTACATGATGATAAAAACTTTTGACAGTCATCCAGGATACGAAAGACTTAGTTTCTATAAAATTATGACATGGTTAGTACGTTTCAAGTCTGGTTAGGGTCATCTTCAGCAAAGAAAATATGTGCACGAGGGCCTTTTATAGCAAAACGAAACACATCATGTGGGAGGGGAGAAATACCTAATAAGGTAAAGTAAACATCAAAACAAAGAAGAAAAACAAGTCGTAGAAATGTAGGATGGAAAACAAGATCTAATAAGGCAAAAACAGAACGGTAAACAGAACAGAAAAACAAACTCAGAATAAGACCAGAATAAGACAAAATATATGGAAATGTTAGAAAGGTGCTTGCGTGGGAACAAGTTCGATTCGATTCTTGTCCTTGATTTACTTGTCATTGTAGGATAAATTCAATTCAATTGCTTGTTTCAGAACTGAATTTAAATATTACTGAGCAAGAAAATTATGAACCAGAATAGAACGCTAATTTCTCGCTCCATGAGCAATAGGAAAACCAGTGTGTAGCAGTTGAAATTTATATCAGAAGCGAGCCTCCTTAACTTATTGGTGTTTTGAACTTAATTTCACTTGGTACTGCACTTAAGGTGGCTCACTACGGAAAAATTTCAAAATTACGAAACAGTGAAAAGTGATTGTATACCAAGTGAAACTAAGTTCAAAACACAAAATAACAATAAGTTAAGGGGGCTCGCTTCTGATATGAATTTAAAACTGCTACAAACTGACACACTGAGTGTCCTATCACTCATGCTCGTTTTCATAAAAATCTCTCCGCAGTATTTTTCTAATTTCTAATTCAAAAAGACGAGTGCATAACAATCAAACAACGTCTTCATATCTTATTTGCATTTGACTGATGGATGAATCTTTTAGTTTTTGAATATCAACAGTTTCACGGCCAACATTTTTTTGACTTCTTGGACTTGAACTAACATCCCCTTACAGCCCTCAATTCTCTCACCTCGCCCAGTATTTCGTTTTCAAGTTATCCACTGAGATCAACTGATGACTTCACTTTGCTTGCAAATTACTTGGGTTATATAGAGAATAGACCTAATCAGCTAAGGTTTGTTTCATCTATTTAAAGTTATGTGACCATACTCTTGGGATATTTTAGTATTATGCTACTTTTGCACTCGTGGTAAAACTTTCCAAGGCACGAATTATGTAAGGGAACTTAAAAGACGTTTTATCAGGAGATTGATCACATGATGACTTGAAATGGGTGTAAACAAACCTGGGCCGATTTTGTCTATACATTTGTAGCTTATCTTCGCGGGGCTACAGTTACAAAAAAACATTTCAGTGGAACTACACAAATGCAATATAAATTGTTGAATGAATTGATATGATATTTGGAAGGGCATTGACAAATGAAAAAAGCTGATTAGCATTCTCTTTGGAAATATGGTCAATATTATACATTTTCTTCATTTTTTGCAAACAAAATGATGCCATCAGCCAATCTTACAAATAATGGATGACTGGAAAATGAAAAAGATTTCAAAATACCATGAACGACATTATTTACCATTTAAATTGTCATTAATTGCATCAATGAACTATTCTCTTCAGGTCCACTTTAACGCAACCAGTTAGCAACAAATTGTTATCAATACACATCTGGACACTCACCAAGTACAAAGCAGATTTCTTCCTTCATCGTCACAAGTCATATCTGAAATGTAGTCGTCACTCTCATTGAATTCTGCAATGCATTTTGCAGCTTCCAAGTCCCACAGCTATAAAGGTTGCAACAAAAAATCAATTAAAAAAAGTTGTGAATGGAAGAGTTAACGAGTTGAATATTTAGAGTTCAAATAATGCAACGAATGAATAAATGATGTACTTTGTGACTTGTAATGCTAAATAATACCGGGTGAGCCAGAAAAAATTCATAAATGATTTCAATTCTAGTTAAAAGCCAAAAGGTCGAAGTATTTTTGTGATTTTTCTCTTTGTCTCACAAGCGTTACAAATCTAGGTAAATTCAACTTTACAAAAATTTCATGGTTCCAAAATGACTGAAAAATGGCCTAAAACATCGATCAAAGCATAAATGACTCCTCGCACAGCATAATGAAGGAAATGCAACTCCTCATGGGTGAGAGATATCCTTCACACATTAATTGCCATGGGATTGAAATCTTTTGTATTTGTTAGAAAACTGATGTATTATAAAACTTGAGGGAGGTTAAACGCCCATTGTCTATTGTTCCGTGTGAATAGAGTCCTTACAATTTTGATCGATGTTTTAGGCCCTTTTTCAGTCATTTTGCAACAGTGAAATTTTTATAAAGTTGAATTTACCAATTCTTCTAGTGCTGGTAGGACAGCGAGTAAAATCACAAAAATACTTGAATCTTTTGGCTTTTAATTAGAATTTGAATGATTCAAATCTGTGTCTTGGTGCTATCAATTGTCAAAAGTGGGAACTTTTTGCTGGCTCATCCGGTATGTCACTGTGTCTGCTGAAAAATCGACCAACTTGTGTTAATTGAAATAAAGGACTTGAGCTATTCAATAGGGATATATAAATAGGACAAACAACAGGCTATTTCTAACATGTTTTTGACCATAGTCCTTTGGCACTGCTTTCTTTGGGCACATGTTGGACCAACAAATACAATAGGATATCTTAAAACCTGCAAGATCTCATCTTATTTACGCATACCTTATTTACTTTAATTCACATTTAGCTAATTTTTCAAAAGAGTCCGGATGGAGTGATATTCTAAATAAAATCTTAAATGAAAGGTTTGATTGAGTGGCATTGGAACTTCTATCATTGTGTGCACATTCAAAAATTCCAAAAAATGAATAAAAATATTGTTTGATTTGGATTCTGTTGTAGAATAGCTGAAAAGGTTTCTTGGAATTAAGAGCTAAATCTTAATAACAGCTTATCTCTCTAAGTTCAACAGTACACTAAACTGGTCTTTGGTTGATAACAGTAATTTATTTACTGAACAAATTAACCTGTATAAATATGAAAGATTATTATTATATTATTATTATTATTATTATTATTATTATTATTATTATTATTATTATTATTATTATTATTATTATTATGTGGAATGAATTAGATGCAGAACATTGGAAACGAAGGTCTTTCACTGCAGAAAAGAAGTCCTTATTTAAAAACGTCTACCATCACCTCTATTTCAGAATGGTAAGAATTGCTCCCTTTTACATCTGCAACCCACGTCAATGACAGGACAGTTTTTGATATTTAGCTCCTTCATTTACGATCTACTGCCTTTGGGTCGGGTCTTTCATTTCACATTTGAATGAACCCTTTATGTGAACAACTCCATCAAACTTTGAAACTGTGAATTAAGATGGCCCCATTACATTGTTGGAAAAGATGATGGAAATATCACAGACAAATTTGCAACAATGTGTTTTTGATCAAGTCAACAATGAGATGGGGGAGTGGATCTTCACAGGTGGGGTGTATCTTAAATACAGTTGCATTTGCCTCAATGATTTTTGATCATGATTGCAGACTATAAAAGCTACTTTGATCCTAATTTTTTGACCAATGGATTTTTCAAAACATTGTTTGTAGAGTTCTTTCCTATTCTCTTAGAGCAGTAAAACAATAGAACATTTACCCAAGTTTTCAAGATCTCCATGTTTTAAATATTCTTTTCAGTTGCTTCAAGTGGCTGAAAAACCAATAGCATATCAAGTGGTATCTTACTTTAACACTTCCGCTTTCATCCCCACTGGCAATGATCTTATCTGATATGGCCAACAGTTTATAAATTGGAGTGCTGATCAAAAAGAAATGAGAATCATTGATTTTTGATCCAAAGTATTTCAAATGTACTGGGTGAGCTAGAAGAGAGTTCCCATTTTTGAAAATTCATAGCAGCAAAATTACTTCACAGATTTGAATCATTCAAATTCTGGTTAAAAGCCAAAAGAAGTATTTTTTTATTTTCTCGCTGTCCTACCAGCACCAGAAGTATTGGTAAATTTAGCTTTGAATTTTATGGTTGCAAAATGACGGAAAAAGGGCCTAAAACATTGATCAAAGTGTAAAAGACTCTATTCACACCTGTGAATAATAGGCAAAGGGCGTTTCACCTACCTCAAGTGTGATGAGACGTTGATTTTAAAACAAATACTAAAGATTTTCAGTCCCATGGCAGTTAATGTACAGAGGATATCTCTCATCCATGAGAAATTGCATTTCCTTCATTTCTTTTGTGCGAGGAGTCATTTATGCTTGATCGAAGTTTTAGGCCATATTTTAGTCATTTTGCAGCCATGAAATTTTTGTAAAGTTAAATTTACCTGTATCTTTGTAGTGCATGTGAGACAACAAGGAAAATTATAAAATACTTCAACCTTTTGGCTTTTAACTAGAATTAGAATCATTCAAATCTGTGAAATACTCTTGCTGTTATAAATTTTCAAAAATGGGGACTTTTTTCTGGCTCACACTGTAGTTGGAAAACAACAATTGCATGATTGCTGATAAAGATTAAAGAGGTTATATTCTAATGTTCAACTCATAGAAACTTAACAGAAAAAGATATGATGTTAAATAAAAGGTCTAATACTTTTCACTTTTTAAATTGGGATGTTTAAGTCAAACAGGATTTGATGCAATAGTTTCTCATTCTAATTCACCAAAATTTAGAAGTTCTGTCAGTAGTTTCTGGATAATTTTCCTTTAGAAATATGGCCATATTTGCAATTGGATCATTAAATTTTTGAGGAAAGGTAAATAATCATCAATGATACGTATACAAGTCTGACCTTACTGTGAACAAAATTTTGACGGTACCTACTCATGTGCACTTCCTATGCAGCTTATTGTCTGTCCAGTGTCCATATCTGTTGTTTGTATTGTCATGTCTTTAGATGATGTAAACAATTCTAGAGAATAACAGTTATTGAACCAAACTATAAACTAACTTTGCACAAACTTAGCTATTCTATCCAATTTAAGTGAGCTTGTGCAGCCTTATGCTACAGTAAAGGCCTTGTGCACATTAACATGACAAGAATTCTTCATAAAATCATAAAGTCTTATGTATCTTTAAGATTACTAAAGAATATTCACATTCTGATAAGAATTTCTGAGAGGTTTGAAAGGCTGTGAAAATTTTGAAAGAGAAGTCTCATCAACATAAAATCTTGAGCATGACGTGTTTCAGCAAATAAACATGAATCCTACGATAATTAAACTAAAATGCAGGAATTAGAATAAAAAGAAACATTAAGTTCTAAGGTAATCAGCAGGGTTAAAAGATGTCTTCGTGAAACAAGGGGTTGGGTGATGAAGTAAGCAGTCTATTTAAATGTGTGAAATTGACATGTGCAAAGAGCCTATGTGTATCGGTTTTGCTTTGTTCTATCATGAGCCACAGGACACACAGATTTGGTGATCGGGCCTAAGCTATTCTCGCAGTAGTGATTACTTAGAGCAACATGATTAATTCAGTTTGCAATCAATATCTAATGAAGTAACTAAGGAATACTTACTTGTGTTCTTCCCTGTCATTTCATAACCTTGCAATTATGCCAAATACAGCCAGCACCGGAGCAAGATTCCCCTTCCACAACAAAACAAGACAACTTTCCTGCGAACATTTGCAAAATGTGTTTTCGCTCGTATTTTGAAAAGGTGAGTGCGGAGGAGCGAAAACACATTTTGCAAACGTTCACAGGAAAGTTGTCGTCTGTCATGAAAGGGGAATCTAGGTGCTGGCTGTATTTGGCAGTAATTGCAAGGTTATGAAATGACAGAGAAGAACATGAGTAAGTATTCCTTAGTTACATCATTAGATATTGACTGCAAACTGAATTAATCATGTTGTTCTAAGAAATCACTACTGCGAGAGTAGCTTAGGCCCAATCATCAAGTCTATGTGTCCTGTGGCTCATGGTTCTATTTGGAGACAGCTGTATGTACCTTTGTCTATTACCTTTTCAAAAAATTTCCCCAGGTGACAAATTATCATACAAAACTGTAAATTTACAGGAAATCTTACTTTTACCATCAGGAGAGAAGGTCAATGACCTGCAAGATTTTCTGTGATGTTTCAGTGAGTAAATCTTCTTATTTTTCACTTCACTTGAGAATGAACATCTATGAAGATAAAATTGATGTGGGTTAATGTCATACCAAAGGTCCATAGTGATTTCACCTGGAAGTATTGGAAATGAAAATTAGAGAAGAACTGTGTAAAAAAAGAATATTTTTCTCAGTTAAAAGACATTTTGGTGAAATAAATACAATTACTACAAAGTTGCTGTAGAGAGATTTTTTGGACAACACAAAACATTACTAGGATGTATTTGAACAGATTGAGGTCTTACAGACTTATGTTCTTATTAGGGTGTGATTTTGATTAAATCTAAGATATCAACAATGCCTCACTGATAATTAAGATTTAAAGGCAAAACACACACCAATAAGAACACAAGTTCAAAAAGACCTCAGTATGTTCAAATTTATCCAGGTATGTTATGTCATGCAATTCTGTCTACATCAAGTCTCTTGTTAGGTTAAACTTTTAAGAACCTCTTTATACAAACAAAATTGTGATTTTTTATTCACTTGTGTTTTTCACGCAAAAAAATTTATCAAAGTTATGGAATTTTGAAAATTGTCAAATATGACATTTTATCTAATATGATTAACCTACATTGTGATTTTTCCACTGATTTTTCCTGCAGCAATTATATCTTCATTGGGATGCACTGCAATATCAACAACTTGACTTTTCAGTATAATATTCCTTGGGCATCCCTTTTGATCTGTAATCTAAAGGTAAGTAAATACTTTTAAAATGACAGTCAAAGAATATCATCCTATCTTGTTACACATTACAATGTTATGCAATCAGTATACCTTTGGACTCTTTGGATCAGCTGATAGCATTGAAAGTTTCTTATTTCCACATGAAAATTTCTGTTTGTAAGTACCAAAACTTTCTTGATTTTTCTTACTTTTAGGTGCATGAATTTGATACACTCCTTTCTTTAAGAAACTAGGGTATACGGCTGGTAAGTCTCTTAGATTTTAGGACACCTCTCTGCAAAATGTTTCCAATGATGTTTTTCCGAGGGGCTCCAAAAAGACTTCATGACAACAATTCACACTTACAACAATGTCAGAACAGTTGCTGTAACTGTACAGTGTCAAAAACATTTATGAGTGACCTGAGCCTGGAAAAATGAAACTGCAAATTAGACAACTTACAAACGTCTTTTTAACTTTTTCCATCCATGTAGCACAGTTAATATGTCCTTATCAAAAATAAGTTCATTTCAATTGTAAATTCTATTTTCACAATTCAATTTATCCCTTCCAGCCCACTGTTCATTGTCTTGCTGGTTGAAATTTGATCAGTAAAAGACGGCCTAGAGTAGTTTCGGGTATCATGGAACACTTAAAGGGAAAAACTTAAATCGTCACCTCAATTCAAGACAAATTTGGCCACACTTGTTATGGCCAGGTCTATAACGCGGACCTGCGGACCACGCGGACCTCGCGGACCAAGGCCACGCGGGGAAAAGGTCCGCCAAACAAGATCTGCGTTTTAGGATTTTGCATAGGGGTAAATCCTAAAGCGCAGACCTCGCGGACCTAAATGATTTCTATCCTAAATGCGTCAATAAATTCAATAATGAATGTGCGATAAAGTTCGAGTATTTTCAGTGTCGCAGCTCTCGACATAGCTTTGCATTTCCAACTTTGTGTGTGCATATTTTTCGAACAAAAACACTTTATTATAAAATGAATCGATAAACCCCACAGCACATATTAGAAGCGACAAATTCACAATGTGACCATTTTTCTCAATCAATGAACTGTTTTTGGGGGAAAACAAAGCACAATCATTGTTTACACCTAAAAAGTCCGCGAAATAGAAAGTCTGCGCTTTAGGATTTTGCATAGGGGCAAATCCTAAAGCGCGGACCTCGCAGACCTCAGTTTCACCCGTAAGGTGTATCCATGGTAACAACTTCCATAAACAGCCAATAATTCAGTTGTCAGCCTCTCCTCTGTCATTAGCGCGGTTTCCATTTGAAGCTCTTTGAAAGTCAACAATGTGTAATCTCCCTTGCATGGAAAACAAAGGGACATGACAATCGTGGTGTTGGAAGACAGCTGATAAAGAGTAGGGATGTAATTAAAGCAAAAAGAAAGTTGTTAGTAGAGAAAGGAAAACTATACATTTTTCTCTTTGTCCCAGACTTCGGTTTCTCTGTCCCAAACTTCGACATAAAAAGCCACTGCATGTCTCAGGCGAATTTCTAGAAGAATAGGGTTCTTTCAGTTGGAAGAACTTGTCCTTTGAGAGTGTGCAAACCTTGTTGAGCATTATAATGCATTTTTGAAGACATATGTTGGATTGTCACCTCGTCGTCAGCTAGATCTCATCATCATTTTTGGACAATGATCTTGTGATTTCATGACCAGCTGTCAACATGAACATTTGAATATGCACATTGGCTCAATGGACTTAACTGATGGCGCTAATTAGTCCCTCCTGAATTGTGCTTCTTTTTTGCCTGAAAACAGTTCATTGATTGGGAAAAATGGTCACATTGTGTATTTGTCGCTTCTAATATGTGCTGTGGGGTTGGTTGATTCATTTTATAATAAAGTGTTTTTGCTCGAAAAATATGCACACATAAAGTTGGAAATGCAAAGCTATGTCGAGAGCTGTGACATTGGAAATAATCAAACTTTATTGCGCATTCATTATTGAATTTATTGACACATTTAGAATAGAAATAATTTAGGTCCGCGAGGTCCGCACTTTAGGATTTGCCCCTATGTAAAATCCTAAAGCGCGGACCTTCTATTTCGCGGACTTTTCATATCTAAACAATAATTGTGCTTCTTTGTTTGCCTGAAAACAGTTCATTGATTGAGAAAAATGGTCACATAGTGTATTTATCGCTTCTAATATGTGCGGTGGGGTTGGTCAATTCATTTTATAATAAAGTGTTTTTGCTCAAAAAATATGCACAAATAAAGTTGGAAATGCAAAGCTATGTCGAGAGCTGCGACATTGGAAATATTCGAACTTTATCGGGCATTCATTATTGAATTTATTGACGCATTTAGGATCGAAATCATTTAGGTCCGCGAGGTCCGCGCTTTAGGATTTACCCCTATGCAAAATCCTAAAACGCGGGCCTTGTTTGGCGGACCTTTTCCCTGCATGGCCTTGGTCGGCGAGGTCCGCGTGGTCTGCGTTATAGACCTGGCCCACTTGGTATTAGCAATTAGGCCTAAGCATGCTCTAACGTTTCATCAATACATTCTATTTCTCAAACGTTTGTTGTCAATAAGCGAGCCAAAAACTTGAGCCTTGGTCGAGTCGGGCATTGTGGAACACTGTCGGGTATTATGGAACAAGGTTTTTCTTTTGTTTGTATACGGGCCTCTATTTGAAATGTCGCAAGAAAATGGCGACCAGAAATCGCGTTCATCGGATGTCCTTCGTCATCAGCGATACAGACAGTACACCAAAAAGTGGAGCAGCCTTACTTTAACAAAAATATGGCGACGGATGTTTGAAGAGTTGCAGCTTGTGCAATTGGTGAGCTTTTATCTTTCCAGGCCGCTAGGCTTCATTTTCTGAAAAATTTTCCACAACACCCGATGTCCCATAATACCCGAAACCACTCTAGCTGGGCTAAAATTTTTAATTTTGACTTTGAAACAAGAAATGAAGGAGAACGAGAAGAAACTCGATACCTAGTCAGAGTCAGTCTTGTAGTCTTGTCTAGCTCGTAGTTTATATGCACATCACGTAGCGACACCTCATCATATCAAAAAAGACGGGATAGTTACGTGATAATTTTGTCAAATTACTTTACCTGTTTCTCGAATTCATCTCCATTCTCCGCCTTATTCTGTGGATGTTCTGCTGCCATTTTCCATTTGCCCATGCTGAACCGACTTATCTGCAGAGCCACCTTAATTAAGGTGACTGTGCACTTGGCTCCTGCGCATCGACGTTATAAAATTTTTGAACATAAAAATTGGATCCATCAACTCCCATTGACAACATTTTCTCGTTTTCTCAAATTCTTTGAAAATTTGATTTTATCACTAATAAGTTTGGTCTAAACTTTAGTGCTAAGCTCTTAATGGTTTTTGTGCAAAAGTTTTTGTAGCAATGTGGATAAAGCAACAGTGCTCGCTTGCACCGCTGAAGAACAACAAAGCAACATCGCAACGCTTCCTCCTGCTTGCTGGAAAGCGCAAAGTACATTTGTACGTATTACTGAATCGTGCATGTATTACTGAACCATTCTCGGCCACCTGTGATTTAGGTGATTTCCGTTTTGTATTCTTTGATGTATTTGGGTATTTTTTATGTATTTTTGTATTCTTTAATGAAAACTGAAACTGAAACTTTCTTAAAAACGAGAGATTTTAGTAAGAAGGCAAAAGTTATGTCGTAAACTGTCTCTGCTTCAGTCATTTAAAAATCACACGAAATTACACAGATATATTAAAATGATGGATTTGCAAGTGTCTAAACTAAATCATTAATCTACGACTACATTAAAAATCAATTAGTTAATAAATAAAGCTAACAGTTTGTGGGACAAAATTTGCAACAACTTCCCAAATAAATTTACGATATAGCATTGACTTGAAACTAAACCCAAAATAAAATCAATTTGAAAAACGAATACGGTGACGAATATGGTATCTATTGTTTAATGAAGTCCCTTGATGTATCGCCTCCGAAAGTCAAGAAAATGAGACAGAAGACTGAGACAGGGGCGTCACCACCCCTCAAAATGTGTGGGTACGTTTTTCAAATCACTGTTACTTACGAATAAATACCGCCATGAGAAACTGGTGTAGACTTGTCCTCCCCTTGGCCCCCTTGGTGACGCCCATGCTTTGAGATAAGATTTACAAGTAACAAGGACCTTTTAAAGTTCTAAGTTGTAAGGCTTTTAAAGGTCAAGTCAGGTCGACTCAATTATCGTTCCAACAGAAACACGTGTACAAATGCCATAACAGGGTTTTTATCATAGAAATATGGTATTCATACCACTGTGTAGATACCAACGAAGCACTCTTTGAAAGCATACGTTGCTTCCCAGGCTCCATTGCGGGCATGGTGCAATTTCAAATTGTCTGAAAATCAGATTTGGCCTAAGTGAAAACATGGATCCACAAGGCAGTAGATGAACAGCAAGAAAAGGCAACTAAAGTCAAACCTTTCTTATTGGTTCAACCAATACAGCATGGATATATATTTTCCGCTTAGGCCAAATTTGATTTTTAAAATGTCTGAACTTGCAACATGCCTGCAAAGGATCCTGGGAAGCAAACCATAGCAAACTTTGAGCCTTGAAGGAAAAAGGACCATGCACCCCCATGCTCGACTAAATGAGCAAAAGATTCTCTTCTATTTCCCTTGTCAGAGTACAGTAAGTACCTACTACAGAGTCGTAGTAATGGTCCAACTCTCGTTCATTCTCGTATTCGGACCTTCTCGGTCGGCACTGAGCTGCGAAAGTAGAGCGAGCAAAGCGAGCGGAACTCCTTTTTCGCGCGACCGTGTAAGCCCAAATAAGATAATAAAGGAGACTTGGGGCAAGTCTATAGTAATGGTCAATAATTCCTCCAAAGTATCAATCGATTACGACGATGAGGTCACTACGGGGACCCGGTGGCTAAGTATCCCAGTAGGAAGAATCTGGACGTGCGAGCATTCCTTGAATGGCAAGGAATTCCCATGTGCGTTTGGAATCGAAAGCTGGACTCCGCAACCACTGTATAAGTGCAATTGAAATAATGAATAATAATGTACAAACCCCATGATGCCTAAAATCTACAAAATCAAAAGTTCACATTGAATTGAGTGTATAACAAAGGCCATTGTCTAAAACACAATGCCTCTTTCTAAGCTACTGATAACAAACAATACACTGCGAATCTATTTGCGTTATGATAGTTATTCAAGTATCTTAAGATCGTATATAACACTTTCTGTTCGTGTATTAGTTTATTTTTACTACCAAGAAAAACTATTAACAACAGTATCATAAAATTCTTTATGAATGGTTTTTAACATCATAAAAATGTCTTCAGGCTTTATATCAAGGCATGGAAATAAGCACTGTTTGTCTAGTTGAAGTTGACGAGGCCACTGTCTGTTAAAGCGTCATTGTCACTCAGGCTGTTTCGCAAGCAAGCTGAAATTTTTAGACAAACTAAAAATCAAATCCACGCTGCAATAGCTGGTTAAACTGATAGAAAAGTTTCAATCTGGTTGAATTGGTTCAAGAAAGCAGTGTGAGTCTATGATTTCCGCTCAGACCTAATTTGATTCTAAGGCAGTATAAAACTGTAAATTGCCTGCAAAGGATCCTGGGTCACAATGACTCTTTAAATTGGCTGAATCAAATAACCATTTGTCAAATATGATTTTGCCAAGTTCAAAAGAATTTAACAGCAAAAACCGCAGCTATATCACACGGCTATCAAACTTCATCTTTGTTATGAACTGAGAAACGCAGACGTCGTCCGTTAGGAAAGATGAAAGGAGGCTTGTGGCTAATTTCGTGGCTCTTTTTGAGCAAATTGCTCTCACAAGTGATGAAAACCTTCAAAAATTTAATGTCTTGCATGAACTGACTGTTTATAAAAACAATGAATTGGCCTAAAAATGGCTATGAATTCGGTATTTGATTAACATGCTGATTTCCATACCTTGAAGTCAACGAAACAAAAACACTGGTTGGGTGGGGAGCCCCAAAGTCCACGAGGCTGACGCCCGTGAATTTCAGGCATCTCGCACTCGCTATATGGTCCACTAGTGAACCGGATAAATTAATGGAGCCCAGGAGTGCGATCGTATTTCAAAAGCTGCATTTAGCATATCGACAGTCAATGTCAATCCATTCTAGCAGCAATCATTATCATTGTGCCATGAAATGACTCTACTTATCTGAGTTCCATTCCGTTCCTGTTCTGTCCAATGCTTGAAATCTTTCTTCTCCAAGTTTCACCTTCTCTTTAATTTCAGATTGCATTAATGCTAATTGCGATTTCATGTCCACATAATATGTGAAATCTGCAAATTCTTCTTCATTAAAATATTTATCCAAAAAGTTCGCAACATTTTCTCCACGTTTGTCGTTGACTTCTCTTAAATGACATGCCTCTTCGTGTTGGCTCCGTAATTTGTCGATCTTGGACGTCAACATATCCTGAAGAAACAAAAAGGATTCAGAAGTTCAACAACACAAGAATACTTCAGAACTGAAAGTGAAACTGAGTCTGACTGAGCTGATTCATGCCTTTTGTCGCTCTACAAAATGCATTGCACTTAAGTAGACTCCGTCTGAAGACCAAACGCCTAGCCAATCTGTTTGCAGAGGCTAAAGTCTTGCAAGGTATCTTGGGTAAATCATAGTCTATGATGTCACGTGAAAATGCCCGCGAAAACACCAACTGAATTGTTTTGCATAAGTAATTTTGCATTATCGCAGATCTCACATGACATCTTTTCTTGAGACAGATTTGAAGCTACCGCTGTACTTTGTTGCAGACGAAAGAAACTGACTTTGTTGCATTTCGCAAGAGGTGTACGATAAACATCAAGGAAAGGTTTGTTCCTCTAATTTTCCTTTTTAACTAACCCCTATCTTTATGTTCGTACTCTCTATTTCCTATGTCATGTTTTGTATGTTGTATTTCTGTATTTTCCATTCTCTCGGCATTTTTCAAGAAAATTCCACGTTACTTTCGCGTGAATAAAGCATTATTCCTAGTACTGAGGTGCAATTAAACAAAAGAATATAAAACAAAATACATTTTCATAACATGCCAAGTACATTACCTTCTTCATTCACTTTTCTAAGAAACATCTCTCTGGATTTCAAGTGACAAAATGCTTCCTTAAGGCTGCTCTCCATATCCAGCGTTTTGAGCCCGCAGGCGCTGCAACCAAGATCGATCCTTCGCTAGCGATAGTAAGCGCCCGCAATGGGAGTTGAACTTGTTCCTACTCCCAAAGGCCCAAAAAATCTTACGATGAGAATGATTGCTAAAGTTTATCAATTGCGCATGCTCCTATTTGGTCGCAGCGCCCGCGCACTCAAAACGCTGGATATGGAGAGCAGCCTTTTAAAAACAAGGAAAATTATATACCTTCTTTTGTTTATCTTCCTCTTCTGACATGTCAAGATCTTGCAACATTTGCTCATAACGATGTAATCTTTGTGTTAATGATAATAATAATGCTACAATCTTATTCAGTTCTCCAATAAAGAGTTCATATTTTGAAAATTCTGTCTGTGTTGCTTTCCTTTCAATTAATCCTCTAACTCTCTTTCCTAAATCTTCATTCAATTTTATTTCATCTGCAATTTCTTGTTCTTGAGACTTCAATTCTTCGATTTTCCTGCGCATGCTGTCAATCAATGAAGCCTGAAAAACAAGAATCAGATTGAAATGTTTTAATAAAATTGATAGACTAATTATATAGTCGTAGATATTGCCACTAAAAGGCTGGTAGACGCTCAATCCGCTCAAATTAGTTTACCCATACAATTTTTTTTTCTTATACAATATAAAAATTTTACAAAAACGAATTACCTAAGACTACACTTACAAACTACTGGACTACATAACAAGGACGACGACCCCGGGAAGCAAGAACCCATGACTATCCCAAAGGGTCATTACATAAAACACTAAACTAAACTTACTGACAAATACATACAAACGAAACTGAAAACACAAAGAAAAGACATTTAAAGCGCTAAACGATTACATACGGATACATACTAGGATCTGTTTCACATTGGACGTCAGGCCAGCACAGGCGACGGTGCTGAGCCGCAGAGGCCCCGGTAGAGAGAACACCACCGACAACCATGTACCGTCGCAATATTACGGTTTGGTAAATTTGAGTTTGCTTGGAAGGGCAGTTATTCATCGCACTTAAGTCACCGCCATACATCCAATGTGAAACAGACTTACAAGAATTTTAAGAAACTTACAAAAATTTGGACAAAAAAAATGAAGGAGAGTAGGACTTAGCATCGATGTCAAAGCCTGAAATTATTTTAACCGAACCGACCAGTTCTATGGATAAAATTTAGGGTCAATTGGATTATATCTTTATTAATGTCATCTTAAAGGTCTTTATCGCCGTACAACAAGAGTTGTATTAGAGCGCTGTTTGAAAAACCGTTGATTTGAGCAAATGGTCGTATTAAATTTGAAACTCCAGCGAGAAGATCTCGTCACAAAAGGTTGAATGAAGGGCAAAGCAACAAAAATACAATTCAATTCAATTAAAAAAAATTCAAAGTTTGTTATTGTTCTCTTAGCTGTTGTTGCTGCTACAAGTGGTACTATACAGCAAATATACAAAAATAATACTAATCTTAGACCGTTGAACCTGCCCCTCAAGATTTGGAATATGGTTTCAATTTCTGTTCCAAAAATTTACGTTAATTTTCTTCATTTTTTTCATGACAAGATCACTGAGCTGTGATCAATCGTAAGCTCATAAGATTAGCAATATTTAAAGGCTATATAATGCATCAATAAACTGTGTTTAAAAATGATTAAAACAAAAGGCATATCTTAAGTAAAATGGTGAAATAAGCTCAATTTAAGAGTTGGGGCTTGGGCATTGCTGTTACCAAATACCTTCTTCAATGACTACGAATGAGCTATCAAAACGAGATCTTCACCTGAATGGGACAACTTAAAATTAGGCCTTTTGTGAAACTTTTTCAATTTTGCCATAACAGTACAGCCGTCTGCCACGTTGTTCCTGAGGACAATTTCTATTTGGGCATCCACGCAAAAGGAAGTTATCTACACTCATTGGTTGAATACATTCATACATTTGAGGTTAACAATATCGTTTTCAATTTCAAATATTCTACCCCTTTTGATCTAATATAAAAACCCCTTGATCAGTATGTAACTCAACTACCACACCCTTGTAAATTCTGTTTTCATCCTTGATCCTTCCTTGCAAAATCGTCGAACATGCATCTCAAGCATTAGAACAGTGAAGGATTTCAATGAAAGATACATTTATAATTGGAAAAACTGTCATGGGATGAATGAATCTCTTTTTGCTTGGAAAGTAAACAACATGAACAGCTATATCATCAGCCATTGTTAAATTCGTGGGATACAGCTGTTTCAATTGCTTATATACAAAGTAGCAAACATCGCTGAATAAATAATGATTCAAAAAAGGCCGTGTTTACTTCGTGTTTACACATGCCACACATTTGTAGCTTGTGCTAGTCCACGTAATGTAATGTTACAACAAAACTTTCTATTTCGTATAAAATGCCTTATTCATCAATTCAACCTAAAGAATTTGTTGTGCTCCAAATTGACAGGTGCATCTCTCTTCGGAAAGGAGTGCAATGGCATAAAAGAGCTTTGAAAACAAAAATTCAGCTTTCTTTGGGATTTTCCATGAAACAAACAGATTTTCGCCAATACTTACAACATGCTTGTTGAGTGACTGCCCCCTCAAACTTTAAATTTTTCATTAACATTTTGGATAAAATCATGATTACTGTGGAACAATAACCTGCAAACGAACCCCCTAAATGTTATTTGTTAAACAGCAAATCGTATATATCAAGAAATTCATGGCTCCCCTACAGTTTCCCAGATCTATCTGCACACTCAAAATGCTATACTTCAGGTGCCTTCAAAGTCTTAAAAGATTTCCCATTCGATTTGCATATATTTGGTAGAATTTTATAACATTGACTTTGGAAAAAAAATTACCAAAGTCAATGTTATAAAATTCTACCAAATATTCTGTAAGACAATGGAAGAGAAAAGTGTGACGTTAAGGTGACATAATTCTGTCAGGGTTGCGTCGAGGGCATTGAGCCGGTCTGCGTTTAGGACATTGGGTCACGTGGGCTAGACATTATACAGGTTACGTCACCATACCGAGTTGGATATCCACGAGCCAAACCGAAAGGACCGGCGACGGGATAGCTCAATCGGTAGAGCGTCTGCCATGAAAGCAGAAGGCTGCGAATTCGAGACTCGCTCTCGTCATACTTTTTCCAATTTCCATTTGTCAGAAAAATTACCAAAGTTCGATTTGCAAAGGCGTTTTGAAACTGTAAACATGGATGGACAGGAATTTTACTTTCAACACCACTGAATACCATTAAAAGTAATTCTATTGTTTCCACATCTCCTGGACATAGTAATGCAAAGAAGACCGCAGGATATGCTCTGTTATCCAGTTAGTTCTTAATTCAATATACATTTATAATACTATCATTACTATTATCACGGTGATCTGTTTCTAAGATAGCTAAAAAGAATCCGGGCAAAGCATGCTTTTATTTAAAATCGAAAAAGGAAACTCTTCAAGCATGCAGAATTTAATTCACCATACGACACGATACACCATTCACTCGACACGATACACCATTCACCATACAACACCATACACTAATTCACCATACACTTCGTTTGTTGAAGTCTGATTATTTCCTCATTGAAGTATCAAAAACATGGCGGTTTCAAAGCATGGAAGCAATAAGTGTTATCTCTTGATAGGCGTGTGAACTTTCGCAGTAATGAACATGTATTAACTTATGTTCAACCACGATCAGGAGATAACAACGATAACAAACATACAATAAAATATAACAAAAATAACAAAAGACAATCAACAGACTGCACACAAAGGCAATTCTCTTAACCAGTAACTAAGAGCGAGCAAATCCACAAAAATTGCCCTGACATCAGTAGGGCCAACTGTCGCCTTGTGCACGCGAAAACTGTGTTCCAAATTCTGTCCTTTGTTCAAAAGATACACTTTGCGTTCCTTTGGCAATCAAACATCATGGTTGCATTTTTTAAGAATTGTTAACCGTTTTTCATTTTCAAGCATTAGATACGGCTGGTTGAATTTGAATCAAATATTGATTGTTATGATGCCAAAGCAATGCAAGCATAATAATGCTAAAATAATAACAATAATGAAGCAACCATAACAAACGAAACACAAAGAATGAGGAAAACAACACACCTTTTCTTGGTCAAGTTCTTCAATTCTTGGGCTCATGATGATCAAACTATCCGGTCTGCTACCACCACGACTGCTTCCGGGCGTATCTATGGCTGGACTTGATAAAGATCTGTTGACATCCGGTATCTCATATTCTTTGCTTTGCTTGTTTGATGTCTCAAGTTCATCCGGCGGCGTCATTGATCTTGACTGATCCGTTGATGGGAATCTGTCAGTGGCGGGGTATTCGTCCTCATCAAGTGCATCTCGCGACCCCTTGAATCCCTCATCAATAACAGCCTCTTTGTAATAATCATCGAATTCAGATGACGTCACTCGAGTTGGACTGTTCCTTGGACTCGTATCTGACATACTGTATCGGACACCAATTCCCGAGTCCATCGTTGATGTGCTGATGTTAGAATCGGTACTAACACATGAACTATTTCGACTTGAACCTATTGTGGAATGTTGGTCACGTTTCTTTCGATTGATGACTCTTTGGGGCTTTTCTTTCTCTGGTGGGGATCCGATTAGAAGCTCGTCTGGAGGTGGGGGCAACGCATCAATATCTGGTAACGGAAATTCTTCAATACTCCCCTGCGTTTCTGAATTTCCTCGTTCTTTTGCGTCATTGATTTCAGTTAGCTCCTTCACACTATCTGTACTAGGTTCTTTTTCGTGTGATACTAGATCAACAGTAGAAGTCGGATCTTCGTTTCGGCTCGCACTTTCTTTACGTTTTGGCGAAGCCGGGCTGACGAAAGTTGGATCAACATCATCGATGCAAGTTTCGACAGCAGAATGCGTGTGTATCGTTGCGCTGTATCGAGGGTTTTCAGTTGAAAGTGGTCTGTAAAAGAGCCAAAATTATCAAAACAATATTCCAACAACAACAACAACCAGGTTTTAACATTCACCTCAAAGGAGAATCAAAACAGAAAGAAGTAAACGAATGAGACTTTAACCAAGGAAACCTAAGACAAGAATTTTCATGACGTTTCATATGAAAAATGGAGTAGACTTTCATTTTGCGACTAAACTCACATCTTCTATTTTTCTTACATCGAAATGCGTGAAAAGAGATTATTATCTCCTCATTTGGAGCAACATGTAAATCTACATATTTCAATTCCCTCAAGGCTTAAAAAGTTATTTTTGTGATAGCATTAGATCATAAACGCCATTGCTTTTATGAGATTTGATTCCTAAATCTTGAGAGGAAAAATATGAGTTTGGGTTAGAATACTGTTTTTGCATTTGTGATCGACAGTTCTAGATCTCCTTTCAAGCATTTCCAAGCTACGGAATTTTTGTACACTAAATTTCCATTTCTTCCAGTACCACAAGATACTTTAATTCAATCTAACATCTCGAGAACATTCCCTGCAAAACAAATACTCAAACAGTTGAAGTTCCTTTTGGTCTACGGGGTACAATGATACTTTAATATCAAATCTTGACAATCTTTGTGTTTTAGGAAAATTTTAATATCCAAACCCTGTCAATGTCTTAAACCACAGGAAGGCCACTTTGGTTTAAAGAAAGATGAACAACGATATGTAGCTAACTCTTGACGCACGATAACTTACCGATTCTCAAAGACATCAGTTTTCTTTTGTGCATCTGCAACGAAATTAGTTTGAATGCTTATCGTTCTTTGGCCTGATGCATCATGTGATTCTGTTTCCACTGACTGACTGGATGTCAGCATACCAGCTCTTGGTGACCCTTTACTTCTTGGAGAACGAGCCTCTTCTTCAATTCTATTCAAATTGCCATTATTACTTAGCCTCTGTTCCCTCAATAATCGAGATAGAATGGAATCCCCTTCTTCATCGGCGGGCGAAGGGAGCAGCTCTTGGGGGCCTGGGGATGAATCAAGGCTAGATGTTGAACATGCTCTGTTAAACGCAGAAGGGCCACTTGATCTCCTTGTTGATTCAGTTGCATTGAGATGATCTTGCGAAGATCCTACACTACTGCCAGATGAACCCCCAGTGTAAGAGCCAAGATGACCCGGTCTCGCCACTGGTTCTACCGTGCTTAATGAATAACGGAATTTTGGATCTTTTTTCATAAGTTCTTTGTGAAATCGTTTTGCAGCTTCTCTCATTTGATTGGCTGGCAGTGTTGCTGATTTCTTTGCCCACTTAGGAACTTGACCTTGGGACCTAAGATCTTCACTTGAATGTCTGAATGATTCTTTCTTATAAAGAGCTGTTGAAGTTGGAGCACAACTGGCGATTGATTTTCTGCCATGTACAACACGATTTGCCGCTGCCGGGACTTCACCGTAACCAAGTGGTAAATTCTGTGCCTCCATTAGCTCTTGTTCTGATGGGAAGTGTGCTGACTTGGCTCTGATTTTTCGATCTGAACGTCGATTAGGGGCAGAACCCGGACGCCTGATATCTCTTTTTATGAAGTCCATATTCTCCAATGGTAATGACTTTGTGTAGCTGTGAGTACCTTTCACTGGTGGGTGATTCGATGAATTTGATGGAGGGGATTCTCTTCGCCTTACAACTTGATCCTCAGAACGACTGTTTCTTGCTGGTGCCATGTCGGGTTTCGGTGATCCTCTAGAAAAATTCGGTGATCCTCTAGAAAGAAATTCAATATGATTAAATAAGTTACGGTCAAGGGCTAATGGTCCTTTTCATTGCTTGTATAAATATCAAATAATTTGTCGTCCCTCAGTGATTCATACAATAAACTTAGTTCGCAAAACGTGAATGCTTTGACCTAAAAGTTCAGACCTGACTTCACTCAGACAGAAGTTTCTTCGAGCCGAAGGTGTGTTGAGGCCGTGCACAGGCAAGAAATTTGTCACTGTTGTAAACAACTGCACAAGTAATTCTAACACTATAGCATAACGGCTAATTTTCCTTAGTGCTATTTCTGTATTTGTTTACGTGTCAGTTTCATAACGCTTTTTTTCAATACACTATGCCTTTATGATAAACAGAAATTTCTATATCTAATAACTTTCTTCACATTATAGTGATATTTGGGTGAAACTAGACCAACTACAACAATTTCTATATTCAACCTAATTCTTTGTGCTTTCACAGTTGTAATAACGAATTAAAACTTAGGGCAGGTCGATGCAAATGCCCTTCACGTAGTACATATAAGACCAGTGTGGGATCAAAATGCCCAGAAGTAGATGTAGGAACTTTCTGCTTCTTGTCGCCAATGTTTTTAGTGCTTTTAAATCGTGGACGGCTAGCGGTGGAAGTGGAATTGACTGTTTTTGTGCAGTGATGCGTGATTGCAGCCTCTTTGCAATAATCTGCAACTTCCTTGTGAATATCTTCTCTGAAGTGGTACAGGTTTTTTATGTAAAAAAGTCGTTTATCAGAAAAATAACATGTGGAAGGATAGCTGAACATTCGAGAAACCCTGGTACTATTGCTGAAAAGTGCTAAGAAACTTGCCAACGCTACACTCAAGAGCATGAGCATCACAGCGAAATTGTCATTTAATCTTTATTCTTGAGTAATATTCAAACAGTTTTACTTATTGAGCTAATTACAACCCTTTTCCTAGTTACATATAGTGTTGTAAGTCAAGAAACAACAACGTGGCCGTTGTAGAAACTGCATCATAATTCATGAACCCAAAAGTAAGAAACAGATTAAGTAACTTTTAGTACTAAAATGGGGAAACTTTTATATGAAATTAAGAAACTTTACGTACTCTGGGCTGACCCAAGTTTCTTACATAAAGAACAAACATGGACCAGGAGAAGGTTTACAAGGGCACCTCTTCACCGTCTTCCAGATAAATTCTGTGGAAGAATATCAGTACTATGATATGAGCTACGAACAAGAAATCAAACCGAACTAAATATCCCTTTTTAATCGTTCTAGCATTGATTTGACAGTTTACCCTGGATCACCATGCAGCATGGTGATCCAGGGTTAACTGCCAAATCAATGCTAGAACGAATAAAAAAGGATATTTAGTTCGGTTTGATTTCTTGTTCGTAGCTCATAGCACTGATATTTTGGATCTGAATGTCTCCTAAAATGTTCCGCGAAATGTTCCCCTTGCAGCATCCCCATATTCTGAGGTGGTTCCGAATGACTTGGTCCAACCACTGACAGATGCAATATCACAAATGGGGCTATGACTAAGCTGTGAGCTTGAATAGACCTTTTTGCTATTCTAAAAAAGAATCAGAATCGAACGATATTTTGCTACAACTTGTAGAATTTTCGAATGTGCACAATAGTGACCGAAGCTCTAATGCCACTCGATCGAACCAGGCGTATACTCTCCTCCGCGAGGACCACGGAACAACGGAACTAATAAAGAAAAACATAAAAGAAACCTCGCGGAGGAGAGCACCACGCGTATAAAAATAACGCTCGCTCCAGTCTCGTTTGTAGAATAACCAAAAGGTCTATCAAATATATACTACAAAATTTCCATATCCCCTGTTTAAAACACACGAGCCTTAACTGGTTGCAGTAGTGTCATAAGAGGATAATTGTTCAAAGAAACAACAGGATCAATACAATCGCTTGTTTCAATAAAACACAAAAGAAAGGACTGTTTGACATGTGAAAACACGTTTATTCATTCAGAGCAAATGATGTCATCGAAAAGAAAACAAAATAAAACAGGTCAAAGTTTCGTGAGATAACATTATGGCTAATGACAAGATTTGATCTTGCTAATGAAAGAAGCGATTCGACCTGATTTCTAATACCCATTTCAAACTGAACGTTAAACCAGTTTTCAGAGCAGTGTATATTGTTAAAAAAAAATTTATTCACTAAACCTACGTTCACACTAAACTACGGGATTTTGTCAGTAACCTGGTCCAGGCTGCTATTATATATTGAACTGGTTTAAAACTGCTCAGAGATCAGTTGAGATTATGTGTAAAGTATACCATACAGACACCCCACACAAAAACACAAAAGTGCTTTTTAGCTCAAAACTCAAACAGCTGCTGGAGAGTCGAATGTCATCACTTCAGGTCGATCATTCAATAATAAACCTTCAAATTTTCTGAAATCTTCTGTTTCAGCACAAATGTAAACATCATATTCCTTCAATCTTCGACATTCGCCTTGTAAAAGCTTGGAATCAATAATAATACAACAAAGTCTTGGGACGAAAAAATGACGACAAAACTCACCTTGGAGAATGCTTTGTTCCTATCATGTCCAAATTTTCTTGCGATTTAGATAATTCCTCGAACATCGCTCTTGCTTTTGATACGCTCATCACAGGTGATTCGTTCCCAGACTCCGGACTGTGCTGTAACGGCTTGAAAGACCTGCTCGCCACGGGTGGTGTATTATTGCTTTTCCTTAGGCCCATAACAGTGTTACTGGATTGATGCGCGGCCGGATTCTCATCTTCAGTACTCCTTGTTTGCCTGAAATGAAAGAAACCTTTTCAAACTGTGGACTCATCCATGTTTATTAAGCATTCAGGTATCAACATGTTTGTCTGCGCATAAATCATTTGTCTACCTGTATGGCCTAGACACAAACAATGATTTCAAGTTCAAAAACATGTGAAAACAATTTGATGGAGAAATAAGCCCTTTCTTCAATACATTTCTGATCTTATACCAATCATTTGACCTTCGTGATACCGCCCTAAATCCTAGTGCATTATCAAATTAAACCGGCTAAGTGATGATTCTAATATTCAAAAGCTGGAAGAATTGCATTTTGTCTATCAAATACAAATCAGCAAATAAGAGGGCGACAAACAACTTGATCTCATTGCTAAACTAAATCACAAGGGATCAAGGGTTAAAAACCGGTTTCCTGAGCGGTACACACCAGCATCTGCTTCTCTGGTCTTTGCTGGCCTAACACGCCTTTTAGAAGTTCCGCTGCTATTGTTCTGTTATTTTCAGCTTGTCAGGATTAACTGACTTGAAAAGGCGACTTTGGTAGATTGAGTAACTAGGGGGGCATGGACTTCACGGGCGATGAATATTAGCATGGTTGTCACACGCGACTAATGGGACAAATGAATTATTGGTACCAAAAGCACTTTCCTATCTTGCAATATGGTAAGCAATTGATATTGAATTGGTATATTATTGAATTAATTAGTAAGCGTTTGGAGGGTTATGGAGTAATAAGTATGCGGTCAATATTCAAAACCAGAATGTGAATCTTTCCGTAACAGGCTAACTTATGCCCCATTTAAGTTAAACCCCATCTTAAATTAAACCAGGTTTTTGAATAGGGTCTTCTGATTGGTCAATCCAACGAACCCAGTCATTTGATTGGTATAAACAACAATTAGTAAAAATGCTTACAAGGCGTTGGTATGGAAATCAAGAAATCCACGTTTATTGGTCCATGATTTACGTCACATTGAAGTTTAAATTCAATGCCATTGTCAGTTTCAGAAAAAGAATTCTAATTTCAATATCAAGTAAATCAAGGACCAGAATGAAATACGGAATTTTCGTTCGTTAAGATGCCTCTTACCAACATTTTCCTAATTTCTGGTTCCAAATGATGAGAAGGATATTACCAAACAGAATTTTCTCATTTAAGTTAGCCTTTGACTGATAGATTAACATTTTAGTTTTGAACATCGCCTACATACTTTTTATTAATAATATATATATTTCTTAAGTTCGCACATATTTGCTGTTGTTCTTCGTCGCATTGCGGTGTTCCTGCTTTCAAACTCATACTTTTTATTCCATATCCCGCCAAACGCGTAAACTTTTTTTTGACTAACCCAGTATTATTCTAAAAATTAACTTTTGATCATAAGAAGGATAAAAATTAGACGTCAGAAAGTTTCAATTTTGTAAGTGCACTTGGTAAAAATTCACAGAAGGAAAACCGCCAGGGGGCTGAATCAGCCCCCTAGGCTTGATAGGGTTAATGGCTTCCTAAAAATCTTACTACTTGTTTCTTATAAACCAGCTTCTTATAAAAACATGCATTGCTGTACAGCCTATCCGATGCAGTTTTGAAGGAGTAAAATCAGAAAGGACCCTCTTCATAATGAATCAATACAAACATCAATGTTATCCGCTGAATTTTGTTTATTCGAGGGTTGAAATGTCCTTCAAAACGTTGAAAATTTCACATGGACAATCCCTGTATTCCTATCTGATTGGAATTCCAAATATCCATCCAGAACTACAGATTTCTGGAGAGTACATTTTGGCACCATCTGCTTGGACGAATACTTTAAATAGCTGCCTGGGGCAGTTATTGGAAGAGTTGCATCATCGATCTAAAATAACTCAGTTGAATTGTTGTAAAATATTGCTGCGTGAAGACATGAAATTCAAATATTGTTGATTTATATAACAGCTAAGATTTGAGACGAAGTATCAAAATACTTTCTTCTCGAGTTCTCGAGTTCTAAAAACTAATTTCTAATGCTACAAACAATATCCTCTGAATTTGCATGCTCCTCCGTCGAGGGCAATTTCAATAAAATATTGCCTGCTCATTAACTACCTAATCCTGACATGAACTCTGCAGTTTTGCCTATGGCTCGCCAAACGGCTGCATCATTCCTTGTAACACCATCATATCAATTTCATTTGAGCAGCAAGCAAAAATCATGCATTTGGCATCGCACCAAATATCTGTTTTATTTCTGGAATACTGGGATTCGTTCCCATTTCTCAATTCAACTACGCAGCTGCATTTGAAACTTCTATATTCAAGACTCTATCACAGAAACGAGTATCCCTTTGCATAAATTCCAAGAACAACGGTTGAGCATCAGATGAACATCACAGTCGTAGGCCAACTTGTGACCACCATAACAAAATACTTTCATAGGCTCACCATGACTTGATCAATTTCCTAAACGTTGAAGGACGTGGCAAGTCCTCTTTCGGTTTAATCCATGATGTATCCAATGCCATTTCACTTCCTTTTTGATACCTCAGCTATCAATTTGCAAACGCTCTACCAACAACAACGAATGCCTTGGAAATTGCAACCAATTCCAGACAGAAATGACAAATCTAAAGAAACACAGCTTTTGTCTGTGAAACCAATTTCTTTCTCTCCAGGTGCTGTGGTGAATTTCATAAGGCCAAGGTCTGAGCTGAAACTTCTGCAGGGGGCATAGGTGACGAAAGAAAAAGGAAATGACTGCAGATGATTTTTAACTCTGAAGAAGCATTTATCAAGTCAAATCTGGTTGACAAGGATTTCAAAATGTCAGCAGCATACCTACAATACTGATCGGTCAAACGAATATCTTCTACCGGACATATGGGTATTGTCGGACATGAAAATCTCATACTGGTCGGGGGGCGTCGCCATATTGGTCGGGGGGCGTCACCAAAACATTTGCCCCCCCAGATTTTTTCTGATAACTATGCACTGAGGAAGTCTGTGGCAATGAAACTTTGTGACTTTGGAGGGGGGCTATTTTGCCCTATCCCCGACAAAAAAAGGTCATGTCAAGTAGCCCGACCACTTTATGGAACCGATGCAGTTTTCATATAGGGGCACATCTCGTGTTGGATCCTTGGAACAAAAAGACATTTGGACACAGTTTGAATTTTAGGGCCTATTCTACATCACAACAATTACAACGCCAAGTATCGGAAGGGATGATACCATTGAGTCTAGACTTATTGCGATGACATAGATTCACTCCTTGATAAACTGATAATCGTCACAACTAAAGCAGAGTACCGTCATCCAATTCAATAAACAAAGTAGAAACTGGGATTGATGTAGCTGGTCCACCATGGGCCTTGCAGCATACCAAACAAGATGGTGGGATTTGGTTTTGGTCGATGGGGGGATATCTGGCACTCCAAGCACAAATATCATCGCTAGCATTTGATTCTCACACAAATTTTCCGCTATCTTCACATCGTTACATTCTACTTTTGTCACACAAGTCATAACTACATCCCTAACCAACATAGCGTGCATAAAAGGACTCCCCCTGACTTGAATTACTAAAAATTTGAACTTCTCCCAAATCATAACTTAGAAATCAACATGATGTACTGGGCACGCTGTTCAATCTTAACGAAGGGATATCCTTTGTTCCCAGGAATCCGTTATCCGTTACGTTCCCTTCCAATTCTGATTCGCTGTAAAGATCGGAAACTGCCACTCTATCGGCAACACAAAGTTTCCAAGTCTTTGGATATCAAAACGGCGAAAGGTAGCAGTTTCTTTCTTCTATGTTTTCAAACGCCAATAGCGTTAAATTTTTGAAGTGTAATAGAAAAATAAAACTGTCCCTTACAACTGTTGTGTGGTTTAAGGGACCACTAACTTTAGGAAGCTTCTCAACATACATTGTCATGCATGGTATATGAAAATTTGACTGGCATTCGATCCACTCTTTCAGAATTGAAGGTCGCGAGATGAGATCAACCACAATCTTGGCCAAAAGGAGCTGGGACATAGTCAGATCTAAGTACTTTCATGAGGTTTTCAAAAATACGGAGACAAAAACGTTCGTTTAGGATCTTGTAATCCCCCTTCCCCTTGATTTAATGTTGAGAAGGTCGAATGACGTTTGATTCAAGCTACATTGAAACGGGCGGAGAGGGAGTGGGGGCACATAATTAAAGACCAAAGTGCTGGGATTTCGTGGCCTGTCCCAAGCATTTTGACCAAGATTGTTATTTTGAGCAGAAAGGTCATACGAAAATTTGCGACTGAATCTTAGCGTCGGATCCTCTTGTCATTTGCTTATGTTTTATTCCTATTCAATCTCTTTTTCACAACCATTGAACGAAGTAGGCCTGGGTATCAGAATGAACTATTGATTAAAATATGCGGTATTGGCAAGATAGTGTCGAGTTATGTCGTTTTATTCAGGCTGTGACGTCTCATCTACGGGACCTATCTCTTTGGTGAAAAGACGAACAGTTCCAAAAAATGGGGGTGATCCTAATGACAGTAAATACACGTAAAGGTCCTGTGGTTTTCAAAGTTTTACTGTGCTAAATTTAGACAATAATCCTTCATCGTGGAAGCGAAAGGAAATCTTCCAATTTAGAGATTGGCTTCGATCAAGAACTCTTGCTGGTTTGTTTGGTTTCTCGGAAATGAGAAGAAGCTGAGATGATCGATCATTCTAATTCCTTCGTTTATCACTCTCCTTTCAGCGGCAAGAGAAACTGACCAAGATACACAGATTTGTAGTGTTTGTTCATTCAAGGTTCTTTCATACACTAGGGAATAACCGGACCTTATGATTTTGGGTCTCTTGTTTTCCTGTGTTCCTTGATTCGTTGATGTCACTTCAAAAGCCAAACCACTCGGTTTGGTGGTTGGAGCAAACTTTAGCATCATCCAGCACCATTAGCATCATCAACGCATCTCACTTTGATTTTTCTTCAAAACCACAACCAATCTCACTTCCAAGTATGTTCTTGATTTCGAAATACCAATCAGTATGGACGTGCGACTGCTCATCCAATAAAATACTTTTTCTGGTCTGAGGCAAGAAAGTTTCGGTGAGTCACCAAAAGGTTTTGCCTTGGGCCTGAGCGATTACCAATGAAAAAGCACTGACCACTCTGATACTCCACGTATCATATTCACAAACAAAACCAATGACATGTTACCAAACAGCCTTGGAAAATTCATATGGCTCTCCAATCTGCGAATACTGGTTCCCTTTACTCAACATATTTTCTGGGATACCACTTGGGTTGGGTTTGCTGCGTACAAAGATTAAAATTCGAAGCTTGTTCAGAACGGCTCAAAACAGTAAAACCAAAGTTGCTGTTCACTGGAGAATTTGGTACATCAAGAAATTCAATGGAGACTGTGGGCATATATGTGTAAAGGACATGCACGAGGATGCCCATTCCGTCTTTCTGACGCACACATCATCTTCTCATTCATTCATGAATGACAAAAAGCAGGTCGTTCTAATGCACGTAATAAAATATGAAGAGTATCTCACAAGTGACGAAAGAGTTTAAATCTAGGCCTACTGATGAAATGAGTTTTCACCAATTTGTTGTAACCCCTGTGACATATTGTTGTAAGTACGTAGAAGCTTGGGTACGACGCGTACCATTTTTGGCATTAGGACAACAAAGTAACAGTATGTACAATGATACACGTCCGCATTACTTTCAACGAGAAATCAAAATACAATCAAAGAAAGTCAATAAATTTCCGATCCCTCCTTCCCGGTATTTCTGCTTACGTCATTAGCAGAAATTCTTGATGCACAGGGACACGAGGAGGACAGGTGTTGAGAAATCAAAGCGAGTGCTTTGCTAGTGAAAATACAAAACTGACGTCGATAAATCAAGAAGACTGCTAATATTTGTATTTGAGGAAAACATGTTTATCTAACAGTAGTGATACCTAACGTGATTTGAAAAGCGAGGGTGTCAGCAAATTTACGACAGGAAAGCAACGTTGGGGTGTCAGTGGGTGCCTTTCCAAATATAACACGAGGAGGTGTAAGGTGTGCCAAAAATGACATATTTGCACCAAATGCATTAAAAACTCCTTGTGAGAAATGAAACGGGTCCAAGCAAGGCAAAAATTCTCTCACATCCAATTTTCCAAGTTCTGCTTCCACAAAACAACTGCATGCGAAAGCAAACAAAAAAGCATTTTCGTAAAAAAATACGTTGATGAAGTGGAAGGCTGACTTTATGGACACAAATTCTTTTATGGACAGTTGTTTCAATCCACAAAAGACAAAAGAGAGCACAACATTGCAACTGGCCAAAGGGCAAGGTGTGCAAAAGGCGAGGCCAATTCACTAAAAATAACTCAGAACAGACTGCTACTTCCTGGACAGCAAAGTCATTAATTTTCATCAATTTATCTTGTCATTCACCTCCGACCTTCTGCCTAGTAACTTTTTGACAAAAGCGATATTAATTGTTCTCGAATATTCGACCTGTTTGTACCAAAACATGGCCCAGATATGGAGGTAAACTTTTGTCAGACGTCGCAACTTCTCTTCTGGGTTGGGCCTAAAGAAGGAATACATCGTATAAAACGCAGATATATTTCAACAAACGCGACGGTGCGACATGACAAATCCTTGGCCAAAGATTTCATTCTGTATCTATATGCAAAAATTTGTATCTTCTTTCCAGCAGATATCGAGTTAAAATTCAACTCTAGACAGCGACTCAGCATAAAAGATGGCACACACAATTGCTGTGGTCCGCCCAGAAAGGTCTTGTCTTTCTACAACCGAATTTCACATGTATTCAATTTCGTAATATCTTGTCCGGAAAGGGCAAAGAGTCGTGGAAACAAAACAAATCTATTTGATCCAAAATAAATTTAACATGTCCGATCACAAAAATTCTCATACCTTCCATCTAACCATGGCGACTCAAAATGACTTTCAGGTCCACAGTAAAAAAACATCATTGAAATTGCGAAGTGTGACAACGACGCTCTTCAGTTTTCTGTCTTTCTCAGTTCAAGTGAAAAACAAACGAATGATAAAACAGACAAGACGAGTCAAGTCATCACTGTTTGGTATTTAGCATCATGAAATGCAGCTGTGAACAATAGGCAACACGCTTCCAGGCTCGCGGCACAGTCGGAAGTACAAACAATAAGCACAGGCGGAGACTCATCGTTGCAACTGGAGTAACTTTTGCTCTGACGTAAGCATGACGTCATTTTTCTAGTCATGGTAATTATGAAAAAATTCAGAATATTTTCGCCTGTTGTGAAACAGCGAGGGAGTTATTGTCGAAGCGAAGAATCCATTTTAGGACATAACGGGTTTGCTGTGCACAAACAAGGAAGGACACCAAAATAAGAATCTTAAAGCTTGTTTTTTCACAAATATGACTTCAGTATTACCAGCGTGTCAGCTGAATAAAGCCAGTGTTAAAGGATGATGAAATTATCCAGAAGCTCTCAAAAAGCGACACATGAATTAAACAGGACAATAGTTCCATTTACTTGTATGATTTCTAACTTCTTTCAGGCCATTGTATCCCTCTTTCCCTACGTCCCTCATGTTCTCTTCATGGGGCCGAAGCGTGAAATATCTTACTCCAAATCTGAGCTACCCAGGCAGCGTCTTATCAACGCCCAAAGATTTTGATACAAGGAAATACCAGAGGTTGACATTCTACTTTTCACAGTGTAACTTAATTGTTGACAGCTTGCTCCTTCAAACAGATCGAAGACTCACTGAATTCTAACCTCAGAATGAGCAGATCTTGCATATGCCTAAAAAGTAGTGCATATGCTTAAATATAGCGAGTGTCCAAATCACAATTAGAATTCTTTTCAAATTGCAACAATTTTTCGCACCTGACAGGCCATTTACGGTATTGAGACGTTGTCAAGTTATTCTGAGCGTGAGCAGAGCAAAGTCGAGACTATTACCAAATTTCCTCGTATCCTCTAAAAAATAAAGTTTAGAAGGTCTCCTGCAAACTTCTCAAGATTTTGTCAATTTGAAGAAGGTTATACTCATTAATCAGTCAGTTCGCAAGATGGTCACAATCAACGCAAAAAGCTTTGCAGAGTGAAACGGAATATCTTCAATGTGTCTCTCTAACGTTTGGACACGTTTTCGGGACACGTTATCGGGACACCCTGCACCCCTGCACATGAAGGAAAGCCATTGTTAAATTTAATTAGTGAAGCCAGCGTTATATCGTGTTCCCTTTGAAAGAATTCCAAATTTTATGAGAACTAATTGTAGCGAAATGTAAGCCGAGATCGAAATTGAAAATAATCCTCACTTGCCAATTCATGGATTTACTGCGCAAATTTATGCTATTCTGAGAATAATTTATCCTTTGCAATCAACTGAACGTATGTCAACAGCTCAGCTATGCAATGGAAGTATTCAAATCGGGCAGATTAACCTGGTCCCCTTGCTCCTTAAAATAGCATCTTAAATTGAAGTAGGGTGCCATTCTTAATGTGAAATATTTGCATTTGACATGATATTTGAAGTCAAGTTTTATTGATTTAAATCACGGATTATTTGTCCTCAACAAATCACTTGCCTTGAGAAGATTAGATATACTAGACTAGTTGTTTGACGAATGTGACAAAACGCCATACGACAGGCACGGTGACATCGGTAGAAAATTGTGGCCTTGCATTGTTCTTGGGCCTCACATCGACTCCATCGTGTTTCCTATTGTTTCCTGTACAACCCTATTGCCATGACATAATGCCAACACCACAACACTTCTCACAAAGACTCCTCGAAGGAGCATTTTACAGGGTCCACTGGGGGTTGAATGGGCAAGTTTGAGGTAAAATTGGGAGGGTGAAAAATCTCGATAAATCTTTCTTAAATCTTTGTTCAAATTTTTCCTCCAGCCACGACCACTCGAACTATCCTTGACATGGTGAATGTTGGTTTGTCTGGTCTACTGTTTTCCACCAATCAACACCATCAACTTTTACCCCAGCCTGCCCACTTTACCCCTGCAGACCCTACTCTGCGAGTCAAAAACGGATGCGTAGTTTTCTGTAACTTAAAACCGATGTGTGAGTGTGAACTAAGCTGAAGGGTACTTCCATGTAAGCAAAAAGTACAATTTTGCCGCGAAAGAGGACACCTCTCGCAGGGGTAACCTCAGACATTGAAAAGAAAACTGAGCATTTTTGATGGAGGACAAAGGGCACATTGAGATCAGAATCGGTTTTCTCCATGATCCACTTCTCGTTGTCTCCATGCAACAATTATGGAAGACGAGTACACACTCATAAAATATTGTATCCATAATGAGCGGAACTGAATGGTGTCATCAAGCAACTTCATCAAGATTAAACAAAGTGCTTGAATTATGGAGGAACTGTGTAAGCTTTTTGAAACGATGAGTCGGGAACACCTGGCCAAAGAAAGCAAATACCAAGTTTTGCTTTTTTTCTTACCAGAAATATAACGGTAAAAGCTTTCTTTTTTTGCCTCCATTAAGCCCCCTTCCTTCTCTGATAAGCCCCTCCTTTCTAAGTCAAATTTTGAATAAGCATCTCTAATGAGCCCCTTCTCTTTAAAGGCCCCCCTCTGGAGCCTCTGAAATAAAAAAGCCCCCCCCCCCCGAGGGCTTTCGCGAGAGGAAAAGCAAAGTGCGACACGCAATTTTTTTTTTTTTTTTTTTTTATATATTCCATTAAAAATTTACAAGACGAATTACCTATTACAATACCTACTAATTACTCTACGAAACACTACAAGGACGATAATACCACGGGGAGCAGTAGACTATGACAACCCCGTGGCAGTTAACATAGAATGAAATAAAAACTACCGGGTGAATCAGGAAAGATGCACCACCCGCCCGCAAAGCCGCATCCAAGAGCCACCAACCGACTCGCACAATTCATTGCGAATTTAACGTTGCATTAAAGAGGCTTTTACAAAGTTATGCCCAGGCCTCAGTTGAAGGATTTGAAATTAGAATTAGGAACGAATCGGGTGTGTGACCCCGCATCACGACTTCCCGAGCAAGCAAAACCCCTCCCCCAACCCACCCATTACATAAAAATACACATAAATACTACAAAAGGAATAAATCTACATCGACAAAACAGAACTTTGCAGACGAGATACTTTACGATGACGTACTTGGTGGTTGTGCGAGGTTTAACAAACTATGATGTGGTCCTAATCGAATCGACCAGTTTCATGGATGAATTCTAGAGTCAATTCGAGAATATTTTTGTTAAGGTCATTGGGAAAGTCTTTGTCACCATATAATAAAAGATGCGTTAAGGGCTCGTTTGGTATATTTACATATCCAAGTGGTCGCAGTAACGCAAAAACTCGTGCGAGAAGATTTCGGCACGCAATTGAGTCTAGGCATGTCATTACCCTGACATTAGAATTTGACACTGGCGTTTGCTACTTAAAGTCGAGAATTCTTGTTGATGGGGTGCCTTGCAAAGAAGTTAAAATCTACATCTCTTTTATTGGCATGAATGCGGAAACAGTTACTGTTAACGCAAAAAATTAATCCAGAAATGCGAAGGAAAGATGCCGAAACTGCATGAGCAAGGCACGAGACCAAAGCTTCATTCCACAATGATTTACTGGAACATAAATTAGAATCACATAAATTTTGAAAGAATGGGTTACAGCGTTGTTTTTGCCATTTTTTCTTCATTTGAATGTGGCTCAAGTGTTTTTGTGTTGTCAGTAATCGATACCATTTATCTTTTTACACAACTGTGGAAAAGTTTCAGTGCTCTATAAAACCCTCTCTTACCGTATTTACTTGACTTTGCCACTGTGGGGGAACAAAGAAAAGCTGTAGTTGAAGCAATCACTTTTAGCCTTACCATCAGCAACCACTTTGTCAGATTGGCTGAAGCAAGGTTTCAGACTCTCTAAGTTGAGGCCTATCACATGCAGCTGTATCAAGAACAACAAGAACAGGGCAATGGAACGTACAGCTCCTCCGCAACAGCCACATAAATCAGCGACAATGCTTATGACGCCCTTTAGTGCAAAAAAATATTTCAAATAAGAAAAAAACATGAATTTAATGAGCTTTACACATCACTTACCTAAGAATTTCCTCTTCTTTTTCCTTCACCAAGCCAACTTTTGTTGTTGGAACCCCTGAACTATCTCCAGCTCCTGTTGTTGGTCTCAAGGGGAAATATTTGGAATCAGTTGATTCAGCTTTGCCTTTAATTTGATGAGAAATGTCATTTTTTACAATTGGTTTCATTGAAGTCACATTAACGCTCTTGATTTTAACTCGTTGCACATTTCGAGGTGATGCTTGTCCTACTGCCAGCTGATCATTACTACAAATAAAACAATTAAAGATTATGACCTAAAAGTTGATATTTGAAGTGTCCCATACCTAACTTCGCATTTAATGCCATCTTGCTTTCGTGCGCTTTACTGTTGTAAAGGTAGGCGCACTCCAGTGACAGAAAGTCCCAAGGTGACATCCAAAACAATTCAATTCAAGTCTTTTATGTGCATAGTAGTTCTAAAAATCAGTCGTCCATGCAAAAAGGTAGCATACATCTTACAAATCATCTGATAGCAACCAGGCTTGTGTCTAGGGAATTATGGGCTGGACAACTTGTTGGGGAGATGAGATATGCTTTGTCCGAGAAACTTATGTGTCCCCCTTGCAGTAGGTTATAGCTCATGCGCAATGGTGTTTTGGAGTTGAAGCTCTGACGTGCACACGAGCTTTAACCCACTGCACAGGGGGACACATTAGTTTCCTGGGACAAAGCGATCTCGTCTCCCCAACAAATACATGAACCGGCTCACATTGATCTGTAAGGGTAAGATTATGGAATAAATGGCGCATAGTGAAAGTTTTCAAATTTAGTCAATCTATAGTCCGTTTCAAAGAGCAATGATTGGCAATCAAAATAAGAGAATAAATACTAAAATCAGACCAATAGACTCTGATCAGACAGATGAGCGCCAAGAAAAAGATTTTGAAGCTTCGAGGTATTAGAAGTTTACAAATTTCATATCGAAAGACAATGAATACTCAATTTAGGTTAACTTCAAAATTCAATTGACACCCATTCTCAGGATAACAAATTCCTGTGCTCTCGCTCCCACCAATAGAAAGAATGCAAAGAATATCACGTTTATTGAGCGCCTGCAATGCAATTTGGCTGCTTCAAATCAACGAGGCTTTTCATTCTTCCTTTATTACCAAGCATCATCATCCGAATAATTTTTATATTCTATTGAACTTAAGCTTTAACTCTAGCAAAATGATCCTGTACAAACTTAAAGACCTTTCGTCATGATAAAACTATTTGCATCACTATGCTTACCACCAGACAGCGCATTCCAGAATAACTCTCCATTCCCCCATAACATCAGTCTCTAAAAACTTGGTCGTAGATTTCAAAATGCATCCTTACTGATACAACTATTGTTGTTTTTGCAAAAGAATGAAAGAATCTAAAATTTGCGACCATCGATAGCATACCAGACGCGATAACTATAGAAACGCAATTAGTCGCATCCCAAACGATTGTGGTATTTAAAGGAGGCAGAAGTCCGACTACTTTATATCATTCTGTGTATCATTTGGATGTAATTGGAAACATTTTAGTGGGCATAAAATATGAATAGATGAATGTTACAACGATATCTGCTTATTTCCACGCATGACAGCGTACGAATATGTGTGAAAGTACCAATGTGGGTGTATCACATACTGAGCCTACGTGTCGACAATTTGTACGCGCAAACAAACCCGAAAGGAAGACTTCTAAAACTGTACTTTGAAACAATGGTGATTTCCGCTAATTAACGAAATGAACTCTAAAAGCTGCACGTTAAAAACCAATTTGCAACACTTGCATATTACTTTAAAATTGATCGTTTCCTTTCTCTCATTGCGGTTCTTTTTAGAACCACATGTTCCAAGCTAGTCAGTAAAAGTCATTGTGTCTAATGGCCGTCCAATGGGTTGTTTCATCATTGAAACACATGTGTTACATTAAACGAATTCAATGGCCAGTAACAACACGAAGACATTTGAGCACCGAAAGTCTATGACTGAAAAGGGACTGAAAAGTAACTTTTCAAGATTTTCAGGTTGCAAAAAAATCTTGACTTTGTATTGTGAGAATGAGCTATTTGCTCTTCATCTAGTATCTCGATTTCATCTCGAGTCCTTTCAAGCCAATTATCCTAGGCTAGATGAGCAGTTCTTGTCAATAAGAACGGACGGATATCTTACAAATTCTTTCGCTTTAAGGCGGTGTTACCTTTGGAATAGATTGTGAATGTTCATACAACAGAACTAAAAGTAACGGTTTAAGATGTCTCAAGACCTGTGCGAAGGCAGGACATGACGGCAAAGTAACCAGAGCCCAAAATTTGAGAATAGTTGCAAAACTTTCCACTTCATGAATCTACAGAATCGATGATAATTCAATATGCTTCATTAGAACTTTATCCACTTCAGTAACACCAGAACATGCTTCCGCCAAATGAACCTTTCATTTCAAGAACTCAAAGGTTTGTGCCATTGACAGGAACATTTACAAGCTTCATTACAGGAACATAGTAGACTTGTTCCAAGTCTATTCCGTGGTATATCAGCACCAAAGAATATAATTACTTCTGCGGGATTATATTCCTTAGTGCTGATATACCATGGACTGGACTTGGAGCAACTCTGAGAACATAGCCTCAGAAGAAGAAGAATACACATCTGCAAATGTTTCAAGAACAAGCCAACGGCAACAACCACAAATTGTAGCATCAAAAGTACGCCTATTATTGGATTTATATATAAGCTTTGGCAGCTGCTAACAAATGAAATAGAAGTGCTAGCTCCCTGGCAGTTTTTAGAAATCGCATAAACTCGTGGAAAGGGGAGAAATGCAGGTTTTGACAAGCTTTAATTCCAATCTAGGATTTTTATTCTGCAAATGTAAATGGGACTCGTAAATTTTTCATTTTTTCCAAGTCATATGTTTAGCTGTAAAAGGACTTGATTAGCTGTGCTATTTCACATTAACCTATTTCTGATAAAGAATTAATAATGATTACAATGAAACAAAAAGTAAAAACACATTTAGCGAGTCTCATGAACAAGAAATAGAGACGCGTCTTCCATAGGATCACTCAACGGAGCTGTTCCTATAGCTAAACAGCAGCATCATGCATAAAAACAAAGAGCCGAGGAGATTATTGAAAATATACCTTGGTTGTAACATTTCTTTTTGTTCAACTTTCACAGGACTATTTGCTTCCACTGATCGTTTGCCTTCCATTTGTTCGATCTCTTGTTTTGTTTCTTCTTTTAATTCATCTTTCTTTTTCCTTGCAATCCCTTTTTCATTTCCAAATGTATTCCTTCTAATTGAATAGTGCGTCGATGAAATGTCATTGCTCACATTTTCCAGCATGTTTTCAACAACTGTCTCATAAAAACTGCCGGATCTCTTGGGACCAGATCTTGTCTCAAACGTTCTCATCTCTCCATCTGCACTTTGGTTCCTGTGCACACAAAATTTAAAGAATTTCTTTATCTTATTAAACAGTATTACGTTACTACTGGGATTCTTTAAACACTACTAATTACATAATTCCAAACTGCTGGGATGACCCAATAATTCCACGATTCTTGCTTCAAGTAATAACCTGCAAAATTCTCTTCATACCTCTGATAAAGTAAAGGGATGATAGCTTGGTTCATGTCATTGAACTGCAAGTTAATTGAAGTTAGTCCCAAAAACACCGACCTTAAAGCCGTTGTCCTAAGCGTAGGCCTACGCGTGTAACCTCATGTCCGAGGGCCAAGGCATGTGATATAGTGTTACGCAAATCACGAAAAGATTAACATTTGCTACGAATGAAGATTGCTGCGAAAAAGGAATAATCTAGGCATTGTTGAAAGCTTCTCTCTGTTTATCAGCCTTCAATATGACATTGGCACTGGAATTCTAGCTGATATCTCTACGTAATGAATCTATCCCTTATGACGTTAAATTTTTCAACCTCAGTTGCATAACAACAGACTCAATAGCCACGGGTAGTCAACGTCTTTTGCTCCAAATTGTAACTTCCTTGTACTGTTGTAAGTACTTTATGTTTAGGGTAGTTACGTGGTTTGTTTTTGTAAAGTATTTAACTGAATAAACACAATTTCTGGAACTCTGAATAAATCATAGTTAGAAGTTGCGTATTATTTCAGAATGAAGAGGTATAAATATCAACATCATGAGAATGACGTACGGCAATGGTTTCAGTAAATGAATACACAAACAGTTTCTTTTTCATAGGCATTCTTACTTTAGCATCCTCTTTTCCTCCTTCGTAGCTTCCTCGATGCTACTCTCTTTCCTGCTGCGTCAGATACTTATCAGGCGTTCTATCCTTCTCTATCTTTCGACTTTTCGACCTCTGCCGCGCTTTACAGCCCTGTGCGTTCTATTTCTCATCACTACTGATGAAGGGTTACGCTCGATACGTTTGGTGCTTTTAAATCCTGGAATTTTAGTTGAACTGATAACGGACTGGAATAATTTTGACACTTGATTGATACATGGCAGGTATAAAACTACTTAAAGTAACGAAAGAAAACAGTCACAAAAATATTGATAAATCATATATGCACACACTGAATTTCTCACCTCATTCTAGAAATTGATCACAGCGAAACAATGATATCGGTATATAACATTCTTACTTTGACTTCATTATTTTCCGTGCAAAGTACAGGAAGTATTGCTCTTGCCCCCCCCCCCCCCCTGAGTGAAAGTATTGCTAAAAATAATGTAAAATTTGCAAGAAAGTAACAACTCTCTAGCCGTCTTACTACACACACTTGTAAGTCCACATATATCAACAAAAAATTGCAGAAATTCAACACGATGTTTGAAAAAAATAAAATTGATCCTGTATCCTTGGCAATGAACCCAAAGTCCGTTGAACAATGAGGCCTTTTCACTTGTTGTCATAACAAACAAAAAGCCCCTTGCTTCAAACGCTACAGGATCTCATCATAGGCAGCTAAAGCAGGACACCTAGTCATCGTTACAAACCCTACGCTTTAAACAATATATGTGGGAACAAGGTGTTTCTAGAACTCTTTTAAAACATATTTAAATTCGAAACTAGCACCTGACTATAGTGGGATGTAACACTGAAGTATTCTTAGGTTTGTTGGCTGATATTTTTAAGTGCCATGTGGAGTGAAATTTAAAATTCCTCGAAGCTTTATATCATGTGTGTGGTATACATGGTTTTGATAAAGCACAGAGAATGTGTGTGGTATATTTCGCCATTTAAATTCTTTCATATCAATTTCTAGACTTGGATTTAAAATGCACAAAATTCTCATGATTCAAGATACAGCCTATCTCAAGTCACGCGAGATTTGCGATAACGAAAAATCGATCATTCAAAACCCTCCAATTGCTTATATTCGCACACATGTTTCGCTACTTGTCTTAAACTGATGTACCGCTACAACTGCTAGGATGCAGGTCGCTTCTATGACATCAACGAAAAGACGAAAATCTACATTGGTACCACAACGAGGTACACGAGGTAAAATCTGGAACCTTGAAGTTTTTCTCGACTCGCACAAGGTGGTAGGCCTCTCCACCTTTGCACACACAACCGACGTTCAATAACCGTCTGGGATAAATATTTTCTTGCGAGTTTTCTTCTTCAAGTTACTGCTGGAATAGTGTGATGGAAAGGTTAGAGAAACCGTCGATATCACCCGAGAATATCACCGTTTCACAAAAATACACAGCAGGCCAATTCAAGAGAGTAATCACAAATTGTCATATTCTTAGAGTTTGTGATTTTGATTCTGTGGCAATGATAAATTTGAGAATTTATAAGAGATCTGACAATGAAAATCGTTTGGAGTGCAACGTTACATCCTTTGTCATTATCACGGGGGGGGGGGTTCTCGGCTAAATTTCGGTTAGGGGGGTGCCGCCCACAGTTTCAAAATGTAACCGCTGGCTAGACCAATTTTTGTGAAAATGACACCCTTGGCTAGACTAATTTTTCCTTCAGAAGTGCTCTGAATTGGCATTTTCTAGGCAAAACTTGCCAAATTTTCGCATTTTCTCGACCAAAATTCCAAAAAAGTTGGGTTTTTTACCAAAATTACCGAATTTTAACATCTCTTTGACCAAAGTTCCCAAAAAGCATACCCTTGCCTAGACTTAACTCGATTAAAATTGCCAAAAAGTACACCCTTGGCTAGACTAGAAGGCCGAAAAAGTATACCCTCGCGGGCGGCACATCCCCAGGTACCTTTACTATGGAAGAACCCCCCCCCCCGTGGTCATTATTCACGGTCAAATCCCTTATGAATTTAGAAATTTTGATCATCATAAAATTCAAATCGCTAACATAACACCAAGGCTACGAAAATTTGTAATAAGATTAAACTTTGGTGCTGAATGTGAATCTGGGGTCAGAAATTTCGGGGAAATTTCATATGATGCAAGCTGAAGAGATTTTCAAAAATTCCAAAACGAGGCCGCTTAGTTGAAAATGTGTAATGTCATTGCCATGTCAAAAAGTTCGATCAAGGTTTTCCGTTCTCCCAACGATATTTCCTGTCTCATATTGATCCACCATGAAACTGTCTCTTGGAAACAAACTTCATACAACATCCTAGGCCTCAGAAGTAGAAGGCTTATCTCTGTAAGAATGAATCAGAACTTGAAAAGTTTCAACCTTGTGTTATGTAAAAAACATGGCCCAATATTTCTTCCTTTCCAACCAAGAACCTGCAACAACGCTTCCTGGTTCCAATTACAGCTACAAACGTATCGCTCAATCAAACCTCTTGAAATAGAAATATTTTGCAAAGCTCTTTACCTTCTTATCTTTACTTTGAGTTGATTGCTTCCAGTCTTGACAAGATCGATTGCTTTAGATCTCGATGTGCATCGAACATCATTGATGTAAACTAATGAATCACCCTCCCGTAGGCCACCAACTTTGTGAGCGATACCGTCTTCGGCAACCTGAAATCAAATCACTAAATGTAAACACCACGCAACTTGTCAGACAAAATCAAATTGCAACTTTGTACCACAAAATATTCTTATCAACTTTGGTAACCTCTTGAATGTAAATGACGTAATCGAGAAGCGGTGTACAACGTGTCTTATCTGAACCAATTATTCTTCTGGGAAAGAAATCGATTTAAAAAACCATGGAATATTCCAGGAAGTTTAAAGCCACAATAATCTAGTTTTAGCCTTACCATACCAAAGGGACCCCAACAGGTTTTTCTAAGAATGTTCACGCCTTCAATTTCAAAACACTTCGAGGAATCTTAATCCTCATCTGTTTTGGATGAATTTATGCTGAAATGGGCTATTTCATGCTGTTTCCATATCTCGATAAGCTCAATTTGCTTTGCTTTCACCTCCTTCGACAACTCCATCATGAAAGAGAGTGATTCAATGATATAGAAAGCGCCGAAGGCGCTTCTATATCATTGTAGTGATTGAAATGAAATGATAGCGAGGCTGCGCATTCTTGCGATAAATCGATTGCCATTGTGTATACGACATAAGACATACGACATACACGACATACGACATACGACATACGACATACGACATACGACATACGACATACGACATACGACGCAAATATATACAGAAAAACAGTTTAAGCTGCCTTTTTGGCCTGTGGCGTTATCCAGGCATTATCCTTCCATAGCATTTGATTTGTAAAAATTCAAGGTCATTCAACGAACAAATCGCATCAGTATGTATTGGGTGGACCAAAAGATTGATTGATTGATTGATTGATTGATTGATTGATTGATTGATTGATTGATTGATTGATTGACACACTGCAAATTCAATACGACTGCAACAACACAACACAATGTATGGCCTAACATGCAGATGGGAATATGTGTAACTGATAGAGGATTCAAGAGAAATTTAGCACAGTTAGCTGCCAAGCATGATAAATTTTGGTACATTTCTATGTATTACTGAATCATTCTCCGCCACCTGTGACATTACCAAATTTTTTTTTTTTTTATATATATATATAGATCTAAAAAGAACGTTAAAAATACAAAATTGATACATTTCTATGTACCAGCCACGGCGGAGAAGAACACTTGGTCATCTGGTCTCCACTGCGGCTGGCACTTACAATTCAACTATACTAAATACAATAAGAAAACAAAAACAAAAGAAGGATAAACAGGTAAAGGGAAGGGATTGCTGCTTTGTGTTGTGATATGATATACCGGCCGAGTCAAAAATGTCCGCCGATGTGTAGTACATAAAAATTTCGAGCAATCAAGCCATTTCCACGCGCTATGCACTCACCCTACAGCAAAAATGCCAACCAAGATGCAAGGACTCCCTCCACCACATTACCAAATGGAAGCAACATTATCAAAAATCAATGAATATATTTTCAACATGGCCTGTTTCTGACAAAGGAAGCCGCTGGAATTTTGAAATAATTTTCAAGATGAAGTAATAAAACCACAGACAGAAATTGTCGCTGCGTCTTCCATTCCTTATCTTCCATACGCCTTAACTGAGACCACAAGTAACCAGAAAACAACCAACGGAAATGAAAATGAATCCCGCTTCTTTTCCAATTTCTAGACATAAAATGGAAACACAGACATGAAAATAATCAAAATGATTTGCAACAAAGAAGCAGCAATTTCCCACAGGAGGTAAAGGAAACTTACATCCGAATTGACTTTGTGGATGTGTAGACACTTTGCTTTCCATAGAAAAAGACATATATTCATGAACCTAAACTGATTCAATCGGATTCTCTATCGAATGGCTCTGCTAGTTCGTGGATAAATTTTGTATATCCAAAAATGCTAGTCAACTGTCACCAAGGACACGTACAGTACTCATCTTTTAAGAAACCGTTTATAAGAAACTCAGCTCTTACATAGCCAAAAAACTGAGAAACTGTAGCTTAAAAGACTATTTATTTTGATAAACTATTCCTTTTTATATCTGCACTTCTTTCTCACCTGTTTCCTGAGAAGTAAATATGAACCTTGTTATGAAGCCTTTAAGAAACACGTAAGGAACTCTCAGTATTCAAAATCTTAGAGTTTTAAGAAACTTCCAAAGCTGGCTAAAGTTCTTAGTTTCTCATAAAAATGATTGCAAAAAAATTACTTTTAAAAGAAACTGCAGTTTGACATTTTAGATGACAAATTCAAATACAAATTTGTTAGTTACAGTTGATCTTTGCCATGAGCTGCAAATGGTAGAATTCTAATAACAAGAAACAATTTTCAAGCAGAATAACACAACATCATTTCACTATTGACACATGTACGTGAATTGATAAACAACAACAAGTTAGCATAGCCATCAAACTTTGTATCCATGCGCTAAGTAAGTTTAAAGATGAAAGAGAAAGCGCGAAAATGAACACGGCCTTAAGATATTTATCGAAAGAAAGAAACATTGTTGGTAAATGTAAACAATGATCTTTCGTAAGGTTGGCATTTATCTAGACACGTTTCAGGCGAGGGCCTATGATCACACTACAAACAAGTGCCGTTCTCCATGTCAAATCTGCTTACTTTACAAATCCTTGTACAAAGACATGACAATGATATCAGAATATTTTGTTACAATATCATATCTGGGAAGTAGCGTGGGCACAAAACAAATTTTCCAACTTGGCAATTAAGTATTTAAAATTCTTGAGTTTCCACGAAACAGGACCACCAGTTTACTACACAGGACTATGTAGCAAGCAACTCTGCTAGAAGATCTGACCTTTCGGTCGAAATTATTTGGTCGAAGTCACTTAGTCAAAATCAATTGGACAAGATTATTTGTTGAAAAAGGGAATATACTTGCAGCAACCCCATGCATCAATTTTCCGTATCACTTCCTTACACAGCGTATTCTCGACTTCTTTGATACAATGACATCTTTCCCCGTTCATCCTCTCTTATCAGTCGTAGCTATAAGCCTTGCTACCAAAACAATATTATCGTACTACTGCCAATGACAAGCCGCTCAATAACTAAAAACAAGGCTGTCTTTACTGACTATAAAATGCTTCCTTCTCAATAGACCCTCTATTAAAATCTAGTAGGCAGTTTATCATCAATCAATAGATCAAGGCTCGTAATGTAATTGGTGTTCCACAAGGCTCCATGCTAGGACCGTTGCTGTTAACATTGATACAGATCACTTGATTAATATCATTCAAGAAGCTGAGGTAAGTAATTTAATGAATAAAAGCACACTATTTATCCTTGGCATGAACACTGATAAATTTCGGTATCGCTCTTAAATATAGCCTGAAGTGGTTTGACTACAGTAAAAATTCGCGTATAAGAACCTACAATTTTGCAAGTCAGCCTGATTAGGTTCTTATATATTGAGTATTTAGTGGGAAATTAGGCTGTTAAGGTTCTTAAATTGGTTCTTATTCCATTCAGGGTTTTCAGGTATTTCTTTTGTTCAGATTGAAACTTCAAGCCCATTGTTTACTGTCAGTTCTGAAATCATGAGGCCTTACTCACAGCAGCAGTTCGTGGAAGAATCAGAAATTTTACAGAATACAATAAAAATCTTTCAAAGCATCTTTAGAGTTCTTTGCCATATGCACATATGGTAGTATCAGTCTGTTTAGGTTCAATGACAAAGCAACTGGAGTTTTGATCTAATTTGATGATCTCTACGAATAAGAACCTATTTCAAATTTCAGGCTGAACGGGTTCTTATATATTGAAGGTCTAATTTCAGAATTTCAGCCTGTAGGTTCTTAACCACTAGGCTCTAAGACGCGGGTTTTTACTGTACTCAAATCGTAAGGTTGGTTGCAAGACCTTCCAAATTTCAAGTGATCCTAGATTGTGCACATTTGTTTGCAGATAAAAAATGGAGTACTGAGAACGGACATCGAAACAAGCTTCGTTCCCTGTGCCAAAACAGGATCAAAATGAAGACGAAGTGGTGTCCACGTAGTCTTCATTAAAATGGCATTAGATCCAATTTCCCAGTAAACCTGACCTTAAATTCAAAAATTATCAAGCAAACGTCAGCGTACTCTCAGCCAACCAGTTAGGGTCATCATGACATTTCATAATTTGAGGAAATCCTTTGTTTTCTACTTTTTAATTGGATATGAGTTACAATTTAAATATCCTTAGGCCTATCTCTTAAGCGTGGGTCAAGATTTGATATCAAAAACGTTGGACATCAAAAATCCAAACAAAGGAATCGAACAAATAAAGAGACCAACTCACTAAAAGGCTTTTTTGTTCAAGTTGCCAAGTGACATTCGAAAAATTAATCTTGGCCTAACTTCCATCGTGACATCTCTTTACTTGTCATTCGAGTACGCTGATTCACTGGAATCTCTAACTTGAGAGAGAATTCAAGATTTACTACCTGAGACTCTTTTCCCACAATGAACTGAATACTTCTGGCTTCAACCTGAACGTTAAAATTTGACGGAGATTTGCCATGGTGGAATGGTGCGAAGATAAGGGCTTACGCAACCTCGTCCCCAGAGTGATTTCGTTGCTCTACCTCTACTCTGGGATACAAGAGGCCGTTCGGCAATCTGACTGGCTGTTCGCAATTTTGCGCCGATACTCCATTTTGCGTACGTAAAAAGCCGCGGCATATAAAACCATACATGGCAAGTAAAACCATATTGATAGGTTTACCGCAGGGAAACAAGGGATTTGAGATAGATCAATATCTACCAAGGGCTGTAAGAAACGCTGAATTGGGAAAAGATCACATGTCATACATCGAGTTATACCTATCCAAGTTCATCATTTGGTTCGTGATATATCGACTTGCTTTCCTTTTGTGTGCACATCCATTGCGAAAACACCATTTTGATTCCTGTGCGTGGCGGCAGATTGACGAAGAAGCACTCCATTGAATTGCATAATTTCTCTAGGGCCGTTGAGGTTACGACAATATGCCGCCTATCCTGGTTACCAGGGAGATTAAAATAGCGCCTACCCAAATGAAGTACACACGAAAGGAAAATAAGTCGAGAAATCACAAACGAAATGCTGAATTAGAATGGTGAAGGTGAATTGCATCTGTGATCTGTAAGTGCCAACCACTGGGATGGGATCGCACAAAAAAAAGCAGACCTAACCGAATCCGCGACCCTTTGCCATGACGCTCAAGTGGTGGGGCCCTATCGGCGCTCCCTGGGCCATATCGGGTATCGAACCCGCTCCACCGAACTGTTCTGGCCGCAAAGTCAGAGGATTACACCACTGCATCACAATACCTTCATTACCAGTGATTTCACTAAGCATTATGGAAATATAACGACATTTTCGACATTTGTTCAAAGATTTGATCTTGGCTGCGTGCAGCCTAAACCTCAACTCCTCCAGGTGAGGCTGCAAAGAGGTAAATTGATAAAGTCACGTGACATGTCGACTTGACGAATGAAATCATTTTGTTTCCACCGTCCACCTTTGTTTCGTTTCTCCTTCACAGAGGCACCGATAAAGTTCATTCATCAAAGTGAAGAAGTGAAGTGAGTCTTGTTCTTGGAGAAGGAAAAATAGCTTGGAGATTCTGTATAGTGGTTGTCAATAAACTTTGAAGTTTAAAGATTCATTAATACACAAGAAGCCTGCTGTTTAGTCTTGATAGTAACAAAAAACCACGGTTAAACAGAGATTTTGACAACAATGACCAAAAGACGTTATAGTAACACCACGTAGGCATCTGAACATCTTGCCACTAGAACTGTGCGATTTTGATAAAAAAGGCGGTCTTGTTTTGAAAGTGATAACTTTCAAAACAATACAATAATACAATGCAATACAATAGTAACGGAATTTGAACACAAAATGACGGCGGAAAAATCTAACATCATAAATCAAAATGAAAACTTATTTGTCAAAGATCATGTGATTATTTTCTCTCTGGATCAAGTGACCCACGTGATGAATGAAACAGCTATCAATAAAGAAATGTTAATCATAAAAATATTTCGAACCATTTTCTGGGAAATACCCCTTTTCAGACATTTCCCTTCCTACCTACGACTGCTTTTACAAAATTTTCACATTCTTTTTTCCTTCTTTCTCTCTTCCACGAAAATTATCGTTTCCTACTCTTCCTACTTTCATCGGTAATCGAAATATTTCAAACGTCCAGACGTTTCGTCCTGGGCATGAAAGGAACTTTGTCTAAAGGCTTGCGAAAACAGTCGCCAGACCACTGTTCAATTTCATTCCACCGAATTTTGCACACGGGAACCCAAACGATATTCATCAACTGCTCATTACTTCTCTCCAATGCAGAGGTTCCTCAATCATTTCGCACTACAAATAATTTCGGATTGCAAAAAGAATCATAAGGGAACCTCTGCGTAGGAGAGTAGGTCATTACTTCAAAATGTGGTTATCTAGAAATCATGTTACTAATTCCGTTAACATGTGTGGACCTGCACCAAAGAAAACATCATGATTTGATTTGAAGAAAACCTTCAATAGACCATCATAGAGTTGAAAATAAATTAGAATTTTCAGGCTTCTAAACTAAAATTTAATTAGTGACAAATTGGTGAAGATGAAATAAATTCGCAAAAAGGCATCCAACTACGCTCCAAGGGTACAATTCAGTTAAATAATTTAAGGAAGCGAAGCCGCAGATAAATTTTGGTATCAGAAATCTCCAAATATTGATAGAAATGAACTTTTCAACTGTTAGGAAAAATGCTCAAATGAAACATTTTCAAAAATCGAACTGAAATAGATATTCCACAGCCAAAATCCTTTCAATGTGACACTTAATTTTCTTTTATAGTTGTTACTGTTATTTGTACAAATATCCTATCTTAAGACTTTTCAGATGAACTTTTTCCAAGTTTTTCGTCAACGGTATGATAGTTTGAAAATCCTCCTGTAACGTATGATGTAACCCAATCAAAACTTACAACAGCAAGAAATTCTTCTCTGTAATCAGCTACCTCACTACGCAATCCCATGAGAAGCCAGCGCATGCGCCACTGGTCACTGCAAATATCAAGCCACTGGTTGAACACGCATTTTTCTAATGTCTTCCGAAGACATCATTTGAGAATCGGCAGATCCAAAAGCAGCAGAATGAAAAGTCCCGAAAATCTGGCATTGAAAACAGGCAATATGGCATCATGATCTGTTACTTTCGCTCATCATTAAATGACAATTAATGTTGCACCAGGAGGTGTCTTAAATGATAAAGTACCTTTTTACGATGTATCGAAATCCCATTTGCCTTCACGTTTTGCTATTAGTGGTTACAATCATTCCCATGTGGCGACAATGCAACACTTCGCAATTACATTCATGGGTGTCTCAGAGATTCAAAAGGCAATGAACTTCGATATGTAGAAGCAATTCGTGAATTTCCTTGTACAAAACCATGAGAAAATTTTACATTTCGTGTCTATGAGATGAGCCATGATGCTAGAAAAATCAATATTTCGTTATTTGATTTTAGACAATCGGAAATTGAAGCGTGCCAGCAAAGGACACTGGGTGACAATGTCTCTGCAATCAACAAAAATACAATGCAAAATACAAAATAAAAATTTGAAATTGTTGTTCTTTTGAGAGCATACAATTAAGTTAGTAACTACCTATAGCAAAATATTTCTTAAATAAAACACCAAAAATTGCAGAAATCTATGTTGTTAAGGTTTGAAAAAAATCCGAGAAAAGTTATTCTCATTAAACCAGACTTTGTCGAATGCTCTTACAGGAAATTATACCCATGTTCTCAAACTGGTTTTGCTTTCTGATGAGGTTTCTAAAAATAATTCTGCCAGTCAACTGCCTTTCCAAAACAGCATTGTTAATCTGTGAAATTTTGCATGACTTCATTTTGCTTTGATTAAAGATTCACAAACAAATCTGAATTGATTTACTGTCATACTTTACGCATTGAGTAGATCAATGTTAATCAAAATAAACAAACAAAAACAACTATATTTAATCAGGGAACAACAACTAATGCTATGTTTACATTTTCGCTTACTTCACTAAATTTGTTTATCTGCGAAAACAGCAGTAAAAGTATTTCTAACTCAAATAAAAAATTCCATTATTACTTATTATTATTGACACCTTCGCAATCGTACGAGGCATTAGTGACCCATAACTCATCGAAGTGCATTTGCCACTGATGAGAAAGGGACTGGGACGAGCGTTAAAATAAAGTTGAACAGCCGACCACGTGTTAGGACGGCAAAACCTTAACGTTAGTATCTTTTGCTTCTTGGATGGTATCATGGCAACCTCGGTTTAACAAGACTGTGATAACTTTTGAGGTGCATTAGGCCTGTTATTTTGAGCTCGGATTTCCGCCAATTTGCCAAATGAACCTTTCGTTCTGAGTTTTTCCTGGAGATTGGCAAATGATTGAAATTCCATGAAAATAAGCTATGCATCAGATTCCAAAAATTACAAAGCGATGTAATATTGCACCAGTTCCTCGACGACAACAAAAGAATGCCTGAATTAGAATAAGAAATGCTAGAATATGGTAAAAATCTTATCTCTAATGGACTTGATAACACCACAGAATCAGACAAAATCATTTCGTAATAAGTCATAAATAGCCTGATGACCTTTCCTTTATGCATTGATTTTACTTTCAATACTGGCTGGACGAAACTCAATGGACAGTATTGCAACAGAAAGTGAAACGATCAATTTCTATCATGTCCACAAACAAAACTAGAATTCCAAGGAGACCATGCACAACCCACGTGCTTTTTCGAAAGAGATCTCCACCCTTTCTAAGTTCCTCTCTGCCACAAAATACGATTTTCCCATGAATCAAGCAATTTCGACTTCTTTGTAGATGTCCTCAGGGGCAAATCACTACAAAAGTCTCTCGGACTCCTGCTAACAATCTTGCAAATCTCAAAAATCTTCATGAAATTTAAGAAATCCCAAAGCAAATCCTGAAGACAACTCCAGCCCAAAAATGCAAAAACTCTTTCGAAAATTCCTTAACAATCTCACATATCGTTTAATCCTCCAAGATCTTTCAAAATCTTCAAAACTCTTCCCAGATCTCAAAAAACTTTTAAAAATCTGTGGGATTTTTAAAATCCCGAAATCTCGTACGCCATTTTCGGCGGGATATGCCCTTCGCTATTATAGCCTGCACGCAGTCGAGGTGTTCTATATCTATGTACAACACTGTAAGTAAATCGATAGGAAAAGGATAATTCAAGGCTCTTGTTTCAAATCGTGTTGATCGCTTTTGCTAACGTAGATTTATTGTACATCAGTTGATAGCTTGAATTTTTGATGAAATGCAGTAACGACAAAAATTGCGAACGAGAAGGAAGCTGACATTTGATGCAAATGGGCACACATGAAGCCACTACAACAATTCCAAAACACTCTGTCAGTAAAACATACTATGCAGAAAGTATGAACTGCTCTCACATGGTTCCCATAAAGCAGAGAACATAGCGTTATAGCTCATCATCTCAAATAGTCCTCAAGGACGGGGTTAGGACAGTTAGGACGGGGTTAGGACAGCCCAACACAAAATCCGACAAAATCAATTCAGATCAATTAATGTACATGACAATCAATAATCTAACTTTGAAAGTATGTTTACATATTATAAAAAACATTGAATTTCTTTCTTACTGGAGTCTATGTGGGATCAAAATTCTTTTATTGTTTTGTTTCATCCACTGACCGACCTGAATTCCAGCTGCAAAGCATACGATACCATACGATACCAAGAAGAAAGTGTAAAGAATTCTTACCATGACTGATGATGTAAAGTCTCTAATGAATGTCTTCATAACTTTCTCAGCTTTGAAAATTGTCAACAATAATAATGTTTGCGACGATGAGTTTGACCCTTTTTGTGTTATTATTCAGTATGAAGCATTTCTTGTGCGTGTTACCCTCTTGGCTTTCAAATCACACTGTCTGCATCAACAGGTGAACGAACGACTTCAAGACCCGATATTAGTCATGCCTTTGTGTGGATAATATTTCTAAACAGGATGTAATTTGATCATGGCAAATAAAAGGCATTTGCTGATCCACGGCACCACGGCACTACGGCACTACGGCACTACGGCACCACGGCACCACGGCACCACGGCACTGAGTACTTTAACCAGTTTATAGAATTCCGTTGAACTAACTTCAAGAAAACTGTTCTGGCAATAATCTCATCGACCAGTTAAGTCCAAGGTACACCAGTTCGTTTGTGAACAGGCCTTTTGTTCCTTCAAGCCTGTCCGGAGGTTAAACAGTAAACACCAGCAGTGGTTTGGTTCACACAGGATGTCCTTGGAACCTTTTCTTTGTTTGCTCCCCAGCCGAAGTTGCCCCCCTAAAAACAAAGCAAAGTTATGAGTTGGTACCGGTACCAAATACTTCTCCTGTCAGCCCCATCTAGGGAGATCGGATCTTTCTTGGGGATCGTTAAAGCAAAGGAATTCGTGAAAAAGGAGTCCGAGGACCATTATCACCCATCAGCAGATGTGGCCAGTTGTAGTTTTAGTAGAACTAAGAAATTTTTAAAAGTTAAAATCATGGATATCATGGTAAATATATCATTGAACCTCTATTCTTGAGCAATATTAACTAGCCATTTGTGTTTTCAACATAACAAAACACTGTTTATTCCTATATAATGTTTTAAATATCAAGAAACATATCTGCCGCAGTGTTAGCGACAACATCGATAATTTTGCATTCAAAAAATAAGAAACAAATGAAGAAACTTTTAGTACTAGAATGGACCAAAAATCAGGTTAGATTAAGAAACTTTTAGTACTATGGTCTGATCCTAGTTTCTTATGAACAAAATATTGCTAAAGAATAGAGGTTCGAATTCCTTTGCTTTCAAGAACGATCCCCAAGAAAGATCCGATCTCCCAAGAGGGGGCTGACAGGAGAAGTCTTTGGTACCGGTACCAACTCATAACTTTATTTTGTTTGGAGGGGAGGGGGCAACTTCGGCTGAGGAGCAACCAAAGAAAAGGTTCCAAGGACATCCTATATGAACCAAACCACTGCTGGTGTTTATTGTTTAACCTCGTGACAGGCTTGAAGGAACAAAAGGCCTGTTTTGTTTGGTATACTATCAGCGAAAGTCTTTCAGATTTTCTCCTGAAGAGCCAGATTCCCGTCGAAGCACTTTGGAGTCTGCGCAGTATCCATCTCAGGGTCATCGCCCTTCATCCTTCCTTTGTTAATTCGCGCATGCCCCAAAACTCTTCGATCGTCCCATTGACCAGCGAACCAATCAGAGTTAACGTCTTTTCCTTTGTGATTTACAAAAGGGGGAATTCGCAGTATCCCGAACAATGCTCACAAACGAGCTGGTGTACCCTGGACTTTACTGGTCGATGAGATTATTGCCAGAACAGTTTTCTTGAAGATGTTTCAACGGAATTCTATAAACTGGTTAAAGGGAATAGACATAGGTATATCTCATAATCGCTATAGATAGGCCAGAGAAACGCCCACAAATCCATTGTTTCTTTAGCTACGCAATGAAACCGGATGCGTCTGAGCTGTCGAGTACAATAGATTATATTTTTGACCTGGCCTGGGCCAGTTTTTAACCATGTCGATTCCCTTTAAAGTACTCAGTGCCGTAGTGCCGTAGTGCCGTGGTGCCGTAGTGCCGTAGTGCCGTGGTGCCGTGGATTAGCAAATGCCCAAATAAAAGCAGCAAAATGGGCAGAGCTCTTCGATTGGCAATTGAAAACTAATAGATTTAACCACAAAAAACAACCCACGCGACACAATAGGGCAGAGCAGTGACCAATTGAAAACGGTCAGCCACAAATGACCTTGTGACAATGAACACTTCGATGCAACCACAACAATCTCACATCAAACAATATCTCACAAAATTTTGTCGATAACCAGCGAACGACATCATACATACGCATAGCCTTCAGGTGCATCTGATAAGTAAGACAAAAATAATAAAAGAAACATTCACAAAGGTATTTAGAACTTCAGGGTAAAAAGATAAATGAAACAATTTTACTTGACGATAGGAGCCTGGGTCAAGAGGTACAAAGAGAACCGCTATAAATGAGATGAATTAATGCCAAAATGATCAGCAATAATTATAAAAGGAGAACAACAGACGAGCCAATGTAAGTCCATGTCAACGTGGCATGGGGTTTGTGAACTGCCCCTCAAAATCATTTGCGAAGTGACAAATGTTTCAAAACAAGCTCCTTCGAGGATATCTTCGAAGATGCAACTTGTCGGTAAAAGTTTGATGAAATGTGACAAAACGGGATGAGATATCTTCCCAAGAGCATATTTTAACCAGAATGATACCATAAATGGCTAGGCCTATTTTCAATTACTTTGCTAGGCCGAAAGGACACGGCGATTTGCCAAAGCATTATGGTCCCCTGCACTGAAGTTGTGAAATCTATTCTTGAGGCTGTCAAATCGCATTGTCTTATTAAACAGAACTGTATCCTTTGTTTAGTAAATTTTTTCCTTTCTGTCCATTCATCTATAAGTTACAGGTGCATAAATGTTGAAAGATTATTCCGGCTAAATATTGATTTTACCTAAATATGCATTTTCAATTCTATTTGAAAAATAAAATATAAATAGAAACCGGTTGCCAACGAGAAAGAAATATGAAAAGAAAAATTGTGCAAATGCAACTTTACTCTTTTGAAAGTATATATGAATTGATACTGTTACGTCACACTTCATTTCATTACATGGGCATTATTACATTTCAGTTCGTCACATATACATGGTTAGCTAGATTGTGACTTGTGATTCCCAATTTAAGACCAAAACATGCAAAAATACAAGAACAACGAAGTGAGGAAGGAAAAATCTCTTACTTTTCAAATATGGTAGGTCAATGAAGGTTCAAGAAATGGTCAACCATTAGGCCAAAGTTTCCCTTCACGGTTACCTAAATCTATAAACTGTTCAGTAAACATTACATAGCCAACCGTTTCTTAATGTTATTACTAATAATGATATTGCTTTTATTGTTGTTCTTTGCGAATACATTTACGTATTGTGTTTATTGCCCTGCCATGTCATACCACGTACCAAATGGTATACATGTTTTCTATAAGAAACTGGTTTATAAGGAACTATTACTACGATGGCCAAAATTTTAAGAAACTCTAGTACTATGTCTGAGAAGTATTAAGAAACTTTTCAAAGTTAAAGGCATGGCTATTATAGCAAATATTTCGTCGAACCTTTATTCTTATGCAATATCAACTAACCATTTGTGTTTTCATCATGACAGAACTCTGTTTATTTCTATATGATGCTTTAAATACCAAGAAACATATCTGCAGCAGTGTTAGCGACCACACTGACAATTCATGCATTCAAAAAATAAGAAACCAATTAAGAAACTTTTTGTACTAAAATGGACAAAATTTCACGTTAGATTAAGAAACTTTTAGTACTATTGCCTGATCCTAGTTTCTTATAAAAAAACATGTACGGTTTTATTAAAATTATAGAGGGAAAACAAGAAAAAGAGAAAAAGGAAAATTACAGAAGGAAATTAAGAAAACATACACTTCTAAACAAGCCTATCATCGAGCTTCGTTGTTTGTTCACTACATAAAGAGCCATTTGCACACAGGTCCCTTGCAAGCACGTTGAAAGCTCAAACTGCCTCAAAATCAAATTTAGCCCAAGAAGAAACCATGGCTCTACACTGCAGCAGATGGATTGATAGAATTTTTTCAGCCGCTGCTCTGTGGCTTGGGATGGGTTTAGTATTTTCCGTTTAGACCAAATTTGAGTTTCGGAGAGTCTGAAAATGTTACGTGCCTGCAAAGGATCCTGGGTGAGAATGGGTCTTTAATGATTAAGAGGCTGCTTCATTTCTCTTACGTAGATTTATGTGACGAGGCCTCTGACACAGTATCATTTTTAACAGAAAGCCATGTGAATCTGAGAACTTAATTTCCATTTGATGAAAACAAGAATAAACCATCTTTTCTTAATTATTTCTCTTTCCCCCGCAGTTTCCTCCGGTTGAATGACTTGACTTGATCTTTAAAACAAGCTACTTAATCTTTCTCAAATAAATTGTGGCTTTGTGTGAATAATGACAGAAAAGACACAAAATGTCATACTAAAATTAAGTCAGTACGATGATGCATGCTAATCCTCCAAACCTCAGATAAGCTGACAAACGAATCTCCTCTCCAGAGGTACACCTTGGGAGCGAGGTTGCTGTTAAAGTTGTTCCTAGTTCCTCAGCAAGATGCAATTCGCTGCTAATGAGATACAATATGGCTCAATTTTTGTCAGGGTATTTCTTAAACAGGGCCAAAAAGCCGACATGTGAGTAAATTGTTCATTATCTACATTTTTACTTAAAAGGTAAAGGCCCTTATTTAGCCCAGATAAGGTTGATCGGTGTGTACAATGCGCACTTTCACGGCATAAAGGACACTACATTCTGGGCCGTGGCCACGGTCTCATCATTCTTTCCAAATCAAATCATGCAAGCGGGAGAATTTGAACTTAAGATCAGATCGTTGACATCTTCGTGACTTTTTCGATGTATAACGAATTGACTGAAGCTTGCTCAATTGAATTTCTCTCTGATTGTATTTTACCCTGGGTACCAGAGCCAAAAAATAAATTGTATTTGTACTCAGTCAATGCCACGACAGTTTGCCCTTTCACGGCCTCATTTCCTTGAAGCTAGTGAAGCTAATAGGTGTTTCCAATTAAAAACTAACAAGTTCTTAAGCTTCCTGCCAGTCTTGCCTTAAAAGCTTGATTATATTCGATTTCGCGGCGACTTAATAATTGTCTCATGTTAGGACCTAAATTGAGCGACTGTGGCAAAGCAACAAAGAAACAGTCCTTGATATATAAGAGAGCTGCACTTTACCCGTACCCTTTTCAGTATCGCAATCTCAGTGACAGACACATCTTTCAAAGATTTCCATGTAGCTACTAAGTCTCTTGATCAATCATTTCCTGGAGAGGAGGAGTCAAATATGAAATTCAAATGACATTACAGTAAAAAGCTAGACTTATGCCATGTTACCACTCTTAAAAAGTGGGCCACATTTAGGCCCGCGTAGAGTGATTCCGTATTCACCAATCAAATTGCTAGAATTTAGTTTTTAACCAATCAGGAGGAACTATTTAGACAGTTGTTGTTGCAAACAAAAGCGGTTGATGAGGCCTAGACTTCTCGCAGCTGCGGTGGGTCTATTTTGTTTCTACGGAGGAAGACTAATTCCTGAAAGGTACGCATTTTGCGGTTTTTAGGTCAGGAAAACATCATTCTTTGTACAAACGTTTCTTTTTCAATGCTCAAGCTCTTTAGACCAACTTCGAAGCGATTTTGCTGAGTGTATGAGAACTCCAACCAGTTTAGACCATTTTGAAAAAGTGGGTCCACGTTTTAAGAGTAATATTATGAGTCCCTATTGACCAAGTGATATCTGCAAATCAAAGAATGCAGGGAAACAAGGGATGAAAAGGCATAAGTCTAGAAAAATCCGCACATGAGGAACTTCATTTATTAAGAGCCTACATCAGGCCGGGCCTAATCCTGGAATTAGATATCATATAAATAATAAATAAGAACTATTTCAGCCTGATTTCCTAGCTAGATTGTTAACAAAGGGTTTCATTTATTCATTGGGAAATAAATAGAACCTTTTTTCCAACTAACCTCTTTTATAGACTCCAAAAAATTGCTTACAGAACTGTGAAAGGCAGTGCCTGCAGGGAAAGCCGAGTAAGCTTGCGATAAAATGGGAAGAGCGAAGAGTGTAAAAAAATTTAGCTAAGATTTAGAACCACAGATTCCAGGTGTTAAGTAAGAGCCTACATCCTGATTCCTGGATGCACCTCACTGCCTAAGAACCTAAACAGGCAAAAAAGGCTGAATTCTAAAAAGGCTGAATTCAAAATCTTAGAATCTTACATGGGGGTTTGGCTGTAAAATCGATCTTGAATTTTTTTTTGAAAGATTCTTAGCTTCTGCAGCGTTGTTCCAACGTTTCATACATGGCATCTGTTAACATTGTAACTAGTGAGCCATTTGCCCAGTAGGCCCCATTCCTGGCCCAATAGTGAAGTAAAAATCATCATTTTTGGCCCAGTAGCTTGGGCCCTTTTCATTCACTTTCCATTATCGTTTTAACCCTTAATTGTCAAGCACCAAACAGCTCTGCCAGTGAAATTGAACGACATAGATGCTCAGTCTTAGATGGGCCCCCTGGTGACCTTGATGGACCTTTCTGTGTTTACATTCTTGACCTGTTAGATAGACTAATCTGTTTCAATTTAAAAAGGAGTCTTCGTTAGGTCTTTCTTTAACCAACATGGACAGAAGGTGTTATAGCGCAGTGGACCAATCCTCCGGCTTTGCAGCCAGAGCAGTCCGGGCGGACAGGGTTCGATTGCAACTTCGCCTGTACTTCTAGTTAAGGACAGTTTGAAATGACAAAACTGGCAGTCCTATCTAGCACCTTAGTTTTGGCATATTTCACTCGAAGGTTTCCATCATCAGAAAATTTCCGAAAATATTACAACAAAAAATCATATATTAGGAAAGCTGCTTGTTTCAGAAACTTTCCCATAATGAGCCAAATTTGTTTCACTATGCTGAAAATACAATGATAACGGAACTTCACATATAGTGTGGCGGCAATTCGAGAGTAGGCAGGGGACTATGCTTCTCAGATCACCCAATCTTAGAATTCCACAGAATCTCCTTCGAAAAACCAGTAGTTGGGTAATAGGAAATTAGCGGATCTTTTTTTAACCCATTTTGAGCCGATCTGAGTAACATAAACTAAAATTGTTCTGCTCGCTTCGCTCGCATGTCTACAAAAATCGTCATGTTCTATCAAGTGCGCTTCAAATTTATTGGATAATTTATGTGGAAGATGTTTTGAGGAAAGACTAAAAAATATTTAGAAACGAAATGAAAAATAGGCAGTTCCAAAGTTCCATAGGATGACCCCTGAATATCACATGGTTACATTGTATGCCTGGGTTGATGTACTATCTCCTTGCCCACTAGTCTAATTTCCTAAAAAGATGCCCTGGTTTCATAATTTAGTTTCGAAGTGGTTCAGTCAATCTTACTTTACAGAACATTCGAACCGAACTGTCTGTTGAAGAAGGAGACTGGCTAACTACCGGGCAAGCTAAAAAAAGTCCCTACTTTCAGGAATCCATTTCACCAAGAGCACCTGGTGGATCTAAATGATTCAAACTAAGTAAATACTAATGTGATTTTTCTCACGTCTTTATGAAACTGAAAATATAGATCAATTCACGAAAATTTCTTGGTTGAAAATTGCCTGAAGAGGATGCCCAAAACACTGAATTAAATCACGAGGAATCTCCGCATTCACCAGGGCATTTTCACCTCCTTCAGGAGCTATAAGAAATTGAGTTCAAAACAAATACTGAAGATTATCAATCCCATTGCAATGCATTTGCAGAAGATATCTTTAACTTGTGAAAAATCTACTTTCTTTGTTGTACTGCACGAGAAGATTCTTTATGACTGGGTCAAGTGTGGTTTAGGCCTTTTTCAGACATATCTCAACCATGAAATTTTCATTTAAGCCATTTGCACAGTACATTAGCAATTCAGCAGACAGCTTCAAGTGAAACTTCAGATTAGGCCCAGGCAGCTGACACCACCTAACAACTATTGCAGCAATTAATAACTTCATGGATACAAAAAATGCAATTAGATAGCTTGCAGGTTATATACTGTAATTATCAATTGCAATAACTGAAATGTCTATATTAATTACGGTGCTCTGAAATGAAAATCATGAAAGGTCGGTTCATGTCTTTTGCAGTGTTGTCAAGAAATGCACGTACAAGTTCTTTAGCACAGATTTTTAGTTCTCAGAGTTTCTTACGAGTTTCTTAAAGGTTCTATATAAATCTTTATATAAATCTCAAACCAAAATCAAATTTTGTACTCAAACCAAGTACCTTCGGAGTTATATGATATGATACAGGAGGAAAGTAGAAATAAAGCAAAAACATGCTGAATTCCTGAAATAAACTAAAGAGTTGTGTATGTAAATTTTTGTAGCAGCAGAGTTTCTTAACTTTTTGGTAATCTGAGAATTCAGTTTCTCAGAACTTGTTTCTCGTAAAAACTTCGTATGCTGCAAACGTTTAGTGAGTACTAATAATGGTGCGGTATTTATTATTGTCAACGCATGTTATAAAGTTTCTGTGGGTGGATTGCAAAGTTCAAACCATCTGACTCACTCGATTCTTTGTTTGAGTTTCTCATGGGATAAACAACTTTAGCTTTGTACGGGCAAGATGTTTCTTATCGAATGACTAATACCTGTTTATAAGAATGATAAAACACCGTTATGTTATCTTTTGAGGCAGCTTGAGGAACAAGTGACAAACACGTACAAATGTAACATTTTTGTAAAATATGACAGCATAAATTCTACATCAAAATTTGATCGAAATTTTCATGTTATCTTTTGAGACAGCTTGAGGAACAAGTGACAAACACGTACAAATGTAACATTTTGTAAAATATGACAGCATAAATTCTACATCAAAATTTTGATTGAAATTTTCATTACAGAAGATTATCAATTGCAAACAAGTATACTCTTCTTGAAATTATGGCCGAATTGCAGTGTCTACTTCGAAAAGAAGGACACCTCTGACACCTCCGAACAAAGGACAAATATTGTCGTCCAAAAATACAGTATGACGAAAGATGATACCTCCATACAGCGGACACCTCTCTGTAACGGACATAGGTGTCCGTTAAATGGAGGTTCCACAGTAAACTTATAAATCTATCTATTAATCGTCGGTGCCTATCTGACATTTGGTTCAAAACCAGGTAGCCCTAAAAGACACTTTGATCTTTTCTTTACTTGCCAATAAAAGAATTTAGAAAATTGGTCCAGCATTCAAATCCTTGGTGCTGATTCCAAAATAGGGATTTTGGTACATCCGGTATTTGCAAGAAAAACAGCATCGGCAATTGATCCATGTCTCGATCACAAAATCATCGACGTGAAACCATCATCGACGTGAAACAAAATCATCGACGACGAAGCAACAATATGAAACGTTTGTTTTTACTATTGCAACGTATAATGTGGTATTGACCAATATTTTTACGTTATAGCAACGACTCCGGCGGCCCTATATCTAAAACTGCAACGTAGTCAGGGCGTAAGCGAAAGCATCTTCTGAATACTTTCAAAGTATGATATGTTTTGCTAAAGAGAGTGCATGTAGGACTGTCTTTGAAGCAACAATCAAAATACTATAGAGACGTGCAATAAAATATTTTTCGATTGAAATCGGAGCTTGAAAGTCTCATGCAATGCAGCGATATTTTTGTTGGTTTTAAATTACGTCAGTGGATGTTTGCTTGAGGTTTTTGAAGCTTCTTCCCAAAATCTAATTGTAAATTGAATGCAAGGAGGAGTGGCACGTTTATTTTCGCTTAAAGACGGTACAACAATGCAGCTTAACGGAGGTTTGGATTTTAGCCAATTGATAGATGACATTTGACTAACGTGTTTGATCAATTGATTCTTGAATCTAACACTCGATTTACTGTCAATGTACAAGATATTCACACCCAGCAGTATCGAAGATGGATATTTATGAATACCTTACAAATAAAAAATTATTTTTAAACCATTGATAATGTGGCATTTCTACTACATAGGAAAATAAGTTAATTTCTATTAGTAATGCTACACGTATTTTTATAAAAATCTAAGAATTTGGGCCAGAACTGAAAGTAAAATTATCAGATTTTGAGTACTCAAAGTTTCTTACGAGTTTCTTAAAGGTTTCATAGAAGTCCTCATGTTCACTACCTGTGCCCTCGTGAACATTTCAAAGCAATGTTTATTGAAGCCTTTCCAATGTCTAGATATCACTCAAGTATACCTTCTGAGTGATACAGGAAATAAATATAAATAGAATAGAAATATGTCAGGGATTTCCTTTTACAAAACAAATAGTTGCTTAAGTTATATCTTCCCAGTACTGGAGTTTGTTAATTTTTGGCCATCTGAGAGTTGAGCTTCTTTTAAGTAGTTTCTTACAAGTAAAAATACGTGTACATTCTTTTAGAATTACCTCTGAACGGTCTGAACGTAATCCACAATCACTTTACACAAATATTCACACTTCTGAATTATCGGAAAAGGAAAACCAAACAGTTTCGAAAATGCAATAGCATCTCAGATTCCGAAACCACGGCCAGAATGATGCTCGAAAATGGAGGGATGCTAGCAGGCGGGCAGACTTTGGTTCTTTCTTTCCTCTCCTCCCCAGTAACCAAAGTCTGCGCGCAGGCTAGAGGGATGTAGAAAAATAGAAAGTTGTTATTTCATGGAAGCGATACGTTGAAACTTTCGACATCATAAACGAAAATACAGTAGGTAGCAAGTTGTGATTACAGCTCCCTCGAGACAAAAATGTAACATCAATTGGGGTCAAAACGGCCAAAAAATCATCCAAGTAACAATTATGTAATAAAGAAGTAAGTAAAGTAAGATATGTAAGTATTTTGATATGAACTGAATCAAGTAGTTACGACGTTTCGAGCATCATCGGTTATCAAGGCTTTACAACGGGCTATGTTTGAAAATTCATGCTTAATTCACTCCTATCAAATCATAGTCTATGATCAAAATGCTTATATCTTACTTTATTTAGCTGTTTATCTTTGAACAACTGCAGTGCATAGTACATGCAGAAAAAATGCGACGTCATCAAACAACAGGATCGAAAAAACAACTCAAAATGATGATGCCATAACATCGAGTTAGGACAAGAAAAGTTCATTCATCGTTCAAAATGATTTCTTGCTACGTCTCCTGACAAACTTGACACATACCAGAAGTATGTAGGGATTAGACATTTAACAATACGATGAGCGGTTAACCCTTTTATCCTAGGAGTTACCCTTCGGTTTCCGCTGTAAAATGCCAAAATAGAAGAACAAACCTCCATGAATAAATGGAATAAACACAACGAGATGATGATGATGGCCAAGCAATAACAACTTTCTCGTCATGAAAAACATGTTTATGACGTTGATTCCAATCTTTTGAAAACTATTAGGATTTTGAAGCAAGCTGCAAGCTGCAAGCTTTTGAAGTACGTGGCAAGCTGCAGTCTTAACTCTTATGGTCTTTGATCAAGCAACCTGATGACGCCACAGCTCAAAGCAGCAGAAATATATTTTAAAACATGGGCAGTAAGAAGCCGAAGAAATCTCCACCGCATAAACATATCATCTTCCTCCGCAGAAGTAAATACACTCGCGCGACGGAGTAGGCCCGAGTAAAGCCCGAAGATAATGAACGAGACAGGGCGAAATTCTAAAATTCCTAAAGTTTTTTTCTCCTGCAACCACCTTAAGCTACCGTTAATATTTTGTAGAAAATTGTAAGTAGCATTTGTAGTGAGGACCCGGTGACCTTGTGTCTTTCCTCGCTACAAATGTCACAGTAGTTGTATTGAATTGTTGTTTTTAAACTTTTAGATTGATAAAAAAAACGAGACAGGGCAAGTCTATCCAGTATGTACTGTTTTACAGCTTTATTCCCGGCTCTTTGTATGGGAAACCAAAGGTCAAGTTACAACAGAAAAATATCTGTTAATTCTAATAGCAGCCGATCCAGGTTTTCGCAGTGAGACCGGACCGAGTTTGTTGCTATGGAGATTAAATCAATGATCTCAGTACATCTGTCCAATTTCATTTGGAAGCAGATGTGAAACGTAGCAAATTTCTTAATTTTGGTTTCACCAAAAAGGTCAGCTAAAAGAAACAGAGAGTTCGAATGAATTGTGAATTTTCAATAATCTTGACAAACTTGCCATCAGTTCGCTATTGACGTACAGATGTCCAACGCAATGCAACATTGCAGTCGACAGTCAACTTTATCTTTCCAAAGCCCCTTTAAGCGAATGTCAATGAGATGGAAATTTATGATAAAAAGCAGGAACTCATGCTTCATGTGGCTGAGAAAGGCACACCATTACAAAGCCTATCACATTTTGATTTTTATCAATCAGTTTAGAATTTATAAGGGTTGAATACTTCTGCAACCACATACTTTCACGAAACATAAAAAGCTGTGATTCCAAAATAATAATGATGTCCAAAATGCTCTCTCTATAATTATGGCAAGCTCCTTTCAAGCAAATCAATTGAATAAAAAGGCATACACAATTACTTTCAAATTTTTGGAAAAATTCAACACCAAAGCTGGGAACTGACCCAGAAAAATCCTGCGAACTCCTGGGAAAAATTTATCTTGATGAAGAAGATAGTGAAAATGTGCCCTGACGGATGTCTTCATCCTTTGAACAGCGTCATCAGTTACAAAATAATTGTGTGGCCTGGAACCAAGTTTGTTGCTATGGAGACACAATAAATGCTATTTTCATAAGTTATACGTACATGCCTTTGACATATCGTCTGTCAAAATTTAGAAGAAATAACCAAAACAGATTTGGAAGAGTACCAGGAATTTGATTTCACTGTGCTGATATATCACAGTTGAAAAATAAAATGGTCAAGTATATAATGGAGAATTTTGTAAGGTCTTCAAAATGAACTCGTCACCCCCTTCATTTCACAAATTGCCAAAAGCAACCTACCACTTCTTGCAAAATAAAACATCTCTTTTTACAATAAATACATTTACTGATTCCGCAGAAAATAGGTAAACTCGGTTACATGGTGACACTGTAAAGTTATTCAACATAAATTAATATTAACAAACACAACACTGGTGTGCAAATGATGACCATCCTCAGGCAAAGGAAAATTCTCCATCCAAACTTGCAACAAAAGGAGAATGACAATTGGCACAATTATGAAGGCAAGCATCAAGAAAATAAAGGTTGCCAGAAGGACAAGCCAAATAAATAGACTTATGGCTTTTGGAAATAGAGGATTGCGCTAAAGATGGTGGAAAGGAAATTTTTACCAAGAGGCATTGCTTTCATTACAAATTTTTAACGATTCTATAGGAATTCAATCAAAGAGCGCAGTGCATCTTGGTAAAAATTCCTCCCCGCCATCTTTAGCGCAATCATCTATTGCATTGTAACTCTCACATAGCAAAAACAACCAAAGAATCCAGTATTTTCACAAGACTCATTTCAATCCTCTAAACATACTTATGAAACACAAATTTCATATAAGTTGGCAAATTTTTGGTGGAAAAACATGTTTTGAGTACAAAAGCAAAAACGTACTTCCAATGTGACTTTCATCCTGAGCAAAAATAAAGGGTTTTCCTTAAAAATTGCTTGATGTCTGATTAAACATTTAAAAAATTATGAAATAATGAACAGGCTTCATGGTATGATAACCAAACTGCTGAGATTGTAGACACCCAAGCTAGCAAATCGGCAAAATATTCACAGAGTTACGAGCTCTTCAAGCTCAAGTTTGTGCAAAAGCTCTTAAAAATCTTAGAAACGGGGTTATTTAACCAAGTACCCCTACATTTTATCAAAACCTTTTTTAATATTTAATCAAACGGTGAACAGTTTTTCTGTGACACCTGAGCAGAAAAGCAGTCAGTGACACCTTCAATTTCAATTTCTGATCCAAATTTTCTCTTCAACCGTTTCTTGCAAGTGGTGATCAGACTGCCATGGATATTCCACAGCCAACACCCTTTTAACCTTACGCCTTAATTTCCTGTTGTTGTTAATGTTATTTGTTGTTAATGTTATTTTTCTTGAAGGTGTTGTGGCGCCGTGGTGTAATCCTCTGACATTGCAGCCAGAACAGTCAGGTGGAGTGGGTTCGAGTCCCGGTAGAGCCCCATCACTTGAGCGTCATGACAAGGGGTCGCGGACTCGATTAGGTCTGCTCTATTTCTGCGATCCCAGCGCTTGGCGCTGAAACACGCAACTTCACCTTCACTTCACCTTCTTAATAATCTATCCTATACCATCATTGTTGTATTTATTGTTTTACCAGACTGTAGTGTGTTCTATACATTGAAATACAAAATTATGAATGCATACACTGCAATAATGGTGAAATTTCCCCATGTTCTTTCTGTTGGAAAGTTTGGAGAAACGGACACTTTCCTAACAGTTTCGTAAAAAGGAAATGGAAAGTTCCGTTTCCCTTCAATTTCCCAGAGAAAGCTGTCCCTTTCTCTTAAATTTCCATGCAAAAACTATTGGGAAATAGAGATATTTCTTGCTGTGATATGTCTCACTGGAAAGCTGCAGTTCCCAAGTGTCATCCTCCTCATGGGCATATACTTGTTCAGATCGCAGTTTAGCTTCTGGTACTATTTTTTATCAATTGTTGTCAACGCAATTGGTACATACTTCACAAATTGTCATCTCTTTTGGTGACAATCATAGGCGATAAATTAGCCTTGCCAATTGAGATCACTGCATCATTTTGAAAATACAAGAAAACCCCTTCCTGAAATGGTACAGAACCCCTCATGCTGCTTGGTCCCCCTTGGATTTTCACATTGTGACCAAAGGTGCACATTATGTCAATGGATGATTTCTTAAAGACAGCGTCAGGCCAGGGGTTAATCTGTAAATTCTCCACGCCACAGACTGTACCAGAATAATAGAGCTTTGTGTGGAGAAAAAGCCCTTTTATTCTGGCACAGTCTGTGACGCAGAGAAATTAATTTTGATTGATTAACTTGATTGATTGACTGATTGATTGAACAGTTCACGATAATATGACACAAAGGCAAATTTCCGAATGTGCCATAGTGGAATTGGCAAAATCCATACACCACAGATTTTACGCCAAACAATTCTCTGTGTTATGCCAGGAGAATGCGCAAACTATTTTTAGGGTACATTGAAATATGGATTTTGAGTTTTTGACTGCCAAATTTTACACCAACCATTGTTGCAGAACAAAGCAATACACCAGCACATAAAAGAGCTAGAGAATGTCCACCACATACCACAGATCTGGGCCGATTCCAGACTGGCCAATGCCATCTCCTGAGCAACTGTCAGTTGCGTTCTTTCCAATCTTTGTTTTCTGCCCTTAAAAGCACAGGAGGGTGCCCGCGCCCCGGCCACTGGCCGGGGCTGGCCGGGGCCGGCCGGGACTGTCAAAATAAATGGAAAAGTTCTGATGGCTGGGGCCCAATTGTAGATGGCCGGGGCTGGCAAGATATGCGGAAAAGTTCTGGAAATGCCCCGGCCAGTAGCCCCGGCCACTAGCCGGGGTGCGGGCACCTCCTTTTTCTTGTTTGGTAGATTTTCCAACTTTGATCACACTGGGAGGGAGCAGTTGATCCAAATCCCTTATTCTTTCTGCCTTGCAGAATACGTAAGCTGTTTACCTCTCAGAGATATGCTGAATTAAGCAACTGTGGCAATTTAGATCATAAATACACTTGAAGATGGCCGGGGCTGGCCGGGGTTGGCAAAATAAATGGAAAAGTTCTGGAAATGCCCTGGCCAGTAGCCCCGGCCTGCCCCGGCCATGCCCCGGCCTCTGGCCGGGGCGCGGGCACCCTCCTAAAAGCACCCAATCTCTAAATCTTGTCTATTACCAAGTGGATTCAAGTCATTCTATGGCAGCTTCTTGCAGGGCAGCTTAAGAAGGAGGGGACCTTTTTGACATTCCTACAAATGTTCATGTAACAATGCAGCAATTCAAGCTCAGGTGAAGCCAACATTTCAGTATCATCACCAGTAAATTATCCATTATCACTGAATCAACCCAAGCATTCTTTGGAATAAATATCCGTCTACGGGATCCGTCTGCCGGGCAACAAAGGGCGTCTAGAATTCTTATGTTTTGACTGAGATTAATACCAGCTACTTACATTTTCATCACCTCCATTTAAAGCGCCAAAACAAATGACCGGCCTAATGTCAATGATGGAACAAACCAGACATTATTTATTCGTCACACTCATACATAAGCCATATCATCTCATAGCCTAAATCTAAATTGATTATTTTATAAGTTACCTTTTTGATGAAGACATCGGTTCCGAATTCGCTTCCACCGCTTATGTTAAAGCCCCACGGCGGTCCGCCAGTCATGTATACCTCGGTCAGGCCATCTTCATATTTTGAGTCAGCATTTGCCATCTTCTTGTTTTATCCTGCTTCATAAAGTCACAGCTTGCGGCAGATTACTTCAGACTTTGATCCTACTTATGCTGCATGGTGTCAAGATTACAATGCTGGTAATTCTAAACAGAATTAGTTGATTAGCTTTAAATGATCACAAATAAAGTTAACAGTATTATATGCAACGGATTCAAATGCAATGGCCTAAATTACGAACGATCAAATTAGTATCCGGGTTCCTTCAGCATTGCAGCGGTTTCTTTTCGCCACCTGCCCACGCAGCATGCAATCTTGTGCTACGCAGCTACGAAACATTATTCATTTGTTTTGCACAAATTGATATGACTCAGCCATTAGCAATTTAAGAATTTACGTGAATGTTGAAATTTTAATCAATACTTGGTAGAAAAAAGATAGAAATTCAGAAAACATTTTTAGAACTTCAAAAATTAATGAAAAATATAGCCCTTCAGATCAATCAAGTTTGCACTTTTTTCCCAACAAAGGATTTCAGTGCTGATCATATTCTCTCATCAACATAAGGGCTGGTAGGGCAAAATGGGTGTTATGCCCAATTATCCATTGCCCTGGACACCCCACGGAGGGGGATCGGACAAAACCAAGCAAAAATTAGGCCTTTGTTTTAACACCCTATGTTTATTTAGATTTGAATAAGCGAGTTACTTTTACTTTCTTTTTCCTTAATTATCCCAAATTGTGGACAAGACCGGGGCAAGACACGACAGTGATATAAATTTTCTTTTTGTTTCTACAGCAAATTATGAGACTCATATCAATCCAGTGTTTTTGTTACAGAAAAGGGCTGTAAGGGCAATTTCATTTGAACATTATACTGGACCTTCTACATCTATCTTTTCAGATTTGAAGATTCTGAAACTGCAAGATCTCTCTTTCACTTAAAATTACTTAGCTTTGTATATGAATGTGTTAATAAGATCTCTCCTTCTTGCTTTCATCCTTTATTCAAATTAGTTGGGTCTGTTCATCAATATGGTACCCGGCAAGTCATCAAAAGTAATATTTTCCTAACCCAAAAAAATACCCTGCAATATGGTCTTAGGTCAGTACGTTATTGTGGAGCTAAATGCTGGAATAACATTCCTGTTGATTAAACAATCTCCATCTGTTAGTAGTTTTCGCCAAAAAATCAAAGCCCTCCTATTTGAAACTAAGTACTAAAGTTTGGAAAAGTGAATATCATATACTGTCACCATCCGCCAACTAGTTTCTGTAATGCTATCATGACGAGGGGGGTGGTTTTGTGGGGCAGTGGCATTGGTTGCTTTTGTGGGTGCCTGGGCTTGGGGTGATTTGCGGTTGTGGGCATGGGTTCTCTTGGCTGGTGATCTGGGATGGGTGGGGCTGTGGGGGCTTCCCTTGGGCTCGGTGGCTGGCTCGCTTGTTGTGCGCTCTGGGGGGGGTTTGGGAGTGAGCATGAGCATCCGTTTGTTCGTGTTTGCTCTTGGGGACTGTTTCCTGGGAGCATGGTGGGCGGGTCAGCTGCCTAGGTTCTGGGGGGCTTTTGCAGCTTTGTTTGTCTCGGGTTGCTGGTTGGGGGTCTCCAGTGCAGTGTCTGCGGCTGTAGGTTGCCTTGGGTTTGGGTGTCGGCGGGGTGGCTGGTGCTTTTGTCCTGTGGGATCGTCCCTGCTACCATGATATAAAAATCAAAGAACTCAAATTTTTATGAGATACATTTACAATAGGGGGTGCTCTCTCCTCGATTAGTCTAGATACTGAGAGAGCTCCTCCTTTAAGTAATTCCCTTCATACAATCTATCTTGTTTCTATGTTTTGTATTATTGTATTAATTTCCTTTATTGATTGATGTATTAATTTTATGTAGCATTGTTCTGTAATTTTTGTAGTTTAGTTGTTTGTCATAGTTCCTTGATACCTTGTATGTAGTGGAATTTAAAATATAAAAACTGAACTGAACTGAACTGAGGGGGGTGACATGGTAGTGGTACCATGGTATCAGAGGGGGTGGTACCTGGTACAACATTGTGCAAATGTGGTGGAACCTGGTACCAAAGGTAGGGGTACCGGTACCAAGCTTATATGAGTCGGTATCAATAAAAATTTCGTCCTTGGATGATGTTGGAATTCCTAGAAAAAACTTTTAGCTTTTACAGTGCAGACAGTGACACAGATGCCACGGTGACGTGCTCAGGAGTGGTTTGGTCTTGCCCATTGGTTTCACGAGGAACTGAACTGTCATAGACACCTCCCTCCAGAATTCGTCATATTCATGGGCCTTCATGATAGCTCCCTCCCCCAAAATTGGTGGTACCAATACCTTCAATTTGGGTGGAACCTGGTACCTTATGAGTTGGTACCGGTACCAAAGACCCCTCCTGTCACCCCCCTCTGAACTGAGCAAACAAGCAGGGTTTGAGACGTTTCTAAGGTCTGTGTACCTAATTTCTTAATGTGTATATGGTTCCTATGGAAAGGAATTGGAGAGCTTGCTGGCCCCTTGCTGACTCGGCAAAAAAGACCCCACCCCAATAATGGATCGGCGAATGCTGTGCATCGCAAAGTCCATGGAGTTCCATTGATTTATAAATAGTTCAATGTGGACTTCACGGAGTTGTGGAGGAGATCAATAAAGTGAGGCAGCATGCAAGGGAGGCTTGAAATGGCGGGAAAACTCGCGTAACGATTTTGGCGGGATGTTATTGTAATATTTTGTTGCTAAATTTACAACGAATGAATTTCAGGAACCAAATCAACAGTTATGGATTCTCAAAAGCAGAGAGAAGAAGTTTTGAACAACGGAATTTGCGATATGAAACTTGATCCCGATGATGAAGACAGCAACAATAAAACCCAATCAAATATACACAAGAGAAATGATTATATCGAATGGCCTGATTATTTCATGGCAATTGCTTTTTTATCAGCACAACGAAGCAAAGATCCTTCCACTCAAGTTGGTGCTTGTATTGTGAATGAAGACAAAAAGATTGTTGGTATTGGATATAATGGAATGCCACTTGGGTGTGATGATGATGTTATGCCATGGAATAGAGACGGTGCATCAATGTTGGATACGAAACATGCTTATGGTAAGCTTCCAACTCTGGGGTCCACCACTTACCTGCATGCACTGACAAGAAACACAGTGACGTTGCAAAACTATAGATTGGGGAGCTTGACCTTGTGTGGCTGGCTTTTCCCCTTGCAGAGGAAGGCTTTGGGGTACCAGAACTCATGGTGAAATTTGCAAAAGCCTGCAGACAAGCAACAAGTATGGAAAGTTGAATTTTTGTGCGTCGGACAGCGTGCCATTAAAACAAAAGAAACGATAGAAACTATGTGCTCTGGGACATGTCCAGCGCACAGCTGTTTCTTTCCATATGGGGAAAGCAATAGACTTGAGATCCAAAACTGCTCTTGTTGGGGAGACGAGATATGCTTTGTCCGAGGAAACTTATTTGTGCTCCCAGGTGTGCAGAGTATGGCACTTGAACACTGGAGATTTTCAATAGACTATTCAAAATAGACAGTAGAGAACAAAAGAAGTTTCTTCTTGCGCACCGGAGATCTTGTCAAAAAATGGCATACTCTGCAAACTCATGTGCCCCAATGCAGTGGGTTATAGCTCATACGTAATAGTGTTTTGGAGTTGAAGCTCTGACGGGCGCATGAGCTTTAACCCAATTCACGGGGGGACACATTGGTTTCCTCAGACAAAGCGATCTTGTCTCCCCAACAAGCTCTTTTTAACAAAAACTTTCGACTTCTGTCTGCTTTGCTTGATTGTTCCTTACATTTTTCTTTCAGTCACTCATTCTCATTGTCTAAAGCATCCAAAATCCCTTTCTTTGATCTTATTTAAAGCCTGACTAGCACTAGGTTTTTTTTTTTTTTTTTTTTTTTTACATTCATATAAAAATTTACAATATTAGGTACATTCTACTATACTTTCTAATTATAACTATACGACAATACAGGGACGATACCAAGAGGAGCGAGATTACACGACTACCCCGTGGTCACATGAAACAAAACGAGGACAATACAAGAAACTTTACGCAAGAAACAACGAGGCAACGAAAAACATGGATGAACAACATACAAGTAAATACGACATTAAGCTACGAGTTTAGGTAGCTTGTAACCAAGTAATTCCAGATTAAAAGTCTGAGTAAACCCAAAGACTGTAGTTAGAAGAAAATTTCTTACTTGGTTGCAAGCTACCTCAAACTATCACGCAAAAGTAACTAAGAACACTAAATACATGGAGGGTTAGGGTATGGGGCTGTATGGGGGTATTCGTAAGGAAGTGGATAGATTAATCAAAGCGTTCTGTTTCCAAAATAAACTTAATTGTTAAGTTCAAGATTAAAACATTTGCTTCCAAAGGCAAGTTTTTATCTCCGTATAAAAGAAGCTGCAAAATATTATAGCCCGGAGCTTCGGAATATCCATACGTTTGGAGCACATCGTTAGCACCAGCGAGAAGACTGCGTCTGTACTCTGTGAAAGAACCGCAGAGCAGCAAAAAGTGTTCCGTGTCCTCTATGCCATCATTTATTGGGCACATTGGGTTGATTGTATCTTTAAAATTGTGTCTAAATTTGTGAAAATTGAGTTTGCTTAGCCCAACCCTCAACTGGGTTAAGTACGCAATCCCTTTGGGATTGTGAATACCATATACGGAGTTAGCAGGAGGCCTAATCTGTGAAAATAAATTCTTTTTAAAAATGCTAACTGAAGTTGATGCCCTCACCACGGAATCAAGTTTATTCCACTCAAACAAGCAGTTAGGATAAAAACTAGTTCTGAATTTTTCCGTTCTTGCCCTTATTTGCCCTGCTGCTGGCTGGTTTCGAAAAACATAGTTTGTTTCATGCAGCGGCGGAATGGGGTCTCGCGTGTAATCAGGCGTTAAGTTATTGACGAATTTATAGAAAAGAACTAGACGTCTACTCCATCTTCTTGAAACTTAAAGATTCCCATCCAAGCTCATTGTACAGTCTTTCCCGACATGTTCCTCTCCAGGTTCCTGTCACTGCTAGCGCAGCAGAATATTGCACTGATTCAAGTTTTCCCATAAGGTAACTTTTAGATCCATCGTCTCTTTCAGGCACATGATAAATTACATCACCATAATCTAGATGGGGTCTTACGTATAGTTTATACAAATCGCTTAAGGTGTTTCTTGGCAGATATTTGGATAGAAACTTCAGCATTCCAATCCCTTTTCTTGACTTAGTTATCGCTGCGTGTATATGAGCAGAGAACGAGAGCTTAGAGTCTAGTATTATGCCTAAATGTTTGTGTTCGTCCACCTTCATTACGGGTAAGTCATTAAAAAGGATAACAGGATGGTCAGTTTTAACATTTTTCCTTGAAAAGATTAATTCAACAGCTTGCTTCCTAGGGTCTGGGTTGAAGGACATCCTCCAATTATGTGCCCATAATCTAATGAGATCTAGGTCATGGTTCATATCACTTGCAGCTGCATTTGTATCCTTAACAATGGTGAAGAGCGATGTGTCATCTGCAAATAGTTTTACACTACACCTCAAATTTTGTGATAAATCATTGATGTATATCAAGAAAAAGAGGGGGCCTAAGATCGAGCCTTGTGGAACACCGGCGGAGATATTTCCCCAGCCTGAAGACTGGCCATTCAAAACAGTCCTTTGTTTCCTATTTGACAAGAAACTTCGAAGGAGCAACAAAAGGTTTCCCGATATACCACATCTCCGTAGCTTATAGATTCGAAGACAAATTCTTTTCATTCTTTTTATGAACAGGTACAACATTCGCTCGTTTCCAAGGCTCGGGGAAGATCCCTTTGCGCAGACAGTTTTCAAAGATTAGTCTAAGTGGTGCAATCAATGACTCATCGCATATTTTGATCATTCTTACTGAGATTCCATCCCAACCGTGTGCTTTGTTCGAATTTAGACTGCGAATGATTTTTAATATGTTTTCCTCAGAGATAGCAAACTCGGTAAGTTGGGACATTTTTTCAGGTAAATCACAAGGAATTTCACTGCCAGTATCTAATGTTGTGCATTGAAGGATAAAATAATCATTGAATATTTGAGCCTTGGAAGCAAAGTCTAGTACAAAGATGTCATTTTCCAAGAGAGGAGGTATTTCGGGTATCTTAGCCTTGTTAAGAATCTTGTTGACAAGGGACCAATACATCTTTGTACCAGTCGAAGGATCTGAAAGTTAGCGACCAACCTTAGCAAAATATGCGTGCTTAGCTTCTTCAATAAGTCGTGACCCTTCAGCAATCATATTTTGAATACCTTCCAACAAATCTTTTGGATGACCTTTTTTAACAAATGATCTGAAAGCGCGATTTTTCTTCCTTAGAAAAGTTTTTATAAGGGAGTAATCCAGGGTATCTGGCGAGGCTTTATTTTACTCAGCTGGTTCGGTATGAAGTTGGAGGAAATATTCAAAAGAACTTCATTAAGAATCTCAACTTGCTCATCGGGATGTGTTACTGCCTCAAAAGTTTCTTGCCAACGGAACATTTCAACACTTTTTCGTGTTGGTTGTTTTGGTCACTAGGTTGTTTTGGTCAGGGGTCATGCAGAGAGACCCAAAAGACAAAGGACTCAAACTGTGAGTCTTTGTCTTTTGGGTCTTTTTGCACAACCTTAATGACTCACACGACCTAGTGTGAATCAGGCTTAAGTACACAAAACAACATGATTTGGGAAACCCAAAACTCACAAAAACCAATTTGACCATCGCACAAGGGCACTTAGTTTTCTACAGTTTTCATTGTTTATCACAAGTGCAATGTCTGGTACACAAAAAATTTAACTTCCATGCAGGAGATTAAAATGACAATTGCAAATGTTTAGTGCCAGAAATGAAATGCCTTGTGCATATAGTAGAAGCCACTGGAAAGTTTTTGTATTTTGTACAAGAAAGTTTAGTTGGACTAAGTAAGATTCAGTTTCAGTTTCAGTTTATTCATTCATCAATCAATCCTAAATACAATTCTACACATTACAACAACCTAAATACATACAAACATACCATACTACACAAAAATAAATTAATTAAACTAAGATACACTACAAGACTAAGAATTAAATTAACAACAGTAATGAAAATAGACGGAAAGAAAGAAATTACTTTACATGATTGTATTTAAGATTGATTGATTAAAGAGGAGCTCTCTAAGTAGGTAAACTAATCTCGAGAGAGCCCCCCCCCCATAAACTAGAGTTTTAGTTTTGTGAATAAGAATCAAGGAAGTAACTTTTCAATTTTGAACGAAAAACAGCAATAGAGCTAGCAACGCGTATGAACAGTGGAAGCGTATTCCAAAGTTTAGAACCAAAGTACTGAATGGTTTGTAAACCATACAAGGTAGTATTTTTGATAGACTTGAAAAGATCACCCCTAGTAGCCTGGCGAGTCCCAATTCTATGAACAGATGAATTTAGTTGAAAGTAATCATGAAAGCAAGAAGGAGCTAGCTTATTGACAGATTTATAAACAAAGGTTAATATGTTCAAGTGCAGAATATCCATTATTTTCAAGGCTTTTAATGAGTGAAAAATTGGTGTGCTAGGAGAAAAGAAAGGTTCAAATTTAATGCTGCGAAGAGCTTTCTTTTGGAGATTTAAGAGAGGGTTTAGATAGGATTCGTAAGTCATTCCCCAAGCTGAAATACCATAGTTGAGGAAAGACAGGAAAAGTGAATTATAGAGAGAAATAAGAGTAGGCAAGGGAGCATAATGCCGCACTTTGAAGAAAATGCCAGCAGTTCTTGAAAGTTTTTTGCAGAGCTCAGTTGTGTGGTACTTCCAAGTCAGATGTTTGTCCATGAGAACTCCTAGAAACTTTACATGCGAGGACCTTTGGATGCTCTGTTTACCAATTTTAAGATTGGTGAATTCAGAAAGTTTCTTCCTAGGGGAATGAAATAGTACATAGTTTGTCTTTTCAATGTTTAGATTGCACTGATATTTCTTAGTTGAGAACAGCAGATTCCAACAATAGCTCTTTTTGTTTTTGCAAACTGCTTGGCTCAGATAGAAAATGGTGTGCGCTGCACATGTAAGATATTGTATGCGCTATACAAACTTTCCAGTCTGACTCTGAGAATTACTAAAATGTATTTACATTTCCTTACAACTTCTAGAGGTACTCAAAAACAGAGCAAGGAAAAGAAGTTTTTAAACCTCACCTCTTTATTGCATGTCAACATGGGCAATAGGAAGACAACAGAATAGTTTTGTGCTGCATGTATCTGTTCTTGATCTTAGCCTATTATATTTTTGACAATTGTGTCCCTTTGAACTGTCCAACCTTGCAATAGGATTTTGAAAATAGGATTTTATTACAGGGGTTGCTCTCTCCTCAATTAGTTTACCTATTGAGAGAGCTCCTCCTATAAGAAATTCCTCTTCATACAAATCTCAAGTTATTGTTGTAATGTTTTTATGTTGACTGTTTTTTATTTAGAACCTGTTTTAATTAATGTTGTTTATTTAACTGATTTTGTATGTTGTGGAATTTTAAAATGAATGAAACTGAAACGGAATGCAACATCTCTCAAAAGTTGAACTTTGCACTTAATCTATTTGTTTGCTTTCCACTGAAATTGTTTTTCATCCATAGTTTGTCATGCAGAGATGAATGCCATAATGAACAAGAATTCTGCTGATGTAAAAAACTGCACAATTTATGTGGCCTTATTTCCTTGTAATGAATGTGCTAAATTGATTCTTCAATCTGGTATCAAAGAAGTCATCTATTACAGTGACAAATATAAAGACCGACCTGAAATGAAGGCTGCAAAGAGGATGTTTGACATTGCAAATATTAAGTACAGGTATGTTATGACAAATTTAAGTGTGTGGCCGAGTGGTTAAGGGGTCTGACTCGTAAACCAAAGGTCAGAATGGCCATAGGTTCAAATCCCGCACTGGACAGTTTGGTCGCTGTCCGTAACTCTAGCCTGGGTCGACCAGAGCCATGTGAGGGAAATCTGGTAGCTGCGGCGGGTAGCTGCGGCGGGTAGCTGCGGCGGGTAGCTGCGGCGGGTAGCTGCGGCGGGTAGCTGCGGCGGGTAGCTGCGGCGGGTAGCTGCGGCGGGTAGCTGCGGCGGGTAGCTGCGGCGGGTAGCTGCGGCGGGTAGCTGCGGCGGGTAGCTGCGGCGGGTAGCTGCGGCGGGTAGCTGCGGCGGGTAGCTGCGGCGGGTAGCTGCGGCGGGTAGCTGCGGCGGGTAGCTGCGGCGGGTAGCTGCGGCGGGTAGCTGCGGCGGGTAGCTGCGGCGGGTAGCTGCGGCGGGTAGCTGCGGCGGGTAGCTGCGGCGGGTAGCTGCGGCGGGTAGCTGCGGCGGGTAGCTGCGGCGGGTAGCTGCGGCGGGTAGCTGCGGCGGGTAGCTGCGGCGGGTAGCTGTGGCGGGTAGCTGCGGCGGGTAGCTGCGGCGGACTGATGGTAAAACATCTGTGACCCCTGCTGGAAATAAGTCTCTCAGACTTTCGCAGGCTAGCCACCTTATATACAAAGACATTCCTAAAGCTGATTATGCTGAAAGTTGCCCAGAATTTGCAAGCCAAGTTTGATCCAAAATCGTTGCGTGGCATTTACAATACGGATTTCCATGATGGCTGATTTACAGTCAGTGGAATTTATCATTTTACACAGTAAAACGTTGCTCTCCTGTAAACCTTCTATTCAGCTTCAGAGTGACACTTTCTCTCATTACAGTAAACAATATAATTTTCATCCATTCAGAAAATTCCTTTGGTTGGACTTCAGCCTTTAAGGGCCAAGTCAAGAGCAGCACTTGTTCCATTTTGTTTGTTATTTAAAAATTAGAAGCAGCAACAATAACTACAGGTGCCAACAGGTGAAGTTTCTCAAATTACAAGTGGAATGAAGTTAAAGAGGTTTATAAGAATTCAAGATACAAGGGTGTTGATTCCACAGTATAAAATTTTCTCTCTAACACAATAGGTTATTTCAATTGCATGTTGTTTCACAGTTTTCAAAGACAAACTATCTGCAACAGTAAAGACCCTCCTGTGAGAAATCCACAGTTATCTTTGCCTCTTGCTCTCCCTTGATTACTCCAATTGTTTTGCTTGTTCTAGCAAAATTCAGGGTCTAAATTTCTTATAAAGACAAAACTTTACTAGGCCTATATCATTTCCAGGATCTGTTCTTCACTGTCCTTCTGAGAAAACATATGTTAAATCTTTGAAGTAATTCCTTTTTTCATTTAACAGACAGCACCAGCCAAAAGAGAAAAAGATAACAATTGACTTTAGTGTTATTGACAAGAACAAACCAAAGTCAAGTGGAATACGAAAACTGGCATTTAGTCCTTAGAGAGCAGACAATGTTAGCATGTAAAAACTGTGTGAATATTCAGATATAATCAATTACACTCCAATGACTCTATGATGTCACTTCCTGCAGTTGGTCGCTAAGCCACACTGACAAACAGCACGTTCCAACCTCGTTTTGATTTGGATAAATGCTCGCGCAGCCATGCGTTCATCCTTCTTTTTGTTTGCTCGGTTACAAGTATGAGCAGCAACGGAACGTCAAAAAGTCGCGTTCCGATCAGTCCAACCTCATTTTATCGTTTATTTGGAACTGACTCAGAAGACGAAGAGAAAAAAAGAATTCTTGGGTTTCGAAGTCATGTCGAGCAATGAAGTTGGAGAAAGCTCTTTGCCCAACCACGAACAACGATTAGAAAAGATCGAAAAGATGCTTGAGGTTCTCATGACACGTGCAGCCGATAGGCCTACATCACGCCCACTACAAGCCCAAGGTGGAGACCACACTGGCAATCAGGAGGTTGCCGACAATGGTCACGGGCAGTCACCCGAGCGCCACCTTCCAAAGAGAAAACGGGCACATTCAGAAAATGCTGATACAGAAGAGGCTACCACGACAAAAAAGAAAAAAGGGGAGTATGATACTGATTCTTTTTTTAGGCCCTCTTCTCAGCTTACTCCTACATTCGAGGTGAACTCGGCTATTTCTGAATATGCAACCCCTTTCTTTTATAAAGAGCTCCCAAGTGATGATTTTAAGGATCTACGAAAAGAAATAGGAAAACCAAGTTGCGAATTCCTTGCTCCTCCAAAGCTTAACGATAGTATCGTTCGGAATTCGGCAATAAAAGAATCAAAAGGTCTGCAAGAGGGAGATACACGTTTGTCAAATATTCAATCTCTCATTTTCTATTCCTCTTTCCCCATTATGCAGTTGTGGGATGCTGTAGAGGATGATGAACCTATTTCAAAGGATCAAGTAACTGACGTTATCCAACGTTCTCTGGTCCTCATGGGCAGTGCTGTTGCAGGCTTAAGCTCTTTCAGGCGTTTTCGTTTTCAGAGATCTTTAAAATCTGAATACAAGCCCATTTGCAATGATATCTCTGAAGAGGGTAAACCATCGAAATATTTGTTTGGTGATGAACTTTCCAGTCATATCAAAAGCTTTCTGAGGAAAACAAGATGTTGAAAGATATCTCTTTTTCAAAACATCAGAGCCCAAAAGATTCTAAATTCAAGAGGAACCAATCACAAAGGCGTTTCTCATCCTACTCAAACAACAAAAGGTCTTTTCGTCAACAGTCAAATTATCAGAAAAGATATTTCAACAAAAGGAAACAAGGATCATCTTCTACTACTTCATCTCCGGTTAAAAAAAACTGAATGAGCCCCTGCACACGGCAGGGAGAACTAAACATTTTGTAAATACCTGGTTGAGTTTAACAAACAATGAATCAATTTTAAATACAGTTGAAGGACTCAAAATTCCTTTCATACGTGAGCCTACACAAACACATGTACCAATAACAACTCCCAAATCTACGGCTGAGAAAGAAGTTCTTGAGAAAGAAGTTAATTTGCTGTTGCAGAAAGATGCCATTGAATCTGTTGATCCATCCTCAGTTAAATATGTCAGCAGACTTTTTACGGTACTAAAAAAATCAGGAGGTTTAAGACCAATCATCAACTTGCGACCACTTAATAAATTCATACCTAAAGAAACTTACAAAATGGAGGGTCTTCAACATTTGAAATTACTTTTACATCGTGGAGATTATCTAACAAAGATTGACTTGACTGATGCCTATCTTACCATCCCGATTGCAGAGAAATCTAGAAACTATCTAGCATTTGCCTTCGCTCATAGAATGTATCGTTTTAAAGTGCTACCCTTTGGATTGAATATAGCTCCAGGGCGCTTTACAAAAATTTTCAAGCCGATAGTAGCTTATTTACGTTCAATGTCAATCAGAGTTATCATTTGGTTGGATGATCTGTTGGTAATTTCTTCAGACATTGCAACCTGTGTAAAGCACACCACTTTGATTGTAAGTCTGCTTCAAAGTCTTGGATTCTCAGTTAACAAAGAAAAGTCCTTGCTTCAACCAACGCAAATTATTGAATACTTAGGAGTTATCATCAATTCTAAAGAAATGACATTGTCCCTTCCCAATGATAAGGTCAAAAAGATCCAAAGTAAAGCCGATTATCTTATCCAGACCAAATCTTGTTCTGCAAGAACCTTCGCAGGTTTTCTTGGACTGTGTACTTTCAGCCGTATTGCTGTTATGGAAGCACCATTACATTTTAGATCTCTTCAAAAAGATCTCGTTTCTTGTCAACAAATTGTGAGCAGACCTTTGGATTACAATATGGTTGTTCATCTTAGCCCTTCTGCTGTTGAAGACCTTTATTGGTGGAAAAATCAGCTTCCGCTCTGTAATTCGAACAGTATTGTTCCTCCACCAATTGATTTTCGGTTATATTCTGATGCATCAGACAGAGCCTGGGGTGGTTGCATTGATCATCTTCAGGTTCAAGGGGTCTGGACACTAGATCAACAGAATCTTCATATTAATGCTCGTGAATTACTTGCAAGTTTCCTAACATTAGAATCCCTTTTACAAACGCAGGAAAATGTTCACATCCAGCTCCAAATGGACAACAAGACAGCAGTTTCTTATGTGAACAAGATGGGAGGTACCAAATCATGGACACTGTGCAAAATCGCATTGGATCTTTGGCATTGGTGCCGGGAGAGAAGAATTTTCATATCAGCGGCTTACATTCCAGGGAAGGCAAACACAATTGCAGACGATCTGTCCAGAATGAAGGCTACAACAACAGAGCTTCATTTAAACCCCATTATCTTTCGACAAATAGTTGCAGTCTATGGCCAGCCAGAGATAGACCTCTTTGCTTCCGAAAGGAACCACCAAGTAAGTGTTTACATTTCTTGGATTTGGGATCCAAAAGCAGCAGGCACAGATGCCTTTTCAATAGACTGGGGCACATTCAATCTCAGTTACATGTTTCCCCCCTTCAGTCTAGTCTCAAAGTGTCTACACAAAATCCAACAAGAGAAGGCATCAGCTATTCTAATCGCCCCTTTTTGGAAGTCACAACCATGGTTCCCAATAATGTTGGAGATGCTCTCAGATCGTCCAGCTCTTCTACCAATGGAAAAAACTGTCTTGCTGACACAACAGTTTCCAGTGAACAAAAGGAGGGGGGCCCCATTAAGATTAGCCGCTTGGCCTGTCTCAGGACAAACACAGAAATGCGATCAGTTTCAGAAAGGGTGTCCAATATTTTACAAGCCTCATGGCGGAAGAGTACGGAAAAACATTACAACTCATGCTGGCATCAATTTTGTAGCTGGTGTTGTGAAAAACAGGAGGATCCACTTTCTTGTCCTTTAGTCACAATACTGGATTTTCTGGCATATTTATATTATGAGAAAGGTTTGAAATACAGAACAATCAATGTTTACAGAAGTGCCATTTCAATGACACATGTACCAGTAGATGGATCTCAAATTGGATCTCATCCATTAGTATCTCGTTTCATGAAAGGAGTCTTTGAACTTCGTCCACCTCAACCAAAATATTTGGAAACTTGGGATGTATCAGTTGTGTTAAAATACTTGTTGTCTTTGAGTCCTAAAGAGTCATTATCTCTGAAACAATTGAGTTTTAAAGTACTTACTCTGATGGCACTTACATCCATGGGTAGAGCCAACTTGCTGCATAAACTGGATTTAAGATTCAGATACTACAAAAGTGAAGGAGTACTGTTCAAATTTCCCTCTTTGCTAAAGACGTCCAAGCCTGGAAAGGTGATTAATGACTTATTCATCCCAGCTTATCCAGCAGATCGTCGGCTTTGTGTAGTCAGCTATTTGAGACATTATGAGGAACAAACAAAGGTTTATCGTGAGTCAGATGAAGATATGAGACTATTTTTGTCAACAGTGGCACCTCATAAGCCAGTACAAACATCAACACTCTGTAGATGGCTTAAAACTGTCCTTAAAGAATCTGGAGTAGATGTATCCATATATCAAGGTCATTCAACTCGCTCAGCCTCTGCTTCAGCAGCTTTAAATGCAGGAGCAACAATTTCAGACATTTTGGAAGTTGGCAAGTGGTCCAGGGAGTATACCTTTTGCAAATTCTATAATCGTTCAAACACTTCGAGTTTTGCTGCCCAGAAGATTTTGTCATTCCGTTGAACTCTGCAGGAAGTGACATCATAGAGTCATTGGAGTGTAATTAACAATTATACAAGGTACCTGCAGTGTAATTGGAATTACACTCCAATGCTATATGATGTCACTCCCACCCAAACAATCATATTCTAACTGTATGCTCCAATTGAGTTTCAGTCCCACCCAAGTGACAAAATCCCTGGAGTCCTCGCAATCAAACAGAAGGATGAACGCATGGCTGCGCGAGCATTTATCCAAATCAAAACGAGGTTGGAACGTGCTGTTTGTCAGTGTGGCTTAGCGACCAACTGCAGGAAGTGACATCATATAGCATTGGAGTGTAATTCCAATTACACTGCAGGTACCTTGTATAATTGTTAATTGTGTGGTGCATTAAACTTTTAAAACGAACGAGGAAACTTTGATGTTTTTAGCCATTTAGCCAGAAAGAACCAGAAGTAAATAGCTCTTTGTAACTTTTGTTTGTGTACTATTTTACAAGGTGTGTAGTTATCAAATATTTTCAAAGCAGACCAGAACAAGTGGGAAAAAGGCTTATGTACCGCTTGGGGCTGAAATCTTTAAAAACGTTGATGTAAAATTCCATTGCAATTTTCTTTTAATGAAGTGACTTCTGTGACTTGGAAGAAACTTTGTGTATTGTGCTGTAATTCTGCCATGGAATTTCTTGGTATCTCTATTATTTTCAAAATGACAGCATTCATTATACTTTGAGGTTGTAATTTCTTCAAATTTCACAATCTTAAGCCAGAAAAGCATTGATTTCTGCTTGCCACCACATTGTAGACCTTCATACATGATGGTTTTCTTCAATATTGTATCATTTTTCTCTAGCAGTTAAGAAACTGCTAATTTTAATTCTTTGGAATTTGCACTAATTCTTTTTCAAGAGACTAAATTGCTGCCACTTAAAAAAATCGAGATTTCAAACAATCTTCATGACAGATTTGTAGCAAAGTAACCTTTGTTCCTTGCTTTCAAGTATTCAATTAAAATTAACTGAAATAGAATTTAATTTCCCAGTCACTGTTTTAAAGGTATGAAAGATTTGAGCCATATGCTCTTGTGTGCTGGGGGTAGAAATTTTGTCATTTTCTCATAGAACTCTGACATGCATTCTTCTTTTATCACAAGAAATGTGCTTCAGCCAGGGAAAGGGGGAACACTCAAATCATTTTTGCAAACCAAGTTTTGGATCAATATCTTAAACAACCCTTCACACACTGCACATGTGATATTTTTAGTTGATGGCATACATAATGTCGTATCAGTTGCAACAATAAATTATCAAGTAACAAGAAGAATTGATCAAGTTTTACAAGCAGGAAAGGAAAATATTCATGTTATCTCTACATATTTTATCCCTAAACAACAGCTTGTGAAGACATTTTGTCAGATCTTAATCTGCTCAATTCTGCAGAAGGGAATCAACATGGTAAACAGCTGGCCTGGGCAAGGTGAAAGATGCATGATTTTGCATTTGATAGCTTCAACAAATGCCATTTCATTGTGTAGCTAGAGCAACATCAGGTGCATGTGCATCATTTTCTTTAGCCAATTTAAAGTGGCCATTTGATATATAGCTACATCTCTTACTTTAAAGTTGACAGTAAGTTTGTACAGCACAAAGACAGAACAAAATTCACTTTTGGTGGTTTTCACTCTTGCAATAAGCTATGTATACACTTACAACAGAAGGACTACAGCAGATTGTCTGATTAGACTATTGAAGAAGTTAAATGTCCAATAATTCATTCATCTTTTCTTCTCTTTCCATCTCCTCGCCTAAAAAAGAGAACATAATCATGAAGAGAAACATTCCGTTAATTAAAAGCCACTTACATAAAAATAAAAAGGCTTCTGACAGTGTAAATTTTGGGAGATTTCCGCGCTTTCCTCCTTCTCCTATCTTCCTCCGCAGTGCTGCAGTGACAGTAGAGGCTGCACGCAGGCTACAAAACCTTTCGATCTGAATCACCTGGAAAGTGTCCAAAAATGTTTTTTGAATATACTTCATATGACACGTCTCTGGTATGGTTAATTCTGTGTGAATACACCACCCCCAAAACAACTTATTATCATAAAAGACCTCGAAAAAGCGATACCTTACATCCCAATTTTTCAATAACATTGATATCGATTAAACAGTAAGGTTTCGTTCACGATATGATTGATCTCGGTTTTCGATACTCTCAGTATCGGTTTTGCAATATATCTTGGGGCTCCGCTTTTCGATTCATTTGGAGTGTGTTTGATTGGTAATTCCAGACGTACCAAACTCCGAAAACGGTAGACTTCCCAGAAAACGGAAACGCAGTGCCCAATCATGGCCCAATCAAAGACACAATTCTTCAAAACAGCAGGTTTCAGATTCATCCTGGCGAAAACGAAGGAAACAATTGAAAAACACGAAGACGAATTCGGTAAACCTTCCGCCTGTAGGAGCAGAAGGTTCGGCAGGGCTTCTAAACTTGCAAAACCTGCCGTTTTCGGAATTTGGTATGAACACAAATTCCGAGTCTTCCATGTCCACCGTTTTTAGAATTGGCACCAAACACACCCTTGATATCTATCGGTTTTACGATATTCTCTACATCGGTTATCTGATATATTTTGGGCTTTGGATTTTCGATATCTTCCTGAATGATACTGGTAACTGAACTTTCTTGCTTCACCTTGAAAGTCAATTTGAACCAGCTAAGATGCGATGGATTTTAAATAGGTCAGCTGGTACAGTACTGATTGCACAAAAAATGTGCCACCTAGTTGCAAAATCACACTGATTCAAAAGAGTTCCAACTCCTTTGCGAGGATGGTGACAGGGGGTATTGTTGGTACCAGGTACTGGCCCCTACACCACCTGGTACTTATACCTTTAGTGAAGGGTACTGCTAGGAATTTCTGTTGTACCAGTGACAATTTTCGATGACCGGAACACGGAAATCATCCATTTTTTCGGGCCCACTTTCTCCCTGTAATTTTCTGTAATTTTCTGTTGAACATGGTACTGTTCTTCCTTTGTCAGAAATCAAGTAAGGCATGAACTTGATCTTTGAGATGTTACCCTCACCTTGGATTCAATAAATCCCTCAAGAATCACTAATCATCCAACAAGCATCATTCTCGATTTTTCCAAAAAAGAGGAGAAAACAACTCGATATTCCATTGGTAGGGTTTGTTTCGATGGGAACAATTGTTGTTTGTGCGACAGAAGCCGCAGTCAGCCACTGGTATTTAAAATTTCGAAATCAATTGGATGGAATACAGCACGATTTTCAAAATGCTTCCACAGAACCTTATCTATTTATGAATGCGAAATCAGCTAAACTCAGCCAGTTTCAGTTATTGACAAAAAAGGAAAATTCGATTTTAAAATTCCTGTTCTTATCGATGTTCAAATTCAGGTCAAATTCCACACCAAGAAGCGGTCTTTGTATCATAAATAGCAAAAGAATGATTCATTCACATTTTTGAGCAATAAATCATCTGCTCTACTTTACTCTAGGTCATTGCAAATTCATGGATCTGGAACTTCAAAAATTTGGTTTCTCCAAAGTCTGGTTTGCAATATTAAAGGGACCCGATCTCCAAACATTGCTGAAACAGTGATTTAACAGTTTTTGAAAGGTAATATCACAAAGGCTTTTCATCTTTCTTCAAGATGAAAGCATTCATTTAAAGACAAATCTTCGTACTTCACAGAAGAACAAACCAAGCATTTGTATCTCGTGTGACTGCTCAGATATCAATGGATTTTAATTATTACTTTTAGGTGGCTTGGATGAAGCAATTAAACAAACTGTAGAAAACATTGGACATGTTCCTAAAACAATGGTGTCAATAGCTTTGTTTAAATTTGGCAATAGAGCCCTTTTGAATATCATATTTTGATTTGAATTCTGCGAATTTCATGGTCAACGTTTGCATTATTTTAAGGATGTCAATTAACAAGGGATGATTTTGTAACAAATGCGTCCATTGTTGTTTATTGATTTCTTTTGCCAGCAATAAATAATCAACTACAGAAAACATAGGAATGTCATTGGCCGACTTGTTAACTTTCAAACGTAAACAAAGAATTAGCGAAAGATACCCTTAAGCCTTGGGTATTAAAGCTTTGTTTACAATTTGGAAATAGAGGCCCAAAGGAAATGAATGAGTTCTCATTATTGTAGAGTTCACTTTGATTGTTTAGTTCTTTTGCGATATCATCCCATCTTCCCTCGCATCTCTATTTTAGCTGTTTGTCCTGAGATTTTCTACAGCAGCAGCAACAACTGTAAAAAATCTCACTGTTTAAACCACTGTAATAACAGAAACCACACATCACCTACCCAGCTTCTGGATTCTTTCTCTTTGAGATTATCTATGAAAAAGCGAACCATAATAAGATAAGTTCAAAGGTAAGAATTATAGTTAAATGAAAGCGAATGCAGGCGTGATATAAGAATAGCTACATGGACGATTGACTGCAATAAGAAAATAAATCTCAGACGTATAGGTGGTCAGAAATTTTTAATAGCTGAATTCTGCCATGTCCAAAAATCATCATGTCTGAAATATTACAAATGATAGGAACGGTTGACATTATAACAGATTCAAAAAATATATTTCAAATCCCACAACTTACAACTCAACGATTATAAAATAGAAAGAAGTAAGGGAATAATGAATAAGAAGTTATTAGTGAATTAATAGGACTGTACATGGAGAGAACTCCATAAGGTGAAACTCTATCAGTAGGTAAACTTATCGAAAAGAAAGCACCCCCTTATAAAATAATGAATAGCGAAATGTTGTCTTTCTCCCATTTTTTATCCACTTCTAACTGATGTGACAGTGGACAAACATAGAATAGCAAATGAGATAAAAACGTCTACAGGTGGCTTCTTCGGGCCAAATCATATCACAAGGAAACCACTATGCTCATCTTTTGGACGCTGCGTAGCTTCTGTAGCACTGCGGTGGTGGAATTATGCATATCATATGAATTTGAATGAGTAGCAGATATGGTGACTCTACACATCTCTGTATCAAAATTTATTCTGAAATTGCGAGCAGTGTTTTGTAGGAGAACTATCATCCAAAAGCTTTGATTCCGAAGATTTTAATGTACGGGTATGCGAATTAGTCCAGGAAATAAGTGCCGGTTTTTGCCATAATTGTGCACTTTTGGATACCAGCATGAGACTTGGCACAGACATAGAACTTTGTCTACTGATCAAATTTTGATATAGAAGCAACTTCAAAAATGGCCCGTTGTCATGGAAACCAACTGACAATGCATTCTTTAAAAGTCCCTTCGTTACGTCAATCTTAAAGTTCTAATTTTGAAAGTTAGATTGTTTTTGAAACAATTTATGCTTGCAGTTGATTAAGTAACGGGAAAAGGTATTTTCAACCGTTTTAGAAAACGTAGTTGCCATAGAAACCACAACATTCGTGACGAAATGGACCGTTTTGCTTAGATTTTCATACACTCGATTACATTATTTCGGAAAAAGTCTAATAACACAACTTTGATGCAACTTCAACATTTTCAGATATTTTCCAACATGGTAGGGTTGCCATGGCAACAAAATCTTTTCATCAGACTGCCTACAATGGAAACTAAGAACGACTGAAAGAAAGGCATAATTTCCTAGGGTCCGTATTTTGTCCTCTAGTTTGACAGCTACGTGAAGTTTTGTCAAAAGTTTCTTGAGATTGATAATGCCACTGCTTGGCCTATCTTGTAAACGCATTTTCATTGAGAAATTTGAGATCACAGGAGCAAACAGGTGTACACTGCGAATTGGCCTTTTTGCACTTGAATATTGCCTGGCATCCTTTCTTGCAATTGCAGATCAGAATGGATCCATGCATTTTCTTGATACTCAGCCATACTGCATTTCTTGACAACAACAAGGGGGGCTTTGGGTGGTAGTAGAACCCGCAAACCTGGACCCAAATTAGGAAAATCCGAAGACCCGCAAGTAAAAGAGCCAAAACCCGAAACTTCACTTCTGACCAAAAATCTTCAATTTTTATCAGTAATCTTCGAGTACTTTCGTTTTCACCTATTCTCTGCGCCTCTTTTCAAGCATTCGAAAGCTGGTGTATTATTATCGGTTTGTTCTCAGGTACATTCATGTTCCTGGTGGATGTCATAGCGGGCTACTGCCTGTAGCCATGTCTATCATAAATAGTCTTCTTCTTCTTATCCTTAGCTTTTCATTACTTTTCTTATGATCCTAGCTGATCCAAGGAGGCATCCTTTCTGCAGCAGTGCAACTAGACAGTCTATGCCAATCTCTTCTATCCAAGAATCTATCCTTTCTGTCACTGTACCGAGAGCTCCCATTACTATGGGTACGATAGTTACCTTCTTCATGCTCCAAATTCTTGTAAGTTCGTATTTGAAATCGTCATTGTTCGATAATTGCTCTTCTTCTTTGACTACTTTACGATAGTCAAAGGGGCACGATGGATCAATGATGAGACATGTTTTATTTACTTTATCTTTCACAGTTATAGTATCTGGTTTGTTGTGATTCAGTTTCTTATCCGTTTGAATGGAGAAGTCCCACAGAATCTTACAGAAATCCGACTCTAATACCTTCTCTGCATTGTGGGTGTGCTGCCGAGCACTGCCGAAGTGTTCGGCAAGACATGTGCCGAACAATGACACATAAGGCATAATCCTGTTCCGACATTTTCAGCCGAAAACTGAACCTATTTGCAGGCACATATCCCCAAGTACTCAGTGATTAAGTAGACCTACTGGGGAAGGCTTAGTTCAACCGAAAACAGCAATGAACTTCGACGTTGGATGATATCGGATCCAGACCCTGCAGGTGCAAGAGCAATCCAGTGGTAAGGCACACCTTGAATACTGAGGCCTCCAAAGGGGGAGCCGCTGAAGCCTTGGAGCTCATGATTTTGAAGGCTTGGATCCCTAGAGCCAAAACAATCCCCATGGTGGTTTTCTCGAACCTTAAGAAATGGAGCCTCTGGATCCTTGCACTGGAGCCTTGGAACACGGCACTTTTGCCTTTGGGAGCCCGAAGCCCATTTAAAAATGTCCTAGAGATTCGGAGCCCGAGATCCTTTAGGGGGCCTCAATATTTATCTACGTTTGCCCTGTATAAAGTGCTATGAAGAGTTTCTAGGCAGTAGATACAACAGAAATTTCATGCATCATTGTCAGTTATCAGACATAGTCAACTATGAGTTAGATATCTAACATGTCAGACAACATCAGTCAAATTGAATCACATTTTACCTTTGCGCTCTTTCCCTGAGGTTAACGAATAACTAAATTAGTTGTTCACAATGAAAGACGGAGAAGTTGAAAGCCTATCCTACGGAGGATTCTTTGCAACAATATGCAAAGCGAGGGCATTCCACGCCGGCTTTGCGTGGCAACAAATGCAAACAAGCATCCAGCTACCGGACCCTACATGCTGGGAATAACAAGTGGACAAGGTCGATATGAGCAATATTGGATGCAGATGCGGGATTCATCAAAAATCGTCAAGAAGTCTTGCACTGCTAAAGCTAGGCATGATGGAAGACAAGTTGCAAGTGCAAAAAGCCTACTTGCTTGCTGTATACATCTTTAAGCCGGTGTTCCACTAGGCGGATTTTTCCGCCCGCAGCGGAGCGGCTGCTGTATTTGCATTGTTTATTTGTAACAATGATCACTTCTATTCGCTCCGCTACGCGCGTATTTGAAAGTCGGATTTACTTTAACTTTTCCACCGCGTCCTATGGCGCCAACTAATCAAATCGCTCGAAAGCTCTAACACATGACTACAGCATTCCACGGCAGGGAAAAGCCGCGGCGATTGACGAGAAACAGTTCTGAAAATTTAAAAAAATTCTTTGTCAAAGAGTCTCATGTCATTGTCTCACTGACCAGCAGAGTAAATTATTCCTTTTCTTATCTTGCTTGATATAGCTGACGAACGAAAACCACTTCTTGTACTTTTTATTTGCCTTTCGGTCTTCCAAGGGTAATAGCTTTAAAAAGTTGAAGCTTCTTCAGCAGGAGCAGCCTTCGACGTTTTGTCCATTTTCAAAGAGTGGACAAGGCCTATCGTTATGTGCGTTTTGGCGCTTTTTTGCTCAAGTGGAAATTGAAATCTTTACAAGATGCACAAAACAATGACGTTACCAATCTTTAGAAACTTTTAACAAAAGTTCACGTAGCTATCAAATTTGAAGACAAAATACGGATTCTATGACATAGTGCCTTGCTCAGTCGTTCTTAGTTTCCATTGTAGGCAGTCTGATGAAAAGATTTCGTTGCCATGGCAACCCTACCATGTTGGAAAATATCTGAAAATGTTGAAGTTGCATCAAAGTTGTGTTATTAGACTTTTTCCGAAATAATGTAATCGAGTGTATGAAAATCTAAGCAAAACGGTCCATTTCGTCACGAATGTTGTGGTTTCTATGGCAACCACGTTTTCTAAAACGGTTGAAAATACTTTTTCCCGTTACTTAATCAACTGCAAGCATAAAATGTTTCAAAAACAATCTAACTTTCAAAATTAGAACTTTAAGATTGACGTAACGAAGGGACTTTTAAAGAATACATTGTCAATTGGTTACCATGACAACGGGCCATTTTTGAAGTTGCTTCTATATCAAAATTTGATGAGTAGACAAAGTTCTATGTCTGTGCCAAGTCTCATGCTGGTATCCAAAAGTGCACGATTTTTTCACTTATTTCCTGGACTAAATACCTTAAAGTTGAAATATAAAGAATCAGATCATGACCCAGATCTGTAGAATTGGTTTATTGAAGAAAATTATAATGGTGACTTCTTTATTCATGATTGGCTTTTAGTCCAGCTTATATGCTAATAAACGACAACCAAGTTAAAGAAAGGTTGAAGACGTAGAAAATGTAAGTGCAGGTGCAGTGCTAATGTCACTGTCTTTCCTAAACCAAGATTTTCATCTTTGCCATTAATCTTGCATGCTAAAACATTTAAATACAATAAACCTTGAAAAAACCGAGACATTCCAATGAGATATAAATAAGGCCCTCTGACGTAGTAAAACATAATCCAATTCTCGATTTTGCTTCAGCAAATCCTCTCTAAAATCATCTCTGACATAAAATGTGACCTCAGCGTTTGGGACGTGCAGGTCACACAACGACAGTGACAACGTGCAATAAACGCATACTTTCTTATAAGTTTACGCCTTTCATCCACATTGTAAACGGCATTTTAAGCTACCCTAAATGCATATATTCGAAAACGCTTTCCAAAGTGTATACTTTTGAAAGCGCGGTTTTTGCGTTTTCAAGTGGACGATCGTAAAAGCATACTTTTGTAAACGATGATGTCATAGACTTCATGCTCATTATTCATTTCTAGAATGGATCAGTGTGGACGGAAAACATTCTATGCGTTTACGAAACGTAAACGTTCACGTGTGGACGGGGCCAAGGATACGTTCCAAATCTTTAACAATTTCGATGTTGAATCGTATGATCTCTTTCTTTGAACCGAAGGGTTTGAAAGGAACCTTAGCTATTCTGCTCTAATTCTTACGTTGGATTTTTCAGAAATCTTAAATGTTTTTTCGAAATTACAGCATATGTCATGATTCAGCTCATTAGAAGAAGCAGCGTCATTACATATCTATAATGTAAACCAGAAAAGTGAGATTCGTCCTTGATACCATACCGTAGACAGTATTAAATTATACTTTTCTCGGAGATTATTCAATGTTTTCTGAAAAGGTTCAGAAGTCACATTTTTTAAGTGTTTTACATAGTTTTTTCTTGAATACTTAACAGCGAAGAAAATTATCTAATTCTGAAAATATTGAAGATTTCAGAAAAAAGCAACAGCAGAATTATAGCGCAATAGCTGAAGTTTCTTTCAAGTCATTCCGTTAATTAGAATAGGAAATAGGATTTTAAACCGACAATTCGAAGTGGAAGCTATGCGCCCTCGCAACTCCTTCAATTGAAAAAAAACTGTTCATGATCGAAAATGATTTCTCCAACAAAAGCAGAACAACACTGATATCCACGAATTCATTAATGACCATATTCTAAAAAGTACTCTTGTTTGAAAGGTCACCAGAATTTCATCACATGGCCCATCTTGACATTTCTTTTTTGGCATGGAGGTCAAGGACGACCATATTATTTGCCCAGTTAAACTGATCCTTTGATTAGATTTGAAATCGAAAAATTTAGTCTTTTTAGGGCTACCTGGTTTGAAGAAAAATTCAAAACGCACCGCTGGTCACCAAATTAATTTCTTTTCATTTTAAGCTTCTAGTTTGGTAAAAAATTTCAGAAGACAGAAACACAATCTATCATTGCATATTTGAAAGATAATGAAGGTCTCAATATCACGGTTCTTGGGCAAGATCTACGATATTGCTACTAGGGTGTTTCAAATTGTCATAAAAAACCCTTCCAGTATGGAAAGGAAGCAAGGACCGAGATACAATCTTTTACTTGAGGGGGCCATGAGAAAACCGGATGACGAGCTAAGCGAATCAGAACCTTGGAGGGGGACTAGGAGTACTCCCCTGGCAAAAATTTGAGACCACGCTCTTCAAATTGGCTTAACAGAACACTATTGTTTTTCTCATTGCGGATTGACTTTACATGTAAATCTACGTTTGGAATGTACACACCTTCCAAAAATGTAAAATAGCCTAGTTTATCAAAGGACACTGTAGAGTTGAGTTAAGTTCGTTAGCTTGTAAATACCCCCAAAGAGCTTCCTAGACTAATGAAAGGTAGAGATTGAACGAGGTATACCCGGCAAAGAGCATGGAGTACTACCTGATATTCTGAAATACTAAAATGACAAAGAATAAAGATTTACTGCAGCAACTGCTGAAATATTTTGAGGGGGCCATGGCCCCCCTGGACCCCCCTGTATCTCGGTACTTGAAAGGAAGCATATCATCATTTTCAAATGTATTTGATCATTGACAAAAGAATGAAAAGACAATTTTATGACAAGGTTCATAATCGAATTTAGATCATTATTTTAACATGAGCACCTTTTTCGGTCACCCGGTTTCAAAAAACAAATTCAATCGAAATCGCTGACTGATAACCCAAGAGCAGTGATAACGATTTCAATGAAACAAATTTGAATAAAGTCAGTGCATAATTCAATGTCTTTACTTTTCACCAAAATTTCAAGCCATTTTCAGGTTCACCTGGTTTGCGCATAGCCCAACGACGTGATTCGTTGCATTCGTTCAAGATCCATTCAGTTCACTAAGCAATACAGAGACATATGTAGTTAGTCTATCAGTTGCAACTGATGCTCAATACAATAATTACCTGACTAATTTTCTGCCATTCTCGATCCAATTTTTGTTTCTCAGTCATGTGACCTGCCTTTGTTCTTGTCTTTCTTCCCTCTGACATCTTGATCCCAAATTGAAATGCAGCCCTGTAACGAAATTATCAACATCCGATCATATCGTAATCCTGTCAAAGATCCTTAATCCAATCCATAATCCTGTTGTTACGATCCAGAATCCTGTTGTGTAATCCGACCCCGTTATGTTATGTGTATGGTTAGTAACCCTGCTGGATCAGTTTCCGGATAAGAGGAGGCCTAGGAGTGACTTGAAGGCTGGTCAAATGAAAAATCTATTCTTGCTGGAGAGGCGGTGGAGGACATTTACAAATATTTTGATGGAATTTTCGCAACTGCTCTTTGATTTTCTTGAAAATTTTTTAGAGTCCCCACCAAGATTGTAGAAAAAATTGCAGCCTTACCCCCCCCCCCCCCCAATGCATGTATACCGGACCGATTTTGTCCTGAGTCAGCCGAAAAAATCTTTCAACATGCTTACTGATTTGCCTGTGAATCTTCTCTCAAAGTGGATCTTTGCAGCCATTGAACTAACAGAAATTGCGCGCCAGGAGAGCCTCCCGCGTTTCCAGACAATTTACATGGGACGTGTCACGTTCAAACATCAATCTTTCGAACAAATGATTTCAAGGAACGAATTTTTATTTGCTACGTTTAAAGAAGAATTAAGTTGTAACAAATTCTTTATGATTGAAAAATGACCTTTCTCGTGATCTGTGCTAGCAAATATAAACAGTAGTGCACGGGAGTTAATATACACAGTGGAACAGAAGGAAATAGTTTCGAATTCTTGACCAAATCAGTGTAAGCTATCTGAATCACCTGGATATTTTTTTGAAATCTTCATTTGTACTTGGCCCTTACAACGGTTCATTTTTTCAAATACATCTTGGCGCATAGTGTAGGATTTCGACACATAAGAACTCATCGAAAGCTCATTGGCAACTTCAACGCTATAATCTAGGTGATCAAGATCAAGTTTAAAGGTCTCTGTTTGGTGTTGTACAAAACTTGTGAAAATCGTGACAAGGTAAAAAAATATTCATGCTCTTAAAGCTCTCCTCACGGGGGCGGGGGGAGGGGGGTCTCCTTGTGTTCTTACAAATCTTGTATCGAATGACTTGATGAAGTTACAAGTCCAATTGTGGCAGTCATTTCATTCCTTATATAGGTACTCTGTGACACCAGGAACAAATCATATTTCCCAACTTATTTCCTTCAACCATTGGTTTATTTCTGTCTTGACACAAAAAAGAAACTTTCTGGAAACTTATTTCCGAAGCAACCTTAAATCAACAGTGCAACATACATCATTGTAAACAATCTATCATATCAACTATCCGCATTGAAAAGGAAAATATGTGAAACACACAAAACTCACTTAGGCATGGCTTCTCTCGATTCCATGTATGTGTTATACTCCTCTTCGTTGTCAAAATCCCATCGTCCAACTGGACCTTTCTTGTTACCCTATCAAAACAAATAGCATATTTTTATACAGACCTTTAACAAATCTCAAAGAAACAAATTCCTAAGCCCTTAAAACAGAATAAATTGGTCCTAGGCAACTTTATGATAACGAACAACATCACTCTTATCGCTCATTTCACAAGAAAATTTTACATATTCCCTCTTCTCCCTTTCGCTTTTTCCTACATTCCAGTTAATTCTTGTTCTTCTTTAGTTTCCACACTTCCATTTTGTTTTCAACATGCTTGGCTCATCTCCCTCAAAAAACTCTGCGTTATTGAAATAAAAACACTCCAACAAATGTTTTACTCGTAAACGGCTTATGTAACTTCATGTACATAAAATCAAATGAGATACAATGTGCAATGTTAGTGAATCATTAGCGATTTTAAGCTTAACTGATGTTATGAAGCATCCCTTCGCCTCATTAAAAAATTCTCACAAGACAGTTACTTTGTAACGGTATGGTGCTTTCTACCATCAAAATCTTGCTTTAGATGAATATTGAGATAATTACCGTAAGAACCCCATTGTAGCCCCCTCTCTATCAAGCCCGTTTTTTTATAATCCCTTCCTCTTTAAGCCAAATCTTAACTAAACCCCCTCTCCATTCAGCCCTCCTCCACTTATATTAAATGCCAGCTGAAAAGTCTGCATCTTGATTTTAATATGGTTTGAGTTCAAAACTGGGGCAAATTTGTGTACTTGACTCGTAAAATTGTCTGTTGATTCCGCAAACAATGGGGCAAAAGACTTAGAAAGCAATCACTTACATCCTTGTCATTTGCTTTGTGAACAAGCCCCCCCCCCCTCTCTAATGCTTCCCTCTCTTTTAAGTCCACCTCTGAAGTCCCAGAAACCGAATAAATAAGCCCCCCGGGGGCTTCATAAAGATTTTACGGTAGTTAAAAGAGGCTGAGACTGGCCTCATTCTTTTCTTACCAAATCCATTTTTGTGTAATCCGCTTCATCATCACTGTCCCCTGCCGCATCTTCCATCTCAAATGCACTACAAATATTTATTTAGACTCAAGTATCAAACAATCCATGAATCAAACCTTACTTAGAATCATTCCAGAAGTCGTTAAGTAGCTTGCTAGAGAAAGGCTTGTTATTGATTGATACTGGAAGAAAAATCCAGTAAGAGACTTATAACGGGTGAATAAATAAAAAAGCCCGGCGTCTGAAAAAATGCTGCTCCCCAAAAATTCAAAGTAATGATATTGAAAACTGTCTTGTTTTATTCCCGATATGTTCAATTAGGTTCAGTAATTTACCCAGCTTTAATTGGCCATTCTGTCCCGTCGAATCCCTCTGAAAAAGTTATTCATACTAGGGGGAAGACTTTTTCAACCCCAAAGAGGATAGCACGTGCCAAAGCGTTCTGACGTCATCGGTGTGAGGGAAACATATCAGGTAAAGTTGCTCCTAATTTTAGCAGGATTTTTAAGGCCTCTCCAAGGGACTTTTTTCACAAAATCCCTTATATAATCTGAACAGAGGACCAACTCAGCCAGGAAAAACTCTTCAAGTGATTGAACATGTTAGCTATTCAATCAGGTATCTTAAAATATCATTGCTTATATACTCAAAGAGCGTCGTGCCTTTTTTTGACTCACCCAGCAGTGGTACAGGTCGTAAAAAATAATGATAGCTCTTACCAAATAATACGAAACGTTAGCTAATGCTAATCAAAATGAATAATCAAAACCGATTGTAGTGTACAGCTTACATCCATTTTACGTCTATCTAATTATATAAGCTAAGACTGAGCCAAACAAGCTATTTATAAGAAGGAATGCTGACTTATTAGTAAATCTTCCTTGCCTAAAGTGAAACGTAACCTAAAGGCTACAAGGTGGGAGAAAGTACAGCTGATAGCAAATTGTGCAACAATATTGCTGTTATGTTCAAAATCTCGATCTTCTCTCATGATATGAAATGAGCAAATAATTAAAACATACCCAGGATAACATTCTGCATAACTGTCTGGAGCATTCACTTCCGACTTCTTGCTTGATTTTGACTTCCTGATCAATAAAAAAAGAAGCTGCTGATGATACACACGTTTTGAAATCAACGACAACGTTGCTTTATTCATGAAATATAAAGAAATTTTAATAAGATCTTACAAGGACTACGCAAAATGAAATGATTAGTACCCAGCACATTCTTAAATCAAATTATAATTCATATAGCGAACTTAGGCTCCATTAATGGAGCGACGTAACGCAGAATATAGAAGAGGAAACAAATACGTTTGCACTATCTCCTTCAATATCTCGAAATCAAATCAGTTCGAATGGCGCAGTGGTAACCAATTTGAAAGCGAAAGGAATCACGTGGTATGGTCGCATCGAGAGTTAGAACCAAGACATTGATTGCTTCGATCAGCTTAGCTTCTCAGTCTCCTGAAACTACCTTCGGGTGTTACGTGGGAATAAGAGAAGAAAACAAGTCAAAAATCAGAAATGGACAATGAAATAATTAAGAGTGTCCAACTAAATTCTCCTGCTGGAAAAAATCACCAAAAATTAAGTAGCAGGCCGATCTTCAATTTCTTTCTCTTTTCGGCAAAGTCGATCAAAACTAAATCATTTCCCAGATTGTAGCTGATCTCGTGATTGGCTTTGAAATTAGCAAATTCTATTTAGGGGTAGTTGATTTCAAAGAATAATGCAAAAAGGAATTGATTTGTTTCTTTTTTTGAAATTAAGCTAGACCTGAAGGATAGTGAAAAGCTCAGCACCATGGCTCTTAGTAAGATTTACCCTTACTATTTCATGCTCTTCAAGTTACGAACACAAACAGTTTATCATCTTAAAACTTTTTGGGATCATTGACAAGAGATTAAAGAGAAATTCTTGTGTCATAATCGAAGTTGGGTGATTTTTCAACGTGAGTATTTTTGGGGACATCCGTTACATAAAAGTAAGAGTTACTTTATTATTCATTTCATTCAAACGAAAATATCTTTCTTTATTAACTACAAGAAGTACTCAAGTACGTAGGTAGTAGTAAGGTCAGTCTAGCAAGATTGTGCCTAGGCCACAAGATATTTCAACTGTGTGAAATTCCAACACGAAACTTTCAAATAACATTCAAAAGGCTTTTTGGGGGAGGAGGGTGGGAGGGGAAATCACACAGAGAAAACTTGCTATCGACCTGTGAAACCGCCACGTTTCATTGGGGCTTTTATACTATTTTACAAGTGAGCCTCATTGGAATTCCTGTGTGGCATGCAATTCTCAAGGGACAGCATTTCTCAATTCCTGAACAAAGCAACAATTGTAGAGTAAGAGATAATGATACGTATAATGGAAAACTTACCCTGGCTTTTCTCCCTTACTTTCCGCAGATGTAATAGCTTGTTAAGGCTCAAAAAGTCAGACATTGATTAGATGTATTACTTTACTCTCTGTAAATGACCTAATTTCCGTATAGTACATTCAAGTATGAAGAAACCAATTTCGAAGACAAAGCATGGCTAGAGGGAGAGTAGAATAAAACAGCAACAAAATCTACACCGAAAAGTGTAGCATCTTGAGTAGTCTTATTCAAACCAATAATACAAAATAATTTCCTATTACTATGTCGTATAGACAAAGCCCTATGTACCTAAAAATAGGTTCGTTAGCTGTCAGACTGAGACCAGGCTTCGTATCTAGAAACTGCAGAGAAGGAAAGGAAATAAGACAACCTGTGGGAATGGACTGCAGATTGTTCTCTGTCATTTTACGTGAAATTCTGAAGTTTCTTGAGAATATAATTGAGTAGCTATACTTAACATGAATCAATAAAACCATGATGCTCATCAATAATAATGTTGAAATCGCGGGAAAATAACAATTTACATTCCGTACCTCAATCAGGTATCTGGAGACGTAAAAACAAGCCTCTTCCTACAGGCTGTTAACAGGCTACCAGGCGAAGATGTCCCTGGCTTTTGCTAGATCCCTCTCTACGTATAAGGGGTCAAAAACACAAGCTTAACTGCTCTTTGTGCAAGGTACTGCAATCTTAATGCTTCAGGATGCATTGAGATCAGGAAACAAGCTAATATTTTTGAGGAAAGAACAAAGAAAAAGAAAAGGATATCTGACTTCTTTCCAAGAAGAGGTATTCTGAAATGCAAAGGGAAAAGTTACTTATGAATAGCTGTCAAATCATATTAGCAATCATAAAATCATATCTGACAAGGGATTATAACGCGAATGTTCCTTCTACCAATATTCCACTCTGATGTTTAGGTAAAAGATCACAGCTCGATTTTTGAAGTGGACCATGGAAAACTTTACATGATTACTGAACCACTAAATTTTCTACTTGCGATACAAAAAGTGTAAATTTGCTCTGAAAAAGAAACCGACCGGGTGATTCAGAAAAATGTGTCCACTGTTTTATCAACCTCGTCCCCAGGGCCTTTTGTCATATTGGGACGGAGACGAAAAGGCCCTGGCATCGGCTGGTCACCTAAGCAATCTGATTGGCTGTTGCTTTTCACATAAATTATATACAATTCAAATCAATGACTTACCGGTTTGTTGTTGTGAATGTCAAAATCACTTCCGTTTGTGATCGAAGTTTCGAAATTCATTTCTTTCAAAATTAAGAATAATCCAACCTCGTCCCCAGGGCCTTTTGTCATATTGGGACGGAGACGTCCCAATATGACAAGAGGCCCTTGGGACGAGGTTGAGAACAAAACCTTGCAATTCCTTGGGCTGGCAAAATTCGTTGTCAAACTTCCTGCGGCATTTTAGTACATTTGTTTTGATAAGGAAACTTCCCTGAGACTGAATGAAAGTACTTTAAAAATGACATTTTGATTATTTTCGTGTTACTCGGAGGTGCATGACCGAAGAATAATCTTTTGTACAAACAATTCAAGTAACTCTCAACTCGAAATGTATTTGAAATATGGTCAAATGGCAAATTTCCCTGAAGTCATGGAGAAAATATGGAGAACTTGCAAGCCATCAGTTAATCTTCAATGATCAAATTCAGGGGAGTAACGACCAACACAATATTGCTTGTCGTCTTCGTTGGCAGGATATCGGGCAGTAGTTGGAAGAGGAACGACTTCCCATAGCCAGTTGGCAAAACTGTGATTACATCTGAGCCATCGATCAGACTTTCAAAACACTGCACCTGCTTTGGCTTCAGACAAAAACATTGATGATGATTCGATAGTGCGATTGACAACCTTTGGAAAACTGACAGAAACTTTGGCTGTCTGCTGCTACCTGTCCCCGCCATGGTATAGCGGGTATAGCAGCAGTGTAGCTGTGGCCTAAAATCTTGCATACATTATAATTTCTATAATTTATGACACCCACTGAGAGAGGGTGTTTTGATGGTCATGTGACCAGCCGATACCAGGGCCTTTTCGTCTCCGTCCCAATATGACAAAAGGCCCTGGGGACGAGGTTGCTGTTTTATAGCTCGTAAGTTCGTTCAAGAATAGCAATACATTCAAATCTTGATATTATTTCATCTTATTACCTGAATGAAGTTTCAAAAATGAGGCAATACAGAATCCCACAACTCCTATTGGTTAATCGCACATTTCCCGCGGGTTTCCCGTTGCCTTGTATAATACGATACAAGGACGCGTTTTTGTCACCACGGCAACTGCTTTAGGCTTAGGCCTGTGAGATTTGCAGTGAACTCAAACGACATGACTGTAACAAAATATGTTTGATGAAATGCGAGTCAAGATTAAAAGCTGTCAGGTAATGAAACTCATACTAACCGGTTTTGTTGTTGGACAGGAAGATATAAAGCCCTCGGTCTTAAGGCACAGACCTCGCAAGCTCGGTCTGTACTTTTAAGACCTCGGCTTTATATTTTCCTGTACAACACAAAACCGGTTAGTATGCGCATAATCTAATCCGCGTTTCAATGTCACTTACGAGATTTTTCATATAATTTAATCATGCTATGTCCTTCTGAAGTTGTTTTGTTTTCAACACTGATGACTCTAAAACACTCTAAAACTCTAAAACACAACTCCCTGGAAGAACAGCAATGATTAGGTTTCATAGGGCTGTAGGTTTTTATTCTTGGTTTTTATCATTGTAAATTGATTTATGTCTTTTGATTTGCTGAAGGGTTTCTTTGTGTATAAATAATATAAAATGAAAAAAAATGAAAATGAGAAAGTGTGACTGCATTTCAACAGTTTCTCTATCATCAGAGAGTCATATATGAGCTAAGAAAAACATCATTTTACCATTCTGACGGTTTCATTTCATTTCATTTCATTTGAGGGTTGCCCTTCAACAGAGTTGATTCACAAGGGCTGAAAACACGGTTGAAAAATGGATTAAACTTTGCCAATCACTTATATTTTAGCCAAAGGCCATGAGTGCAGGTTTTCAGGAATTTTTCATTCGAGTTTAAGATCGTGCATTGTAGATTATGAACAAATTTTCAAAATTATGTTACACTCTCAGCCAAGCAATGGAGCTGTAATTCAGTCATTTTATCTTGCACGATTTTTCAAGCAGTGGATACATCCCATGGTGTACGAAGTATTATTTACAGCTCGTTCTCAAGAACATAAACCTCTTCATGCTAGGAAACTTCATTACCTTACTGCCATACTTTTCAGAAACGTTCTTGACAAAATCTTTTACAGACACTTCTGGAGGCTTCTGGGATTTATCAGTCTAAAAAGTAAAAAGGGGGCTAATGAGCTCTCAACTTAGAGGTGGATCAAATATAAAGATTTCGGGAATTGGAAAATTGTTAAGACATTGACTTGCAAACTTTCCTTGTCCCGAACTGAAGTCCAACAATCTTTTCATGTATGTGGCTCACGTTTCTTTGATCTAAAAACGATTTGTGAATATTTCAAGAAACCTTTTTCAAAACTAAGCAATGATATTCGTTAGCTCTCATACTTTTGCGTATATCCATTGTCAGTTTATCTGACTTTTCCCTCACTATCTGACGTTTCACTAGACTCGTAACAAATTGATTCAATTAAGATTGTCAAAATTCTTATACGAAACTTAGTTGATCTTTACATTTATTCCGAGGTCTTCAAAGGTGACAAAATTTTTATGATTTAAAGTAAATGAACGGAGATATAACGACACAATCTAAATATAGCACACAGGAACGGCAAGTGCCACTTATCTTCCTATTGATTTCATTGATCAAATGCATCAAATACAATAGGTTATATTTAGATGAACCCATTCTCCGTAGCTAAGTTGCTTTTAACCCCGTTGATTTACTATAATAACAGATACCTCATTTGATATTTTCTGAAAATATTGAGCAGGCTTTGAAGATTTCTTTTCTTTCCTTGAATTTGATTGAACTCCAAGCATAGGCTCATACTCTCCAATGTCACCGAAGATACTAGCGAAGGAATGAAAATCGAAAATGAAATAAACATGGCAATATCGCGCCTTTGCGACCGGCATGGCGCCCACAGTCCACAAAAATGGCTGCCAACAAAAGAGATGACATGTGTAAGGTATGATAGGTGCAAATGCCCCTTTAAAGAACATAAAACCTCCAGAGAACTTCTTCATTTCATTTCAAACGATTTTTCACGAGATGCCCTGAAGTAACGCTGTGTTCAGTTGATATACACCTTCAAAATTATGAAATGCAAGCTTGTTAAAATAGCCACTAATTTGCAATTGCAATGAACAGTTTGTTGTCCAGCATAGGACTCCAATCTTAAAAAGAAGTGATTGGTTGGTTAATGCTTCTTTCGTTTGATTTAATGGCTTGAAAGAAACTTCAAGTATTTAGTTATAAATGCTCAATGGTAATCTTTGATATCTTGATTACTTTCAAAATTACAGTGTCCTCTTCATTTCAAACAGTTTTCCAGTTTTGACATCCCTTAAGAAAAAGTCCAGCTTGCAGCAAGCTTGCACAAGCATGAAAGAAGCATGATTTTTGCTTGAAAGAGCTTGAAATGAGTTCGTTGAAACAATTTGGGCCAGTTTGCAGGTATGATTAGAGCTTAATCAAGCTTTGCAATAATCCTATGCTAAAATTATTATTGGACGTGTTACGATCAGGCTTGATTGGGTTTGCCTTCCAATGAAGAAGCACGCTGCAAGCGAGAGCAAACGGTGCAAAATTCTCACTTGAATCAAACTCTCAAACAACCTCAAATCATACTTAAAATAAGTTGGTATCAGGCTTGAATCATGCTCCTAACATATTCAGTATTTTGCCATGAGATCATCAAATTGCCAAATCGTAAACCACAAAAGTTACAGATTTCTGCTTACTGCCATACTGTAAACCTTCATGAACTGTGGTTTTCTCCATTAATTTAGGATTCACAACGATCTTGCTTCTTTTCTAAACTTTTCTTGCATTCTTTCAATATAAAACGCTAGCGAACCTATACGCACTACTGTGGTGGATACGCCATACAGAGGCGGGGTATTATGCTTGATGTGGAGGATACGCCATACAGAGGCAGGGTATTATGCTTGATGTGGTGGATACGCCATACAGAGGCAGGGTTTTATGCTTGATGTGGTGGATACGCCATACAGAGGCGGAGCAAAATGCACCACCACGTAAGCATAATACCCCGCCTCTGTATGGTGTATCCACCACAGTAGTGCGTATAGGTTCGCTAGCTTTGCCAAGGGCCTCTTATAACGTTGTACTTGAGGTTCATTTCAAGCCATTAAATGAAGAGAAAGATTCCATTGAATTGAATTGCATTGAGCTGAATCATCAAAATAATCAAGATATGAAAGGTTGCCATCGACCCTTATAACGAAGTGCCTGAAGTTCCTTTCAAGCAATTAAATAAAGTGAAAGATTCAATTGAATTGAATTGCATTGAACTGAATTATCAAAATAATCAAGATATTAAAGGTTGCCATCGACCCTTATAACGAAGTGCCTGAAGTTCCTTTCAAGCAATTAAATCAAGTGAAAGATTCAATTTAATTGAATTGCATTGAACTGAATTATCAAAATAATCAAGATATTAAAGGTTGCCATCGACCCTCATAACGAAGTGCCTAAAGTTCCTTTCAAGCAATTAAATAAAGTGAAAGATGAGTCAACCAATCGTGCAACGTTGTTTAAAGATTTGATTCCAAAATGCTCTATCCTAATGTTTAATGAAACAAACAAGGAATAGCAGTTCAAATCTTTAAAACAGGTGTAAAATTCTATGACCAATTTCTCTGAACGGAACCGCTTCCAAGAAACTTTAGCTATTTTGATGTAAATCTACCATTGGACTTTTCTGAATTCTTCAATATTTTCAGAATTACAGTATTTTCTTGTTCTTTAATAATTCAAGAAAATTATCGAAATAACTTAAAACTATCGTAATTTCTAAACCTGTTGTCGAAAGATCAAATAATTTTCAAGAAAACCATAGTTCACATCCTAAATTAGCTGAAATATAAAATAGATTGTAATTTCGACAAATATTCAAGATTTCTGAAAATTCCAACGATAGAGTTATAGAAAAGTGGCTAAAGTTCCTTTCAAGCCAATCAGCTAAAAGAAATTGGTTATAGAATTTTACTCCCGCCATTTTACACCGATTCAAAGATATGGAACCCTTGCTACAAGGTATATGTAAATGTCATGCTAGTGTATACCTGTCATCCGGTAATCCTTTCTTGCCTGTAAAGAAATATATGGAGATTTGTTAATAAAAACCACTGTTGAAGAAAGCATCTGACAAGAAATCCATTGACACTCATTTTGAAGAGAGTGGCAAAAACAGAAAATATTTGCAATTCTAAGATCGAGTTATTTCAAGTAAATATAATCGAAATAGCATATTTTTGTGCACTAAAATGCTACTTTATAAAACATAAATCAACTGGAAAATATTCCCGGACCGATAACAGGGTAAAATGATATCAAACCAAGACTCTGATCAAACAATACTCGTTGAGGAGACGAGGTACTGACCCTCCTGTTTTGACACATTGTGTTTCAGCTTTGTTGATGGCGAATAAACGCTGGGGCTCACACTGTCATGCGCATCGGTGTCATTGTTTCGTGCTCTTGTTCTCAACCGTCAAGCTAATTTGAATATTGCGTCATTGCAGTAAATCTTTAGTACGCATGCGATCTGGAGCCCTTTTTGGGGGATTCCTTGAGGCTCACAACTTAGCCTGTTCATATCCTCAACAAGTACTGGGTGTCCGGGTGTCCCAAAAAAATTGTGCCCTGTTTGTGTGGCTGCAATGGTGGAGTTGAGTGTTGAATTGATCTTTCAAGCAACTGAGCCCTTTTGGTGCACCAAGTAGTATTTCAAAAGAAATTCAACCGCACACAAGCATCAGAAGCTAAGCACATATATCAAAAGATGTTTTCGATGATAATAAACATAAAAAAATGGTTGGGTTGCATTTTTACCTTTAACAGCATCTTTGTCTTTCTTTTTACTTCTTTTATTTGCCCGTACACCTTGTCTGAGATATGACAAGATTTGTGTCAGCTTGTTGATGACGATGTCATTCGTGGTCACAGTTGATTGATTCTGCTCAGAAAGGTAAAAATTACTCTTAACCATTTCGCCCCGTACCAACCGAGTGCTTGCCGTTGAGGTTTCAAGGCAGCTTTGGGGCTATGTTTGTTCTGAATCATTGGTTGAAAGAACTTCCATTGTCTGCGGTCGCTAATCGCTTTGAATTGAGGTGTGAACCAAAGCAACTGATGCTATTGTATTACAAAATCTGCCCTTGTTTACTGTGGTAAATTTGAAAGATTAAAAAAATTAGTTTTGTATAACAACAAGGAAATGGCCTAACCCTTGATCAAAGGCATCTCGAAAAAACAAACTTCACCTGTCCGTTTTACTTTTTTTCAATAATCCTTCATTCAGAGCAATAAATGAGATACCAACTTCAGTTTCCGACTCTATTCTACTCTTCATTTTGATAGTCATGCTGATTCTTAAAACGATTACAAACGACCTCAAGCATATGATCGTGTGCATTAGAGGGGGGTGACAGGGTAGTGGTACCGTGGTACCAGAGGGGTGGTACCTGGTACAACATTGTGCAAATGTGGTGGAACCTGGTACCAAAGGTAGGGGTACCGGTACCAAGCTGATATGACTCGGTACCGATACAAATTTCGTCCTTGGATGATTTTGGAATTCCTAGAACAAATTTTTAGCTTTTACAGTGCAGACAGTGACACAGATGCCACGGTAACGTGCTCAGGAGTGGTTTGGTCTTGCTCATTGGTCTCACGAGGAACTGACATAGACCTCATTTCAGAATTCGTCATATTCATGATAGCTCCTTCCCCCAAAATTGGTGGTACCAATGTCTTCAATTTGGGTGGAACCTGGTACCTTATGAGTTGATACCGGTACCAAAGACTCCCCCTGTCACCCCCCTCGCATTAGGCCATTTCTCGGCTATTATAAAAACTGATTTTTAGTGTTTGGAATTTGCGAAGAGACTACTACTTTGAAATTGCCACAAAATGCAAGAAATATTTCAATCTTTTAGCTATCAGAGAAATCAATCCCTATAACTATCGTGCAACTATTTTTGCTGCTAAGACTTTTCAAACAGGCGAACAGTTTTTGGGTGACTCGGTACACCCTTCAGATATTCTAAAAAGAACCTGCATCAAACCGTATTTTCATACATTACTTTCGAACGTGTAAAACTGTGATAGACGGTCTAAAACCACTCAATAGAACATTTTACATCAAAATTATAAAAATATCGCTTGATCCATATTTTTGTTGTTGATTAGCTAAAAAGGTCTATGGGTAAGAAAAATAAAAACAATATCAATTCAAACCTCGAGAACTGGGCAGTCAGCTTTGCTTCTAATGGTTGTTGTTGGAATATCACTTTCTGCATATTCGTCTTCAAGATCGAAGATGTAAGCCTGTGTTGATGTTGAATGAGATAGTGATTATTCGATGTGTGTTCAAAGATACGCAATACAACTACGTAAAGATGAATTTATCAACAGCAGTGCTTACCAGAAAATCGGTAGCAAGAATGAATATCTAACTATCAAGGGCGTGTGGATGACTTGCCCGAAATCTATTTCGGCATCTGTAAGACTTGGGGCAAGTCTAGGGCATGTATTACTTAACTCCGTAGCCTTATAATAAAATTTGGGTGATTTAAATGTTCTTTTCAGAAGATATACCAGTCCTTTGCTATCTCCCAAATGATTGCTCTGAAAGCACGGACATGTTTGCCAAGACTACGAGTTTTAGGAGTTCAACAATTTCGAAAACTTGTAGAAACACTCTTTAAAAATAGAAGAGCAACTAATTAGGCATTCTGAATTGTGTGATTATGAGGTATCAATAATTGCCCAACACTATAAATGTCCCATAAATAACAATATACTGTTTTGTTTCGCAGTGAAAGTCACACAGGTATTCCGATGAAATATTTTGCATGATAAGATAATCAATAAATGATGATACAATAAACCTGTAAAACAAGTATGAGCAAGTTTAGAGGCAAGTTATGGATTCCTTTCAAAGCAAACAAACAAATGCAAAAAGAATCAACAGGTCCATCTAAAAAATGCTTCACAAAACAAATCTCACCCGAAAACGAGTTTCAAATAAGAAAAACGATTAACATCAAATGATAATTATGAATTCCATACCATTCTACCAGGAACAAACAGATCATTTCGCTCTGGGACACGAGAATTAAAAACGACGTTGTAGATTTTTCTTCCTAGAAAAAGCAGTAAAAAGTATCTATCACTTGAGCAAAGTCACGTCGATAAGCAAATGATTCTCCTGGTAGCATTCATTGCATGAACGTTGGTGATCTGTCCAATGAAGCAGTGAAAGAATAAAAATCTAGCCATTCAAAATAAAAGAGAACCGTTAAATAGAATTCTTTTAGATCCTTATTTAATATATATTTACATATATATAGGATGGGTAAGAGAAATGCAGTGGTTGCAGAATTTTAGAATTTCATCCAACAAACCAATCTCCACAAATTTTATTTTAATATATCGACTACTCTCGAGTACCGAATAAATGGGGGGTGAAAATAATCGGGGGGTTGGAAATGGTTCGATATAATAATCGGGGGGCTGCAACAATCGGACGGGGGTCTTTGAAGAACTTGAAAATAATCGTTTTCTTAGCTAAACACATATCTTTTATATATTTATGTGGACAGTGATGTTACTGATACATTTACTTATGAACTCTAGTTCTGTTGAATCCATTTCTTGAGACTTTTTCTGGCGTTTATTCAGAAATTATGTTTACTATTATCTTATTTTTCCAAAAATTAATAATAAAAGGGTGGGTTGGAATAAAGGCGGGGAAGATAGGAAAATTTTTCAAAAATTAATGAGCGGGGGGACGATTATCGATTATTCAGTACTCGAGAGTACATCCTAACTTACATTCAGGGACAAGAATTAGGTAATTTTGTCAACATTTATTGCTGGAAAAAGCTATTGGATCAGAATATGGCACCATCTTGAGGTGGTGAGAACAGAGAAATATGCTTAAACAATGGACCTTGACAACAAGAAGGGATTCGTTGTCCATGAATGAGGTTTTAACCTAACTACTACCAAAAGTGAAACGAGAAATTCACTTTCTAAGATTAAAATTAACTGAGTAACTGACACAGAACTTCAGCAGAATTATTATCATTGTATCTACCAAAAAAATTAAGATAACCTACCTTCAGCAGTTTTGAAATCAATATCGTCTTTTGGAACTTCTTTCCTAAAAAGAATAAGGATGACAAAATTAAGCAAAAAGAACACTGGTCACTTTCAAACCAATACCGTGTCTCGTTTCTTTCATCTCTCAAGATGTGCCACGTGTGAAAAACTGAATTGTTAAATAAGGTAACACAGTATTCTATTTCAGTTATCAACATAGCAAATTACGAAGTCTCTTTCTCAGCGGAGAAAATATCTATCACGAACTCTCTTTGCCTTTCAAAAGTCTCTGAAATATTTAACGAATAATTTTACAAGCCAACGAAATTTTAACCATCCACTTTCACAGATTTTTCTACGTTTCGTCAATGGAGAAAGAAACTAAAAATAATCCTCACTTGTCTTTTGAAGTCTCTTTCTTTTCTTCTTGTTGTGGTTCCAGTTCAGTAAGTTCACTTCGAACCTGAACAAAATAAATGTTATGTATTGTATCAAAACATATTGAAAGTGACTTGTCAGGACAACGTGCCTTTAAACCACTTATCAGCATTACTGTCTTCTAATGAGACAATTGCTCGAAAAAGAGGGCAAGAAATTTTGCATCGAGGGACAAAAAAAAGATGACTTTGATCTGGAATAGCTTTAAACAGGCAAATTGCTTGATGCTCATCAAACTTTTGCAGCATTCTATGAAGGGTGCCCTGCTAGGAATAATTATGTGTCATCATAGAAGTTAAATAAACCTCAGGACTAAAACTCTGGAGCAGAGGGTTCAGAAGGCCCTCCAAACCTACCAAGCGTACTGTTTTGAGACGGTTAAAGTCTTTGAGTGCATGAAATTCACAGTTTCAGAATTGGCATCAATCAAACACACTCTAAATCCTAAACCCTACCATTCTTCAAATATAAGTTGTTTGTTTGTACGTCCAGCCATAAAAATCGATCAATACATAAGATACCTCTAAAAAACAGTATACAGCCTAGAGTTTAAAAGACTAAACGATTCGAGCTTAACTCTTCAACAGAAGTGAGCCCATCATTCTACAAATGCCTTACCTTCTGCAGAAGGGCAAAATCAAGACCTTTTACCAAATGAGTATGCTCCATATCACCTCCCAAAAATTTACTTTCTTGGATAACAAGTCGTCTTCTTTCAGCTGCATTATTTCTATAAAAATACAACATTTCCATAATTTTGAAGCAGTAAGATTCAAAGCAGTAAGAATCTGTTCCATAGGACTTTTTCCATGCATTCCACTTGCATCGGGCATCGGGATTCAGTTACTTGGGAGTAAATATCTTTGGAATTCAACCATAGTTTACAATTTTTAAAGACAGCATAATCTTCACTTCATTTCAAAATTTCGTTTGAAATTACAAGGTTGACCTAAAAAATTTTTTAAAACTAATCTTTTACAACAAGCAAAAGAAAATCAAATACCTGAAAAAAAATAAAGAGTTAAAAGGCCTAATTTACAATATACACCCTAAGTTAAAACACCGAACAGAAAAAAAATCAGAAAAATTGGATCAAATTAACACTTCGACGGACAGTTTCTCTTTGAATTTCAAAGGGTGGGTGCCAATTTCGTTTATCTATCTAAACTGTTCCAAAGTTTAGCCCCGTGAAATTGAACGAGAAAAAGAAACAAGAACAACGAAGTTAGAAACAAGTAAGACATGATGTCAAGAAGCCCCAATGATAACAGTTTTAATACCAGTTCAGTCTTTCAGCAATTGGTTAAAATAAACACCTTAAAAACAGTTTGTATGTTTTGAAGGTTGTTCAATCGAACTCTAATGCATTATCTACGCCAATCCTGAAGTGGTTCTAATTCAATAATGATAATTATTATTATCTCATATTACAATACAATTAGTACATGGTTTGATAAGAAAAATATATAAACGTTTGAAAATGAAAAAAGAAGCTTTACCATAGATTGTAACGAACACACAAAACAAAACACAAATGCAGTAAAATGAAGAATGAACCTAAAATGCATGGAGCTGATGCAACTTTATCTAAAACCTAAAATCAACGTTCTCAAGACAATGTAAGATATCATTGCTTACGTGGCATCGGCAGTTGGTGCAACAGCTCTGTATTCCGCTGTTTTTGAAGATGATGCTGGATCAATATGTTGATAATCCGGATTCAATCCTTCACGCCTTTCTCTAGCCTATAACAAAAATGAAACCATTAATGGGATAAACATTCTACAAATAAATCAAGTAGATATTCTATGTGTATGTTCTACAAATGAATAATGATTTGTTTCTAAATATACCTTATGAAATGGCATGGCTATCAACACTCATTGCAGTCAGTCCCTAACATATAATACTGTACGTTTTGAATAAATGAGGCAGGCATTTCTAGCACTGGTATCATCAGCTACATAACTGAAAGTGTCAACTAAAAACAAAGAGAATAATGCACTGTATTTGTAGCTTAGAAATTAAAGTTCTTTACCTCAATATTATCACACGTTTCTGCATCGTTTTCCCTTCGGCCTAAGCCTAACCACTGCTGCCAATGCTACCAGTGCTAGAAATCAGACTGAAATGGGTCCTGCATGTCTGAACTGTTAGCTCATACACAGCGTTCATCCTAATTTCAAACTTCCTCCAATAACATTGTAAGAAAAAGTTTGAAACGACGACGAATGCTGTGCAGGCACTGACTGTTCAGACGCGCAGCCATTTGAATTTGATTTCTAGCGCTGGTTAGGCTTGGGCCGAAGAGAAAACAACAAAGAAAACCAGTAATATCGACGTAATGAACAAACACGGTGCATTATTGCCAATGCTAAAAACTAAATGAAAATGAACACTCCCTAACAACGATGACATTCAAATCAAAATAGATAAATAATTAAGATTACCCTATCTCTGTATCTTTCAGCAAGCTCTTTCTCTCTCTCCTCTTCTTGTTTTCTGAGTTTTGCATAATAATTCTTCTTTTTTCTCCTTCTTGTCGCTGCATCATCAATTTCATCAAATTCTTTTGGTAATCTGACGATGAATTTAAACGAGAACTTTCAGAATTTACTAATTTCTTTCAACAAAGATGTATCAAAATCTTTGACAAAACATTACACAGTTCACCTTTTACTTAACATAATTGATAAGAATTTGTAGAAAGAAAATACCCGATGAGTCAAAAAGTTTATGCGTTTAAAGGGCTGTGGAATAAAAATTATGTGGCCAATATTCAAAACTGAAATGTTAACCTATCCATAAAAGGCCAACTTAGATGTGAAATTTTATTAGGTAAAATCACTCATCTTTAAGATCCAAAATATCTGCAAGAGACAAGTGTGAGAATGTGAATTCCGCATTCCAATCTAATCCATGATTTACTTGTTATTGAAATTAGTATTCTATTTCTGTAACTGACAATTGCATTGAATTTAAATTCTAATGCCAACTAAATCATGGACCACCATGGAAGGCGCAATTCTCGATCTGCATACAAACGTCTTACAGTCTTCATAATGAGTGTTTTACCAATCAAAATTTTCTCATCTAATTTAGCCTTTGACTCATAGATTAACATTTGAGTTTCGTATATCGGCCACATACTTTTTACTCATCCGTCATATTCCAATACGAACCACATACAGTACACACTATATATATTTTTGAAGCATTATTTCCCAAACGTTGGAAGAATTCTTAAGAGTTCACAAGATGCTTTATGACTGCTCACAAATTCTTACAAAGAAAAATTGTTGAACTACAAAAAAACTGCACAGCAAGCTTAAAGTGAAAATAGACCACACAAAATTTGCTTTGAAGATTATCAATAATTTATCTCCTGTTTGTATGCCTGGTGCTGTAATATAAACTATCCACTTTTGACATGCCACGATAAATGGCAAACTGGACCAATTTCGAAAACGTGAGACTTCAACCTTTGCAAAGTGCCTGAATTAGATTCTGCGATCTTTCGCAATGTTTTTCATTATTAGAGCTATCAAGCGATTTTCTTAAAACTTTCATTTTCCAACATACTGAAAACAACCAAAAAACCTCGATCAAATTTTATAAATACTCGACATGAATGGACAAAGGGAATGCTTTTTCACAGTGATTTGGGACTTAGAAATTGATTTATAGTAATGTGATGCACAAGCATTGGTTCTCTGTTGGGGGAAATGCAACATTTCTTTCCTTGAAACAAACAAATACCTTTTCCTTTTGTAATTCGATTGAATTTATGTTGCCTTCCTATGTCAAAAGGGTTAAAAGACAAACAGGGAAGTATCATCATGCCAAGCAAACATGAAGTTTTGTTGACTATATGACATGGGGAACAGCTTGGCATGACGTTTTCTGGTAAACACTGCAGAATTTTGCAACAGGCCAGTCTTTGAATTAATGCTATAGCAGCTTCACTGATCAATTTCTAAATCATCACGAAAAAGTTTTCTATTTCTCCATTTATGCCGATTCTTTGGAAAATTCAATCAAACTTGTTTTATCGTTTTCAGTGCCTTTCAAAATGAAAATGTTCAGAAACTCGCTCATAGCTCTAAGAACAGAAAAAATTTGCAAAAATTCCAGAATCAAAGTCAGTCTTTTTGCCAAAGGTTAAATGATAGACCTTCAAACCAGTCCACTTTATGATTTTTCGTGGTCTGGAGAAAGTGGAGGAGAATCTTGCATATTAATCTGAAATTACTGCAACATACAATAAATGTCAGTTTCCATTTTCATTCAGGAAAAGCTCAGCCCAAAATGAAATGTTCAAAAATGTCTTTCTACTTGAAATTCTATTCTGTTGGGTGAAGCTAAAAATTCTATCTTCCTTCAAATTCTCAGTCCAGTATTTTCAGCAGGGGCAAACTGTATATATTTGGTATGATGGCATGCATTTCTCCATTCCTTCTTAGCTTGCAGTGTATAGTGAAAGGATGGAAACAAGACTCATTCCAGATAGAAATATTGAAGTGGATAATTGTTTCTGATCAACTTGAAATAGGCCTGCAATGTTCCAAACTGAAGGCAAAATCTGGATATAATCCAGATCTGAAAGCAATGAGATTTACTTACGGCAATTTAGGTCTTGAAGGTGGTGCAACATGAGGGGTGTCCCTTGGGGTCATCAAAAGTTTCCTAAAGTCTGCATTGGTGAGATTCCTGTGATATACAAAACATCATAGGTCACACTCATACTGAAAGATCAAATATTTGAGGCTGCGCGCAGGCTAATGATAAGATGAACCCTCAGCAATCGCATCAACAGATAAGCTTTTTAAAACTGTTACATGGCATCTAAAAAGGCAAAGACACCAAAACCGAAATTTTCAGTGTAACATTCACTTTTAGATAAAATTGATATGAAATTTACTGCCAAGATCTGAAATCGTAACCAAATACTTGACACCTAAGCACTGTGGATACCTCACAACCATACAGGGGTTCGCAAAAAATTGACATTTGATCAATATTAACAACATGATTCAGGGTGTCCAGGATTACATAGCCCTGTTCCTGAGATTTTTTATTGATTTAGACACCTGTGTCTTGGAAATCCGCTCAATATTCATGGAGCTACAAGCCTTTAAAGTAGAAGTTTGTGGGCAAGCTGAAACCAGAGACCTATAAATGACATTTGTGGCAAAATTCACATGGGTTATCATTTCTGCCATGTCTCATTTGTTTCTGTGTGGACTTGAAAAGATCTTTGATGACCTAACTTTCCAACGTATGAATGCTTTGAGGAAAGGATTCAGTCTCTCATCGATTACCTTTCAAACTATTGTTTTTTGATACATCCAATCTTCAACATTAAATTACTGTCAATGTCCTACATATTTGGTTTCCTTAAATACTAACAAGAGGTATGGCATTGAATACCCTTCTTTATCTACCTTGATCTTGGAGCTGCTTTGCATCACAGGTAACCTGGGGCTTCTGGTTTCAGCTGTTGCATATTATCTTATTGAAACCTTGCAACTCAGTGAATTTTCAACTGATTTGCAAGATTCTGGTCTCTAAAATCATTTCAGAATCTTTGGGTTAGGGTTAGGGACAGTGTTATCTCAGACAGGGAAATTTCAAAATCTTACGGACAGGGAAATTTCAAAATTTTAGGAACATGGTTATCTTCCCATGAGCCTGTTCAAGTTATTGTTATTTTTCAATATTGAATCAAACATCGAACAATCTTCTTCAGTCATCTTATTTGTAAACAATTCAATTTTGTCTGCATAATATCTGGGTTCTGAAGACAACACACTAAAGAAGTGAAATAGAATAGACCATTGTGCAAAAATAGCAGACAGGAATTTTTCACCGTGATGCTTTGCGTCACATTGGATTTTGATCAATTTGATTGGTTGGTTTCTTCAATACCGCACAGGATCTTGGTAAAAACTTCCTCAACGCCACAGTAAATTCTGCATAATTTTTGGTTTATAGATTTTTGTGGCAACATTTGGCAAAGTAGCAACAAAGTAATATCATCCTTCTGTCACTGCTCTCTGCATCCAATTTCCAACAAAAACTCATTCCTTCCAAAATTCGTGACAGCTTTTGAGCCAAAAATTAATGCATCAAATTTGGGAGTTTCTTCACCAAAGTTTATCCACTGAAACCTCATTCCCTTAAATTTTCATTTTTAAGAATAATCATTGGGAAAAAGCAAGGTACTCTTTTGTGGACATGTAAGACAGGCATATTGTCACATGAGCTCTTAGCCATTCTGCGTATGTAGACAAGGACATGTTTAAATGGTTAGCCAGTCACAGCAACAAGAACTTTTTGCAAATCTGTTACACTGCAACAGATTTTTGCCAGTTTTGCCATAGGAGAAAATTTTCCAGGAATCCCAGACATGACTTGCAGAGAACAACATTGAAAAAGAGAGGCCCATGACTAATGCAGGGACATAAACAGAACTTTTGATAGAAATCTCATTGTTATCTTACCAATACAATTTACACACAGATAACTGTCCTTTGTAAATGCAGTGTACCTGCATGACTGCCAATGTGTGGTCAACAGAAAATGATGGAAAAGATCTTCACTCAATTACATATAAATCTCTTACCCAGTGCCATCATCTTCCTCTTCAATTTGATGATGGCTTTCTGGAGGCAAAGGGTTTGAATATGGATCATCTGCAACAACAAAAACGAAGAAAAATGCAAAAATCTTTCTTCATAAAATCATTTTTGATCATTAATTTAGCAACCATAAGTTTCCTCCAAAGCAGAATGATCCATATGGCAGAAGATTTATAATGACATGACAAAAATTTTCTTTTGAAATTAAAGAGCTCCTAAGTCAGGAAGACATAATTACAAAATATACCACAATTCTAGATTCAACATGCAGGAAGCAGATTATACACACAAATTATGTTATCAATTTGTTTTCTTCATCTTCAAATTGAAACTAAATTAAAACTCAAAAATTTGGATGTTAATATTTTCAGACATTTCATACATCTGGAAATTTTAATGCCTGAAATTCTCTGTAGACTGAAATATTTACAATCAAAGTGGAAGAAGTGTAGAATTCAAAAATTATTTGAAACTGGATTTTCATGATTGGGAGCTTATTCAAACTGCTTCCATTTTATTTTAATATTGCTCCAATTGGGTGGAGGAAAGTCCTTTAAAATCACAACAAATAAGAACATTCAAGGATTTCTTCATGCATAGAAAACAAAATCTGATTTAGAATAGATTTTATTTTGAATATTGAAAACAATGGTGGTCTGCTTCTTCTGCTTTGACTGTAAGTGTTCCAAATATTTTGCAGCATAGAATAATCATGGTAAATATTTCCACTGTTTTAAGACATAACGTCTTGCATACAAAACTCTCTGCCTAAAGGAATGTGATGAGAGTGTTAATAACTGTACAGGGTGAGCCAGAAAAAAGTTCCCACTTTTGAAATTCATAACACCAAGACTACTTCACGGATTTGAATCATTCAAATTCTTGTTAAAAGTCGAAAGATCGAAGTATTTTTGTGATTTTTCTCGCTGTCCTACCGGCACTAGAAGCATTGGTAAATTCAACTTTATTAAAATTTCATGGTTGCAAAATGACGGAAAAGGGGCCTAAAACATTGATCAAATCGTAAAGACTCTATTCAAATCGAACAATAGTCCATGGCGTTTCACCTCCCTCAAGAGTTATAAGACATTGATTTTCAAACAAATACGAAAGATTTTCAATCCCAAGGCAGTTTAATGCCTAGAGGATATCTCTCACCCATGAGAAGTTGCATTTCTTTCATTATTCTGTGAGAGAAGTCATTTATGCATTGATTGATGTTTTAGGCCATTTTTCAGTCATTTTGCAACCATGAAATTTTTGTAAAGTTGAATTTACCTATATTTGTAATGCTGGTAGGACAGCGAGAAAAATCACAAAAGTACTTTGATCTTTCGGCTTTTAACTGGAATTTGAATGATTCAAATCCGTGAATTAGTCTTGGTGTTATGAATTTTCAAAAGTGGGAACTTTTTTCTGGCTCACCCGGTAGATAAAAGTTTCATATTTTCTTGAATTAAATCCAACTTTAGGTCACATAAAATAAATTAATAGATTCTCATCACAAAGTTTTGTAAACTGTCGCCAGGTGGAAGGTTTATATTATATATTTTGTATATAAATTATTTTCGCAAATTTGGGCAAATCGGCAAGGGAGGCACATTATTCTGGTGAATTCTATTATCAGCAGTGTCTTTGGTGCAGATGAATGTCCCAATGTCACCTTGGGTTGTTTGTAGACAAAATGGTTGGCTTTTGTTTCCAAACACGATGAAAAGGGAAGTTTGTCGCTGTCTTTTGGACTCAGAAATCACTCAAAATGTCCCATTTTGCCTGATTTGTGGAAGTTGATTCCAAAATTTACCCTGTTCTTAATACCTATTTGCATTGCTCCTGCCATATAAAAGTATTGACCTGGAGCAGTGCAATTGATCTTGAACCATTTTGTAACAGATCACAACTGTGCCAATATGGTTAAAACTTGGTCTTAGATTAATAAATGTTTGAAATTTTAAGTGATATAAAATATAAAACTGTCACAAATATTACAATTGATGAGTGGGTGGTACTTCCACATTTTCTAAACAAAATATAAAAAAGTATCAATGCAGACTTCATTTTCTGGGTGGGCGGTCATGAGAATCTATACATTTATTTTATAATGGCCTTGGTGATTATCCTCATCCCCGGGGGGGGGACTCGACCATACTTGACTTGACGGGATGTAATTTTTACCGCTCAACAGGGTGTCCTTTTACGGTAAAAATTATGCGACAGGGTGTCCTTTTTTGATAAAACTTATGCCACAGGGTATTACAATTGATAAGAAAATTATGCGACAGGGTATCATGTGGAAGCACACCTTTTAGAGTTATCATGAAACAATGGATTTTGGCAAAATTTTTATGCAACAGGGTATACTTTTGGGCAATTTTCTATGCGACAGGGTACAGGGTGTTAAGCGGTTTGACACACAACCCTATCACTTTCCTAGTCAAGTACCCCCCCCCCCCTTCCCAGGTCCTCATCATCCTCAGCATTACTTTTTAGTGGAAATTTCTGACCAATTCAATCCTAATTCAAAGCTGGATCTATAAATGTATAACACTTTTAGTATGAAATGAGCAAAAAAAACTCTAACTGAATAGTTTTTTTAGTCAACCAACATTACCGTGAAAACATTTGAAATTTTGAGAAAACGTCTGAAAATTACTTTCTAAAAAAAGTCGGCCTGAAATGTGTGCATCTGAAATTTTTGGCTGTCAATGTTACATTTAATAAATCCTGAAGCATCAGCGCTTTCTATTTCACATTTCTTCAAAAACCATATAACATTGAACTCTAGGCCTTACTATATGGTCAAAATTTAGGTACAAATACAGTATGTGTACGGAATAGACCCATTCACAGTAGATCGAACAGGGGATTCGAATGGAGTTTTTGAGACCATGCGGCGTGAAATTTTTCATTTTAACATTTTTTTGCTATCGTTACATTTTGCAAGATTTCCCTGCATTAACATATTGGAAAACGAAGAAAATTTAACTGGACCTACCTAAGGGTCTGAGGAACTAATAATTTGTTTCTGCTCTTTCTAAACTTTTTCAGAAATGGCGAGGAACCTTCGCAAACACCGACAGCTCCTAGCTCTGTCCACAAAACTGCCGCCTAGGCCCAACGACCGCCCTGAACCCTTTCAACCATAACTTCTGTGTAGAGGTAGACACCAACTCGATTTCCAAAATGAAGAGTCTTTATACATCGTTGATAATCCTCTGAAATTTCCACACTTCGATCTCTTGTCGCTTTTGTTAAATTTCTCCTTGATTTCACTCTTGCCATGTTTCCAAGCAGGCTCACGGCCATAAGACGACGACAGAGAAGGTCACTCGTTGCAGCAAGGGTTGGGGAACCCTTTAAACAGCGACGGGGGAACCCGAACAGGGGTGAAGATGTAACTAGACGAATCAGCTGATAATTTCCCCCCAAATTTTAACTCATTCTTCAAGTTAACAGTTGTATTATAAGCAGTGGTTATGGTCCCTTTCACCAAGCTTTTATGCCAGTTGTGATAATATGCTGATGTTTTTGCTGGATCGGAAAGGGACAATGTTGCACTTTTGGTGTATTTTTTTTCAATAGAAACTAAGAATTTGAGCCAGTGTTGAGGTTTCTAAGAATTTGAGCCATTTTCTGAGTGTGATTTGAGTGCTGAGAGTTTCTTATGCTGCGAGCCTTATTACCATCCTCGTGCTCACAACGTGTGACCTCGTGAACATTCAAAACAAGTTTAAACATGAGCACAATTAACTTTCAATTTATATGACATAGGAAACAAATGAAAATAAAATAAAACTATGCCAAGGACTTCCTTTGTCAAAGAAACATTTCTCACGAAATTTTTTCCAGTACACATATTGTTTCTTGTTTCTTATAAGAAACTGCTCGAAACTGCTTACAAAAACTCAGCTCCTTAGAACGCCAAAAAATTAAGAAACTCCACTTTTGAGAAAATATAGCCTAAGAAACTATTTATATCCACAAAGGAGATCCTTCACATATTTTTACTTTATTTTCACTTGTTTCCTGTATCTCATTATTTAAAAGGTGCTTCAGTGATATCTGAACATTAGAAGGGCTTCAATCAAAAACTTAGTTTTTGAAATTTTCACGGGGGGCACATGTGGTGAACATGTAGATTGTTATGGAACCTTTATCGCAGGAAATTCTCTGAGTACTGAGAATCTGAAGAGACTTTCAGTACTACTGTCCTACATTCTTATTTCCTTCCAAAAATACGTATACTTGGCAAAAATTAAAGTAACTATTTAAATTCTAAAGAAGAGGTCCTTCGCATAGTTTTGTATTATTTTCACTTGTTTCCAGTATGATATTACTCGAGAGGCAATCCTTCTAATGTCTGTATTTATCTCATTTATTAGTTCTAAAGTCTACTAAGATTATGTGATTTTCAGTACTTAGAGTTTCTTACGAGTCCCTTTTTTATTTCCATGTTCAACACATGTGTCCTCGTGAAGAAATCCAAACAAAGTTTTTTGAAGCCCTTCTAATGTCTAGACATTACTGAAGCACCTCAGTACTAAGATACAGGAAACAAGTGATTATAATGTAAAATTAGGGTAAGGATTTTCTTCATCAAAATAAATAGTTTTTAGGTTATTTTCTCCAGTACTAGATTTTCTAATTCTTTTGGCGATATTGAGACTTGACTTTCTTATTATGAAAAATGCGTGCCTTTGAAGATTGGAAAAAATTTAACAAGAAAATGTTTCTCTTAGTAAAGTCCTTGGCATAGTTGTACTTTATTTTCATTTGTTTCCTATGTCATATTACTTGAAAGTTAATTGTCCTAACGTTTACATTTGTTTTAAATGTTCAGGAGGTCACACGTAGTGAGCACGAGAACCACACGTTTTTTTTATAAGAAACTAGGATCAAGCCATAGTACTAAAAGTTTCTTAATTTAACATGAAACTTTGTCAATTTTAGTACTAAAAGTTTTTTATTGGTTTCTTATTTTTGAATGCATGAATTGTCAATGTGGTTGCTAACAGCTCTACAGATATGTTTCTTGACACTTATTACATTATATAGGAATACACAGTGTTATGTCATGACGAAAACACAAATGGTAGTTAATAATGCAAAAGAATGAACGTTCAACAATACATTTGCTATAATATCTATGCTTTTAGCTTTCAAAAGCTTCTTAATGCTTCTCAGACATAGTACCAGAGTTTCTTAACATTTCGGCCTAGTTTCTTATAAACCAGTTTCTTACAAATAAAAACGTGTCTAATGAAACTGCAAGAAACTCTCAGCACTCAAATCACACTCAGAAAATGGCTCAAATTCTTAGAAACCTCAATACTGGCTCAAATTCTTAGTTTCTATTGAAAAACATACACCAAAAGTGCAACATTGTCCCTTTCCGATCCAGCAAAAACATCAGCATATCATCACAACTGGCATAAAAGCTTGGTGAAAGGGACCATAACCACTGCTTATAATACAACTGTTAACTTGAAGAACGAGTTAAAATTTGGCGGGAAATTATCAGCTGATTCGTCTAGTTACATCTTCACCCCTGTTCGGGTTCCCCCGTCGCTGTTTAAAGGGTTCCCCAACCCTTGCTGCAACGAGCGACCTTCTCTGTCGTCAGCTTATGGCCGTGAGCCTGCTTGGAAACATGGCAAGAGTGAAATCAAGGAGAAATTTAACAAAAACGACAAGAGATCAAAGTGTGGAAATTTCAGAGGATTATCAACAATGTATAAAGACTCTTCATTTTGGAAATCGAGTTGGCGTCTACCTCTACACAGAAGTTATGGTTGAAAGGGTTCAGGGCGGTCGTTGGGCCTAGGCGGCAGTTTTGTGGACAGAGCTAGGAGCTGTCGGTGTTTGCAAAGGTTCCTCGCCATTCCTGAAAAAGTTTAGAAAGAGCAGAAACAAATTATTAGTTCCTCAGACTCTTAGGTAGGTCCAGTTAAATTTTCTTCGTTTTCCACGTTAATGCAGAGAAATCTTGCAAAATGTAACGATAGCAAAAAAATGTTAAAATGAAAAATTTCACGCCGCATGGTCTCGAAAACTCCATTCGAATCCCCTGTTCGATCTACTGTGAATGGGTCTATTTGTGATGATTCCCATTCCAGTATGTAAAGTTGAATTTTTGTGAGGTTCTCATTATTCTTCTTTGACTTTGGTTCTGTTTTTTGACTAGGACACAATCTTCATCAAATTGTTTTATAAATTGATATGTTGTAACAAAATTGTTCCAGTCCATGTTTAGATCGATTGGTGTTACCTTCTCTAAACTCTTCTTTGTCTGGGCCCATGCCATAGGGCCTACTGTACATACAGCTTAGGCCTTCATTTTTTAAATGCTTAGAAAATCAGTAGTGGATCATACAGTGGGGTATTGAAACATGTCCATAGCCATAAGGGATCCTATACTCTCACTCTCTTTATTCAACATTTCTGAATATCGTATTTACTTACCACTTCGTAAAGGCATTTCTTCGAGCTACCGAAATCTCTTTTCGAAACACAACCACAACTGAGAATATAGGCAAAATTCCCAGAATCCTTCACTTCGATGTTTTGATCACTGTTACTTCGTGTAAAACCGACACGAAAACGTCGCCAATTGCAAAGTAGCGAGCTGCGAGAGAAGCCGAGAAGAGAGGCGGTGATCAATTTATAAAATTTCATTTTCATGATATAATTGGTACCTGTTTATTACCTTTGCATATAAAAAATTTCTAGAGTTATTCAACAACTTTACTGATGCGTTATGCTTTACTGTTATTCAAGGAGCAAACAAGATGTTTAGGCCGCTTTTTATGCACACACCCATTTTTTAGGAAAAATACATATTCAGTTTTGTTAGGGGTCAGTCATATATCGATTTTGCCCCCGCTTAGCGTCATTTTGACACTAACTTTCATTTCGACGCTAACATGACGCTAAGCAAGGAGAAAATTGATACATGACTGACCCCTTAGTTCTGAGTGAGGTAACAAGCGCAGTTGATCTGCTCTATTGTGTGATTTGTTGCAATGCAATAGTTTTCTTTGCAAAAAAGATAATACTCACTCACAACTATGAAACTGTGTTGCCTTATCAAACTTGACTCGCTACTCACACAGCTAGAATCTGTAGAGTACACAATATGTAATAGGTTCTCAATATCTATTGTTGATTTTGCATCTCACACAGCACTTTAAGGTGGCTGTATACAGAATAAATTTTTTAAAGGCTTTTTTGATAAATGACTTGTATCACATTCGTTACTTGTCATAGAAGGATGAAACTTTAGATATATCATATGTCAGTGTTGTTCTTTCACTGGGGATAAAATGTGGGTCAAAGTGGGATCAAGTTACCATGGTAACAGGGGTAAAAGGTGGGGTACTTTTTATCTTTAGGTACACTTTTCTCTCTTGTTGAAGGTGATATCAATATCAAACTTTCCTAAAATATTTGTACTATTGTGATGCTTGATTTGAATTATGGAAAATTTGTTAGCATTCATGTGGGGGCACGCAGCCCCCAAATACCCTGTTTCCATGGTAACAATTGTTCTAATCAAAATTTGAAAAAACCAATAATTCAAATCTAAGCCCAACCTGTCCTTGAGAAGATGTGAAAAAATTAGTTCAATTGAGCATACCAATAAAGAATTATGTGTTCCCAAAGATACCACACCCCATTTTTGATCATTTTGAGAAAACGCCCATTGAAAATTCGTAACATATTTACATCAGTATTTGTTAATATATCATGCATACCTTTTTTTATGAGACTTCAAACTCCTTTATTTTGACTCTACAAGTTATCAGTCACATTTCACTCTCTTTTGCACAGGCCCTACCATGGGTACACTGTTGTCTGACACAAATTGAATGGTTATTGTCTCAGCCTCTATTGTCAACATGCTCCTTTGTCGCTTTAATGGCCTTCCCTCCTTTAAAACGTCTTCCTTATCAATCTTCTTCCCTTGTTTTGTTTTTCTTTTAGCACTATTTATAACTGGTTTGGATCCCAACCCAAAACTTCCAGCTTTGTAAGCAAGCTCTTGCTCTTTGGATGCTTTATTCTTCTTCTTCATAAATTTGAGTTGCTTACGCCGGTTTCGATACTTTATTGACGTTTTTCGTGCTGCATTTTTTACTCTAACCTTATCTTCATTTCTCAGTGCTTTTATCATGTTCTGTCCTGCTGGGATTCCAAGCCTCTCCATCATCATGCCCTTGGTAGCTGCACCTGTGTTAAAAACACATATTGCCTCACAGGCTGCAATATTAACTCTTCTTCTACCACAAAACTTATGCTTTGGCACACGGGACCACAATGTCCCATTCAAACATTCATTTTGGTTTTGAGTAAGACCAAGTAGGCACCTGGCCAACAACTCACTTGAACTAAGCCTTTTGAATATTGGAGCTAATTCAGTGAGAAACACCATTGGAAGCCTTCCCTCATCACAGTATTCACTTGTGCCATTACCCTTGTCTTTCCAAAACCGACACCAAGAATCCTTGCCCTTTGGGCAAAATCGATGCTGATGCTCTAACGTCTCACCGTCTTCTCTTATTATATGGTACTTTATGGCCATAATAGCTGTCTTCATTTCTTCGAGCTTTCCTTTGTTCTGTCTAATGGCAAAACCATAATAATTTTGAATTCTCTTTATCATATCCTTAGTGAGTCTTCCGGCGCCACCAACACCTTTTCCATCAGAGAGAACCTTTCCCTTCATCCCTTTTTTGTATGCCTCCAATGCACTTCCTATTCGCTTCTGCACATGGCCTACACATTCCTCTTTTACCACCTGATAATTATCTCCATAATCCTTTTTCAGCATCTCAGCAACACGCCCAAAGCAACTACTATCACCGTCTCCCACAAACTGTGTATACTTTAGGCCTCTCTCACTAATGCTCCTTGAAAATATTCTGATAGCACCTTGTGTCTCCATGTCACCTGAGGATCCTTTGTGGTTTATCTGACACAGTGCAGAATGGTTTGCAAGCCACTTCTTGTATGTATCACTATTTTTATCATCTTTCTCATGGGCAATGCATGCATGACAGTAATGACTCATGACCTCATAGTCCAAAACTTCCCCTGTTCTAACTGATAGGAGGAAGACTGCTCCTGTCTTTGAAGTATGGCCTCGTTTCTGCCATGTGCCATCCACTGTCACTCCAACTTCAGCAATGTCTTCATTGTTAGGTCCAATGTGAACCCTTTCTGGCTCTTCCTTTTTTGTTATTTCTATCAATCTTTTCGCAGCATCATACATCTTTTGTCCAGCCTCCTTGGTAAAAGCCTTCTCAGTCTTTTTGAGGTGAGCATTGTATGGTTTGGAAGTAACAGGAGAAGGCAGGTCCATTTTGGCACAAAATTTTGCAAGCTGCTGTCTGCTCTGTGATGCAATGACTGATCTTCGGTTGACCTGAAATGTTCCACCCCTTCCAGGAAGCTTCCTGCTGGTGGTAAAATTGGATTTTACCCCACAAATTGAGCAGCGAATAAACAAGTCCTCTGCAAGCCCATTTCTTGAATTGCTGTTTTGAAATATTTGAAGTTTCGATTGGGCATCATTACAATATGAACACCTTGCTGCCTTAGCAAGGCACTCATTTAACAAGGAAAACTCTTGGATCTTTGACCCAATAGCAAGCTCTACTTTCTTCCTTTCTCTTACATTTATGTCATCCATGCCAAGATTTCTGGCTGATGTCCTTCTCCTTTTTTGTGTCATAATTTTACCATGACCAAGTTTTCTAAAGTCTGAGTTTACAAGTTTTTCCTCTGACATGTTCTTCATTTCTTTCAATCGAACCAAAGACTGTGGTGTGTCACTTGGCTCAGGATTGATTGCAGTCCCCTCGTCGCTTCTGGTGCTAGGCCCTTGTCCTTGATGGGCTGATAAGGGTGTCTGATCGTGTGAGATAGGAGGCCCGTTTCTGTCATCTGCTCGCTGTAATTCCCAATATTTCATGCCATGAAAGCCTTTCCGTTTCTTTGCTTTAACTCTCGGCATCTTTAAACTTGAAAATGCCTTTGTAGGATTGCAGGGAACAGACGGATGAACACACAAATTTCAAATCTCTGCTTCACAGAATTTCACCATTGCTCACAATAAATGATCGGCTCTGAAAGCAATGTACTGTGGGATAGAACTGTTGTTGTTGTTGCAAACAACTCAGGGGACCTGGCGGGAAATTTGAAACTGTTTTTGAGCGTTAGGGAGGGATAAGCTCGAGGAAAACCCCATAGCAACCAATGCAAACAATATAAATATTCCGTTGCCAGGGAAGTCTTAATGGAGTGGCCTTTGTTCAAAACGATTTTTTAGAGTAATTAGACCTTTCACTAACACAGAAAACATATTTACAACATTTTCAATGTTGTAGTATGCCTTAGGAGTGAAAAAAAATTTTTCCAAAAAAAAATTTCTTTTAAGGTCCATTCTGTATACAGCCTCCTTAAAATCTACTCACAGCTGATACCCTTAAATTTGTTTCATTTGCTACTAGGCCCAAGTGACCCATATTTTCCAACCCGTGCATCATCAAATCAAAGAACATGTACTCACAAATAAGTTACAATTTTTTCCACATTGATCTGTTCCAAATCTACTTAAAATATGTTTAGAATAAAGCCTGCGGCATAGGCCAAGGTAATAGGACAAAAAGCCCAAGGTCAATGCAAGAGATATTTCAGCTCTCTGATAAAATGTTCCCAAAATGGAAGAGTTGCTTTCTTTTACAGGGATACAAAGAAGTTTATCCAAGAATCATTCAACAAACTTGATGAATTTTTTCAAAGAAGGAGCTATTTCATCTGCAACTTGTGTGAAAGATTCCCATAGAATTGAATGTGCTGAAAAATGTATGCATTCCTTCAAAGCAGGAAAAGAGAAATTAGAACTGAAGATTACAAAATCATTAAGCAATCATTCAACTTTGCAGATTCACATAATAGAAACTATCTAACCAGGAGAGAATTTAAAGTTGGTTTTGTTGCTGTGTTGGGACATAAACCCTCCAAATTTGATGTTGATGAAATTATGATGAAATATGGAAAGCAGAAGTCAGAATACAGTTTAGAGTTTAATGTCTGCTCTGACGAAGTAGAATGTGATGAGATTATCATAGATTTTGATAATTTCAAAAACTGTATGCAAGAAAGATTGAAACTTTGTGACATAGATGATGAGATCAGAGAAACATTCCAAATTATGGATGCAAAATGCAAAGGTTACATTGATTTGACTGACTTCAAGCAAATGGTGGGTAGATTCTTACCTACCTTGGATCAATTGAGCATGCAAAGAATATTTAATGAAGCAGATAGAGATGGGGATGGAAGAGTCAGTTACAGAGATTTTCAATTGTTGATGAAACATGATTCTTGATTGCAACATTTTGTGTTCTTCGAAAATGTATGATACACAGTGCAGGCCTTATGCACTTTAGAATGACAAAAATTCTTGACATTGTTACAAGAAATCTTGAACCATATGAAAGACTATAAATTTTTCTGAACCAGAATTCCTAGGCAGGAAAACAATGTTGATATGCGCAACACATGTGCACAAGGCCTGAACTGTATACTTTAAAGATCTACATGGGCGCAAGTGAGGGTGTAAGGATAAGGAGAGATAAACTTTAGGGGTGCTAACTGATAAAAATGTATTGTTTCCGAAAATTTCTCCCGAGTTAAGGCCAATTTTCTTCACTTCAGACGAGGGGCATTTCACTCCCAAAAAATCTCGTACACCTTTGGCAAAAATTGTTTTGTTTCCAAGAAAAATCCGTCAAAAATCCGTATAAATCCTATTGCTTTGAAAAAATCTCTTACGCTTTTCCAGTTAGTGAACTGCCCCTCGACTTTAGATTCACAATATGAAGGTAAAGTTGCAGCCAACTACGTTTCAGAGCTAAAACGATAAAAATGCAACGTTGCAAATACTAAGCTCGACAATCCTTTTCGTTGCAAGTCAAAAAGCTGCTCATTTCTAGTCAAAAATTTAGATTCTGCGACCCAGTTTTAAGGATGTTCGACACTCTAAACCCATCCTTATGGGCGGCACGTACGTTGCTCCATATATGGAAGTTGCCATCCTGCGCTGCTTCGTCTCTAATAAGAAAGCTTTCAAACCACCTCCAACATTTATTGGCAGAACAAACTTCTGACAATTGTTCTCGCTGTTTTAAATACTGCAATTCCAAAAATAATAGACAGTTTGCTGTTTCGGTAATCGATTAATTGTTCTGTGTGAGCTTAACCCGGGATACAAATGTTCAGCCAGCTTGGACTTTGGCAGAGAAATTTTAGGCAAATAACTTTCTGCAAAAAGTTTGTCACCTTGAAAGTTATGGTTATTTTCTAATCACGGTCTCTAGATAAGACAAACAAATTAGTGCATACCGGCCCCTCTAAACAAAATACATGTTGGGAGGGGGGCTGAAACAAGGTGCGAGCGAAGCGAGTAAAAATTGGGGTCGAGGGGGCTTGCCCCAGGAAAAATTTTCATAATCGTCCATACTGTTTCACAGAATACCCTTTTCTCTGATTTTGTGGTTTGCGAATGGACCCCTTATCACGGAGAGTTTTCGAAGATAACACCCTTTTAAAGGAGTATCACTGGACCTTGAATAGATTTTCACATTTCGAATACTGGTTCTGAGAGAAAAGTTTGGGATTGCTGCACTGTATTACCATTCACTTTTCTAGACCACTAGACCAGGTAAAATTCACTGTATTCTAGGGTCTCAAGTTCATCAACATTTAAATATTGTTAGGATATGTTTTGAAGAAAAATACCCCCTATTCTGAGATTCAAGGTCCTAGGATTTTGCTTCAAATATACCCCTTTCTCAGTGAAATCGTGGACGAGGGTGGTGTCATATCTTCATTAACATTGCGCCCACCTGGCGCGTATCGCTGCAAGTTGATTCATACCATGCAGTGGTCGTTTTATTGTTAGCAACATGTTTCATTACTTTCAATATCGCAGAACTCGGTATCCAAAGAATTTGTTTATCAAATAAGTAAAATAGTTTAACAATAAAGTGACCGTGCAATCCCATAACTGCAGAAGTTAATCCAACTTTGTGAGGTATTTGCTTCCCAAATTCTTTCTGAACTGGACTGCATTGATTGCTTAAATCAAGACTCAAGTGCTTCACAAGCCAGAAATTCCGTTTATTTATTTTGATCTTATCCTATGATCAAATTTTAAGAATTTATAAACTTATGAAATAACGTTTTAAGACACGCTATTTGAATTCTCGCGTAAATCAAAGTGACTTCATGGTATCAAGATCCCGTGGATCCCCCATACAAGATTTGAGTCTTCAATATTTTAGCACCCCATCGTCCTTAGCCATTGTCACCCACGCTCCTTTGCGAGTGCGCTGCAATTTTAGACTGTGAGAAAATCAATTTTGGCCTATTAGCGGGAAATATGGATCCACACTGCAGGGACTCCAGTACTTGAGCTGACAAAAAAGTTTCCTTTTATTTGACTTCTGAAGATCCCTTCTAAAGGGTTTGCATCTTTATTGTATCTTTACTCCTGACTTACCCTGTTTTGCTTGGTGCGAAAACAACGAAGGACTAAATTCCCAGCATCATCTTACGCACCAAAACTGATGAACAAATGGGTGGTTCAATGTAACATTTTTTTGTAAATTCGCGGTGATTTTGCATTTTTCAATTTTCTTATCGAGTCTACCGTGTTATTAAAAATCGTCTATCTTTTTTCACTTAACTACTTATAAAATTTGTTGGCCTGCCGACCTTTTGTCTGTTGTAATGTTCAATCATTTGTAAATTTTTTCAATCTTGGTTTCAGTAATAAACCGGGAAGGATCAAACATACCAATAATATGTTTTAATCTTATCCTAAGCCACAAATAGGGGAAGGCATCTTCGGTATGATTTTATTTCAAAAGCCCTCACACGCAATTCAAGACTTTCTCATTTGATGAAAAGATTAAACTCTGATTTTGAAAATCGAGGATCTTCATTCAATTGTTCATTCAATCATTCATTCATTCATTCTTTCCTATTTTCTATGATTCAATCAGGGCCGTTAAAACACGGCAATTAGTTTAGCTGTTGTGCAAACAACCACTTTCTCCAAAGCCGTGTGACGAAAAGTCGAAGTTATTATTATTATTATTATTAATCTCATGACACAATACTGTCGTACATGGTCAGCTAAGAAAAAAGAACATAAATGTTTGGAACAGAGGAAATGTCAAGGAAAGGAAATTAAAAGGAAAAGTAAATGAAATACAAAAGAAAAAAAATGAAAGACAATAAACAAATCTAAACCTACTAAATGAAGAACTACTGCATAAAGTTAACATAAATGTGTTAAAAGTTTTCTGATCTAGATATAGGCACTTGTACCATGGGCAATTCAGACACTACTGCTGCGCCCCCCAAACCAACGAAGAAACAACAACCACCCAACACTTATAACAGTTATAACAGTCGCTGAAATTTTTATGTTCTTGGCTTTGTTGCTAATGAAGCTACACGAAACACTTTTTCAGCAAAAAGACTGCGATTGAACTAATCGTTTGAGTTGTTTGCAGGTTTGCAGGCTCTCTGAAAATTCCGACTGTCCGAAAGTCAGATTTGGCCACGATGAAAGTTATAGCTTCACCCTACAGTGTGCAGTCAGTCTAAAATGAGGCGTGCCCGCAAACGAGCCTACTTGATAATGGCGTTTCAAAACTATTTCTGAGCAACTAAGGCATTCATTTAACTAGAATTTTAGACAGTACTGAAAGATTCTGAAAATTATTAGATTTTTAGTTCTCAGAGATATTCACGAGGCGTTCCATAACAACCTAGACTCATGACGTAAGTCCCTCTAACTTTCGCTTGTTGTTGTTGTTGTTTTCGCTTCAGCGACATTGTTGTTGTTATCGCTTCAGCGACAAGTCTGCAGGGGTAGCGAAACAAGAGAATTTCGGAATGAGTCTAATAACAACCTTCATTCTTTTCCATTTATGTGAACTTGAACATTGCAAAGCAAAGTCTTTTGAAGCTGTTCGAATGAGCGCATGTATTTCTGTCCACGAAAATATTTTCCCCCATTTGCTTTTCTTTCAATTTTAAATTCGCAAAGCGATTTGAGAGGATCCTTATCATATTTTCACTTTATTTCATTTGTCTCCTGTTACATCATATTCGGAAAGTACTTGAAATCAATCTCTACGGATCTCAAAAACAGTTTCAGGCAGGGGAAGTTCTGTTCTTTTCTCCGAAATTTTCCAATCCAAATCTTGTAGAAATCCGTTGCAAATATGTCTTTTTGTGAAGCAGAAATAAATGCATTGCGGAACCATTTGTCGATTAGTTTGCGGAACCAGTGCTTGACGAAAATATTGAGGAAATGGTTCCTATTTCATGGGGAGTGTTACACCCCATTGTATTGTCCCCTACTGACAACATCTTTGACGTAAAGGAGCCACATATTGCCCAAGACAACAGGTTTCACGTTGTCTCATTGCAAGAAAAGCACAAAAGCGTCACACAGTAATTAAAAATGCCCATCCCATCTCACTCACGTAAATATGCCTTTGGAAACAAAGTTACCCTGATTAGATTTTGAATCTTTGAAAAGAAAGTCAGTGCCGCATCTAAGGTAAATTTCATTACGTGGATCATTTACCTTCAATTTTTAAACTTTCCTGCTACGTTCATTCCTTTCTTCTGGTTTTGACATTAATTTGAAAAAGCAGGAACAACGCCAGTTACGTGCAGCCTGAAACTTTCAAAATGCTAAAAAGGCCTGTTAACAGGCTAATGGATTATACATGATCATTCCTTGAAGGTGTTGTGGCGCAGTGGTGTAATTCTCTGACATTGCAGCCAGAATAGTCAGGCGGAGTGGGTTCGAGTCCCGGTAGGGCCCCACCACGTGAGCGTCATGACAAGGGGTCGCGGACTCGATTAGGTCTGCTCTATTTCTGCGATCCCAGCGCTTGGCGCTGAAAAACGCAACTTCACCTTCACCTTCACCTCCTTTCCATCTCTGTTCTGCTCGGGGACGTCAGTTTCAGAATCAATTCAACATGAGCTCCATACCTACTGATCTGTTCCCAGTCCCCCATGCATTCCCGTAACCCTGTAACTCACAATCCCCGTGCAATTCCACTTTCCGACAAAATCGGCAACAACGACAACGACGCTGGCTATTTTGTTAAGGCTATGATAAATTCCATTTGGTTTATGTCAGTGGTCTTGGCAACCTCTTCTCGACTCACGATTCATCAGCAAAAGTTTCAAACAGGCCACGAAAAGTCGAGATAAGGGAGCAGTCACAAAGTATCTGCTACATGGGCGTGAATGATATTTGGATGGGCCATGAAAAATTCTGCCATGACCTTTTGGGGCTATGAAAAATAATCAGATGTATTTCATGGGGCCATAAAAATTTTATCATCAAATGTTATCTGTGGAGTTTGGTAACAGCTGCAAATGCTGCAAAAATTGTTTTCTTTTACTTTTTCCCATTTGACATTTGATTTTCTGTTTATTTCTTTTCTTCTCCTTCTCTTGTTTAGTTCAGTGGCTAGCCAGTGCTTCATTATTAAGTTTTATTTCTGAAATTACACTACCGGGTAAAATCATCGAGCCTACATTCCAAAAACTAAATGATTCTATGGGGTCATGAAAAACATCCTTGTTCTTGCTATGGGGCCAGAAATAAGTGAATAGGAATCTAGGATGGACCATTGGCTAGATTTTTGGAAAATCATCCACCCCCTTATAGCAGATACTTTATGACCGCTCCCTAAATCTAATTGCAAGGTTATGAGACTATCAATTCCATTCTAATTTTCCATCATACCATTCTGTCATTCCACGCTCCATGTTTTATCGATTCCACGCTCCATGTTTTATCGATGAATTGTAACAGTATGAACTTGCAGAAAATAATTTCATTCGTAATGTCGCAAATACATTTCAAGGTATTGCAAGGCATGGATTTGAACAGTTTTTCAACGGACGATGCTTCCAATCTTTTCCTAACAATTTAATGAATTTCTGTACCTACGTAAAAAGGAAATAGCATGTCTCATTACCAGCAAGGTGTATTCAACAGAAAAATGCCTGAAAATGTCGTAGAAATTCAAATTGGTCAATTGAATAAATCTAAATTGAAATTCCGTTTGGATAATTCAGCTTGCCAACAAGCTTTACGGAGATATTAGTTTGGGAAGGAACTTCAGCAATGCTAGCCTGATGTTCATTTATGGTTGGTTCTGAAATGTATGAAGCAAGAAAGATAGGTCTGTTATGAAATGTGTTAGAAGCTCGTAAGAAAATCTGACTAATCTGAATCAAATCGATTACAACTTTCATCAACTTTTTGAAGAATAAACCGTTATTCTCATTTAATCTGAGGGCGGTTGCAATGAGCTGAGGTTTGACTTGGCTTACGTAAGCCGATGAACACAAAAGACCTGTCGGATTACCCTCGCCCCCATATCAAATTACTCGAAAAAGCAAAATGAAGAATGCTGTTTGAATTTCTTTTGGCCTAAAAAGCATCCCAATCATCTACCCCCACCCGTGCTTCGTCAATTGTCAAGTGTGAGGTTGCGAAAGCCGTCGAAAGCAACAGTGCTTGAAAAGCTCAAAATAATTTGTTTCGAAAAGTGGACAACGACAAGCCAGAAAGTGACCTCGGTATGTCTTGTTTTGTGCACAAATTTGGTCTTATCCAGACATATTGAATTCATATCTGATCTCAATTTAGGAATTTAGATTTCTATGAGGCATGCTCTGTTGCAAGAGGTGCCCTTGTGCTGGCCAATTGCTTTGCTCAATCAAGATGTTTTCTCTGTTTTAATGACATCAAAGTTAATCCAATTATTTCCCTTGTTTTGAGGACTGGGGTTCCACTTCCACTGTCAACCACTGATCAGTGATGCCAACAAAGCATGATTTAACTATGATTTAATTTGACAGGCCATGCACAGCACCAGACCCAACTTCGATGAAATTTCGGAATTCCGGACAAGTGGGACATCGAAATGAGGCCAGCAATTTTCTCCCTTCCCCTGTTCAGTGTCGGTTTACTTAGCATCAAACTCCAGCTCATAATATAAGGTTGGCCTGTTGCTAGCTAGCCGAAATGTTTCTTCCATACATTCGTATGTATTTCTTACAAATGTAAAGTCACACTCTGATGAGAACGTAGGTTCGAAAGGCCTCAGTGTGCCAAAAATCTGTCTTTCTCTTTGCGTCCGCCTTCTCCATAGTATCAAAGTTTCTTCCATATATACAAATTGACAAATCAGTATCTGGCCTAAATGTCTCCGAAACAAATGGAGAAATGAAATATTTTACCTTGCTTTTCTTATTTCATATTTGATATCTTTCCCTCTTCTGGTTTCACCCATGGTCTGGCTTTTTGCTTGCTGTCGCTTGTGTTGTTGGCCTAAATTTCAAACCGCTACCGCGCTTTGAAAATTATGACCTGAGAACTAGTTCCTAGGACGACGCATCCTTTCAATGCCTCATCTTGAAAATAAGCTCTCAGCTCTCAGGGGAACCCAGAAGCGTGGTGACTGTAGCCGTTTGAAAGTTAGGCCATAACAGAAAACTGGAAGCAAGGAAAAAGCCAGACAGCGAACCAAGGAGAGGAAAAATGCTAATGAAATAAAACAAACAAGGTAACAAAATACATTTATTCTCTTAGCTACATCTAGGCTAGACCGGATAATGTGGACATTATCTATACTGATCGTTTTTGCTGAAATACCAGTAGAACCACCCTCCTGAGAACCAGTGGAAGACGGATTTCAAGATTCTAGTGCGCGTACCGTCCTTGCTTGACTGTTGTTTCAACATGATAGAAATTTCTTTTACTTACAATTTTGATTAAAAAGCGATTAAGACTCTGAATACACCCTGCACTGAACTTCATATTTCTGGTGAATGTGGAGATGCGCTTTTTTAGCGCTGGGATTGCAGCAGTAGAAATGACCTTTGAGTCCGCGACCCATCGTTATAGACACTCACGTGGTGGCGCTCTACCTAAGACCAGACCCTGTACCCCTGGTACCCCTGACTATTCTGGCTGCAAAATCAGAGGATATCACAACAGCTCCTGGTCTGCTCCACAACAACGACACCATCTTCAATCATGAAATGAAAACAAATAGCACAGGGCTTGAATCTTTGCAAACATCTAAAATCGAAAGTGTAAAATATCATTGCCCCCTTCTTTCAGCTGAATTGATAAAAGAGAACTTCATAATTAACTTTAATCCCAGAGAGAAAATTTTTGATAGCATTGCTTTTTTCAGAATTGCGAAATGTAAAACATTTCTGCCAGTTTTAAGTTGTGGCATCATTAAATTTGCAAAAGGGATAGGACTGTTGGACTGTTTATAAAAACCCTTTGCATGAACATGTTTTCGTAAAAAGTTTACAATGATGACATAGTGATAGCCTGCATCAAAGCATCAATTAACTGATTTCCCTGTCAGGTAAAGTGAATTGGATGACAAACTGAACAGGCTGAAAAATCAGATTTTTGTAACGAAAGAAAGTGTTGTGCCAAAGCATCGAAGAGGCATTGAAGAAAATATCTGGGCCAAACTTGGTAGGCCATGAAGATGATGTTTATTGTTGACTCCTTCGCAGCACAAAGAACCAACATTCCAACGTGCTTTTGGTTTCAGGATATGATTTATGATTGGTTGATTACTGATCACATGACTCGCGTCACTGCCAGCCTTGAATATGCACAATCAAAGCAAAGCTTCGTCGCTCGGTCGGGAAGCAAAAGGTTTAATAAACATCGCAAAATATACCTGAATAATTGCCACAACTGCACAGTTTTCAACATCAAGCATTTGTCAAAACACTTGCCATTCACTTTGGTTCGTTTTAAAGCCAGATGAAGAATAATCGATGCAGTAATGCCGCGGCATAACAGTGGAGAAGTGCCCCTTCCCCCTGGATGGGAAGAGGCGAAGGACGTCGATGGCAAAACATACTTTATTGATCATGAAAGCAAAGCTACTTCATGGATTGATCCTAGAGACAGGTAAACAAATAGAAAAATAAGTGCTACCAAGTTGAATCGATCGAATAAAGGTCGAACTCTTCTAGCACAGTTCACTTCAATGGCTCAATTAAAACCGTAGGCCCTCGAGTTGATTAAAATTTACGGTTTTTCGCAGGCCATTATAATGACTGCCGCAACAAAAAGATTCGTTTTAGCAAAGCTTTCTAACGTTTATCAATTCAAAATGACCATATCTAACTCGGTATTCAATCATAGTTCACTTCTTTGAAAGACCAATGGTTTGAATGGTGTTTTGATGGTTGAAAAGTAATGTTTTTGGAGACAGTTAGACGAAAGCGACTTCATCTGGCTGTTTTCAAGTTCAGGACGCTTTGATAAAAGCCATGCAAAGCCATCACATTCCAAACATTCATTCATCCTTATTGCGTATGTTCAGTATTGTTGATGGGGAGAGGAAAGCCGTATGTACGGATAAGTCCTCATGATTTCATCCAGAAATGTTTTGGAATAAATAAAATTGTTTACAGCAAAGAAATGTTTGATTGGCACAGGTCTCGTAAGATTTCCGGGGTTCGCCCGTTTAGCTGACCTTACATTAAATTCCTGGCATAACTAACTAATGATGCATTATAAATTGCGTGTTAATTGCGATCCCAGGCCATTAATTGGCATACGAGTCATCTTCCACTTGCCAAATGACCATTATGAACCTCAGGAAGCAAACATGCAGCAACAGGGCATTTTGTAATGAGAGGCGACATACATTGTCCGATTCGAATCGATGAGTAGATATCTTTCCTTTTTGTCACCGTCTATTTGCGGTTTGAATTCACACTGTGCTGGTTTATGAACTGACTGTGGAAATATTTCGAGAATTCTCTCACCAAGACTTGTCAGATCTGAATCCAGACGTCTTGTCCAGAAGTCGAACATGACATGAAAAGCTTCGAAAGTACAAAATTCCAAGTGATTAAAAGTTAGGACAAAAGACACCATTTCAGGGGTTTTGTCGATTTTGATCATCCAAGGTATTTCTGCCAGCAAGCTAGCCTGATTCACAGAATCAGGCTACCAGCAAGCAGTTTCGTTAGCTGGTTTCAAATGTTTGAATTTTGTTCAAATTATAAAACTTTGGTGGGCATATCTTTGATGTAGAATGTTTTGAAATTGAAAGTTGCTGATGGGTTTTTGGTTTTAATTCAAACTGGTTGCTATTGTCTTCCAATCCCCTTGGGGCTATGTGGGTTGCATTTCTGTCTTTGAAATCTTACTGTCCAAAGTTGTTGAAGTATGGTTGAGTGTCAACAAGTAAGAAATAAACAAGTGCAAACGTTTTCAAGTTTTGGATTGAGAATCACTTGCTGATCATTTTCATCAGACACTATTCACAGCAAAAAGGCGGACATTGGATATGAGAACAGGAGAAACTATCAGGAAAAACAGGGCTGAAATGAGTGAAACCAGTCAACTAGTCAGTTTCCACTAAAGAATTGCTTTGTTGGTGGCAAAAGTGCAATGCTAATGATGAATCATATCATATCATATCATAAATGTTTAGGCACGATGCCCTATCAGCTACTACAAAGTATAATAAAAAATTAATGATAGAAATTTAAAAACCCTAAAAGGCTGCTCTTCCTAGGGGTCGTGCTTTAATTGCCGCCAAGGTAGATGAATGCATCCAGATCCCCACGGCCCCGCAACACCCAGAGGGACGGCACCCCACAGGCCCCAACCCGGCCTAGAATAGACCAAATCAGGACCAACCGGGCACCACCCCCCAAAGCACCACCCCCCCAAATTTACATGCCTTTTGCCCTGACTTTAGTTGGCAGGCTGGTGTTTGTTTGAACAAATAGTTTTTATAGAGCTGAGAGGTCACATATCTGAAGTACAGGGGTTCAGAGCAGACCTAAACAAAGTTTGGCTTGCCTGCATGCAGATTTTACCTTTGCACTAAAGAGAGTCATTGAGGAACTTTTAAGCTCTCCTTTGCAGTGGGGGCAGTGGAACATGACTGCTGCTTGCAGGCCAAAGTTTAGCCCATTATTCTGCATGAGAGGTTGTTCCATGTACATACAAAATTTAAATTTGCAACCTGAACCTTGAGGAGATTTTGAATGGTAGAAGAGACATCATTTCAAACATTAGCTATGTCTACAACAAAATCAAAAATGGCAAATCCATTAATTTTAGCAACACATTGATTATAGTGATAAAGCCATGAAGTCTGAAAAGGGAGGGAATTTGCACAGACCTTTTTTTAACTGACCTTCATGGTAAACCTAACAGGCTGCATAGTTTGTTGGGTGACAAAAAACCACACACAATGCTTGCCAGTCATTGGCTGATTTTCAGATCTTCCTTCCACCAATGCTAATAACAGTATCAAACAAGCAAAACCCAATGGCCATAATGATAACCTTTGGCTTGGCGTTTTTAGGTTAGGAGACTGAGTGGTAACCAATGCCTAGGAATTTGAAACTGACAGTTGTTAGAAGGTTCATTTCATTACAGGTAAACTGGACCTGATTTATAACGGCCACTTTGGTTTGGCTCTTGCATAACCATTTTGCTACTAGGATTCGCTTTTGGTTTTGAAAACTAATTCTTGGAGAACTGTATCTTTCACCACTGTATTGTATATTTCTGTTGTTACATCATCTTTGGTGAAATGTTTGATTCAACTTGATCCTATGATAAAGTTAGCACCCAAATTTTGACCTACTTCATTTGCATCCACTTTTACAAATGGGCCCCCAATAGCTCAAGTTTTCACACATTAGACTTCAAAGTTTTGCATGTTCATGTGGATCAGTGTTAATGGGTGGAAAAAATAGAATACCATGGCACCAATGGCCCCAGAAATTGTTTCAGATCTCCAGAAAGAACAAAATGCAAGAGAAGAGGGAGAACTGGTGATTTGATTTGGTGTGAAAATCCAAAATTTTCTCCATGCATTCCACACTAAGTCTTTACAAATTGGATTGATGTTTGGTTAATTCCAGATGTCGCAAAACTACAACAGTACTGTTTATAGCTTGGAAAGTAGTCAGTCTCCCACGGTCTGGCAGTATGGGAGAATTTTGATCCAGAAACATGAAACGCACCCTCATTATGTATCTTCAAGTCAAAATTGAATAAGATTATTCGTCCCGCTCAGTATTCATGATCTTAAAGGACTAGCCACTCTCACACAACTTCGAGGTGGGTTAAGTCTACTTAATTTTCACAAGTTTAGGCCCAATTTCAATGACACATTATACCTGATGTATCCTATAAACAATGGCATTCAGGACATGGAGTATTTTCCTTCTGCATCGCCACTCGTACCGTCTGCGGAGAAATATTCTCCTCAGCCATGTACAGGCAACTTTGCTTTCATATGGTTTGTCAAACCAACTAAATGTTCTGTTGTTGTAAAATCTTAGATCGTTGTACAAAAAAGGTAAGTCAGTTGCAAAATCAACAAAATTCACTAAACATCGTTTACAACTGAGATTGAGGATTTCCAACCAATCTTCAAAATCTGTCCCTTGTATTTCTATCATGACCTATCAAAAACTGGAGTTTTTGGTTGGAGTACCTGCCTATCAAAGAAAGTTTTTTCAATGACTTTTTTAAGTCCCAAAAATTGAAATATTTATTCCACCTCTGTCAATGTTGTTTGTGAACATCATGTCATTCGGAAGGTCAGTTTTGGTTGCATTTCCATTTAACTGCGGTTAAAGAAACTGAATAAAGACTTCCCCATTTTGCCTTTTGTTTCCATTTCTCAAGCTTATAACAGGATTCTTAGGCCCATTGCTCAGGGTGGAATGTTCAAAAACAGGTAAGTCTACAAATGGCTTCTGATACAGCTACGAAAACACTAATAACACTTGGAAACACTGCAACAACACCAGTCAGACGCCTACTCGGCCACACCAGTATTGTTTCTCATAGTTCAGGAGGAATTTCCTTTCAAGGAAACCAGAGTTATTGCAAGTGGGTTACCTTTAAGAAGCAGAAACCTGTGTACATGCCACATTTTATAAACAAAATTTTCTGTCCAATGGTTGCTTGTTTATACCCAGTTAAAGGAAACAATCGTCCAAAATACAGGGCAAAAAGTAATTGCAATGAAGCTGCGTGGAATGTATAAAACATTAAGAGTCACAAGTCCTCAGGATTTCTGTGGAAGCAAATATAGGAAATATAATGAATCCACACTGGGATATGGGCCCTCTGAGTTGACAGCAAAGAAGTTGAAGAAGTAAAGGAATTAGGAATGCCTCACATTCAGGAGGAGGAATAAGTCTTAATGTGTGCAAAATCTTCTTGATTGGTATTTTATTGCAGATAACTGGGATTAACTGTAAATTAATGGGAAACAGTGCTTTTGAGAGGTCGGTTAACCAAACTTTGCGAAAATGCTTAGCCAAATTAAAGAAGTTCTTCAAAACTATCAAATGTAACTCCTAAAGGCTTAAGTTTGAGGTCAAAATTTGGGAGAAAGGTCCTTTGGTTGTATGCATAGGATATTTACAGAATCTGAGGAGTGCAAATTGTCAGATGGGTGGTCAAAGAAACATTGTACAATTATGTAGCTAGAAGTTCTAAAGCAAATAAAGAACCACAAGCTAATTGGATTTCTGGAGCATTCTTCTGCATACTCCTGATTCAATGAGCTTCCCTTATCAATTTTGCTTTGGTCAGGAGCCTAATCCAAAGACATTCTGCTGCTATTTATTGCTCATTTTGAATGACATGTCTGAAAACCACACAGGAAGCCAGTGTGGAAACTGTTAGTATTGCCATTTGAAGATTTATCATATTTTGTCCACTGGGGAGCAGCCAAATATGTCATTCCAATAAACTGTGGAAAATTCTTGAATTTGATTTACATTTATTGTTTTGAACTAAAAATAGGATTTTAAGAATGTTATTGATTGTCTAAAGGAAGTCTTAAGATGCCAAAATTGTTCTTCACCATGGATATGAATAAAATGACCTAGCAAATTTGTAACCTTTTTTGTTCAAATCAAATTAATTACCATCATTTCTCTTTTGATATTTGATATCTTGATGATCAGACCCACTTTTGGAGTGTTTCTGAAAGCTCAAATTTTATTGCTTCAAGGGAGCTTATCATTGATTTCATGATGAAGGACTCTGTGATTAGGGAATTTGTTGCTTATCAGAGGTTTTCAACAAGGTATTAAAGTATTTGGTAATGACAAGATATTCTGAACCAACATCCTTTAGTGTGAACCCAAGACTTCTACTTTGGGCAAAGGACAGGTCACACGTATACAGTCTTTACCTTGGTTTCTTTTAAGTTTATATTCTCTTTGTTGTTGTTGGTGTTTTCATTTAGAAAGAATGGCTTGTTATTTTGAAATGTGTATCTTTCTTTGCAGGCTTACAAAACCAATGTCTTTTGCTGACTGCATAGGAGATGGTAAGAATTTCATTTGTGGATCTTGTTTTGTGTTTGTTACTAAAGATATTGCCACCTAACACACTGCAATTCAACATCAAAATCATCAGTCAGCCCCTCTTCAAAGACTGCTATGTTGACCAGGGTTGCCATTTGGGTGATTTGGCGGCCACGTTTCTCGATTCTGGTCGTTTTTTAAAGCCCTTGGCCATCAAAGAATGATTTGGCCGAAAACGCAAAAGTTGGCCAGATTTTGGCCATCAGTGGAAAAACCACAAATAAACAAAGGAAACCACTATTTTTCAACAAGTGATGCTCAAATTCACATTGAAAATCTCAAGATTGCTGGAAGATTGCCTGTGTAAAAATGACAAAAATAGTAAAATGAAAGAAATTTTTCAAAGATGAAGGCACAAAAGTTATTCTAGCATGCAAAGCTATTCCCAACTACACGTTTACTGGACACAATTGGCCAAAATTTGGCTGTCTTTTAGCATTTTGTTTGATTGGCAGAATCTGGCTGCCAACCGTAGCAAGGTTGGCTGGCAAACATTTTGGACATCTGGCAACCCTGATGTTGACCTTGCCTTTACAGCCAGGGCTGTTGAGAGGCAGGATGGGCAGCTGCGGTGGGCTTCAAAGGGGTCCTTTGGCACATGCATCAGAAAATTTTTGGACTCACCCTTTTTCCAGTGGTTTGGCCATGGAGGGTATTAGGGGGCCATTGCCCCCCCCACTACTAAATAATTGGCAAAAATTGTAATTGAAGAATGCAATAAAAATGGCTAGGTATACCATTTTGCCCCCCAGTCTGAAAATTTTTAGTTTATCCCCCACTGATTTTTGACAGGCCCCACCACTGCCTTTGAGAACAACCTCCAGTTATGTTGAATACATAATTTTAGATGCAATTTGTTTTTCTCCTCTATAAACACCAAGATAAGAATGCCAGTGGTCTTGCAGGCTTAGAAGCACTCCTCAAGGAAAATTTAAAACAAAGAAAAGATATATATGTACAGTACACCAAATTTTTCTTGGCCCCAAAAAGCCATAGACCCACTGGTTATTACACTTGCTACCCCCAGTCCTTTCTAGGCTTTCTCGATGTGCAGCTTTTTACAGCCAAAACTAGTACATTTTGTCACATTGTGAAAAAATGACAAAGCTTTTCTTTTTACAGAGCTACCATATGGATGGGAGGAAGCAGAAGATCCAATACTTGGAACATATTTTATTGACCACAATACAAGTATGAAAATTTCTTCCATTAATAATCAATATTGGTATCAGACCTCAAGCAATTATTTATTCAAATTTACGTTTTGGTGGTGAAAATTTTAAGTATGCAGTGAGGTAAAACTTGCAATGGGTAAATTTTATTCCTTGCCTTCTCAGATATAAATCAGTTTGAAGATCCAAGAGAAGTGTGGAGAAAGGAGCAAGAAGAAATGATTAGAGAATATGTAGACAGAGGACATGATGACTTGGACGTAAGTGCATATTTTGACTGGAAATTTGGGGGGGGGGTTATCTAGCAGGGTCATCAGAGACATAGAACTTTTAGGGCTTTCTTTAGAATTTAGTTTCAGATGTATGTATTAAAAAATGGACATTTTAATGGAAGAATCTGCATTTTCTGGTTGATTTTATTTCATGTCACTTTGGCCTAAATTCAGCTTTTTCTCAGTGACTGTTCATCTTTAATTTTCTAGGCAAGGCAAGACATCCTGGGGATTAAGGAGAGAAGACTGCACCTTGCTCAAGAAGAGGTAAATTGCTGTTTAAAAAATATCTTTTATTGTATATACCAGAAGATAGTCAATAGGCTATAGGTTTATATTTAAAAAGCATTTGAATTGTAGCGTTGCAAAACATTGCTACAAGATTCTTGAAATTTCTACATAAATCTAACTGTTTATATCATCGCATCACACTCCACATAATTACCATAAGTTCACCAAGTCATGTTAAAAGCTATGTTAAGCTTCATAAAACCTCACCAAAGAAACGTTAGAATGTAGGTACAGTAGCAAAAAGCTTCTTAAGTTTTGAAAGCCCTGGTGATTTACATCATTAGACTTCTCAATCATTTATTAATATTTTGGTTCTAACTGATGTTTCATTGTCTACCGTAGAGGTGATGTCTTAGCCACCACCTTAGTATTAACAGTTGTGATAGTAAGCTTTCTTAGTATGGGAGTGGTAGATTTTAGCTGCAAAAGAATGTTGATTTCTGTTAATTTCAGGTGAGAAATATTTGCAAGTACTTGAAAATCTTGGAGCAGAGACAGATAGCAGATAGAGTCCCTTAGCTTTGTTTTGTGTAGATAAAAGTGATTTTTTCATTTTGCATCTAAGTGCTTCATGGTGGACGTATAGCTAAGTATTAGGGGAAAAGCTGTAGTTACAGTTGAAAGGCATCGTTTGTTTCTATTATTTTCAACAATAGATTGTTGTTCTAGCCAACAATGGGGGCAATCACACCCCATAGACCCCCAGTGTCCACCACTGTGCTTATATCTTAATTTATTTGCTTATCTTTGAATCTTTACACTACAGGCAACAAGTAGGTTTTTTAATGCTTTGCATGCATATGAAAAGTTATTATCGTTATATTCTTGCAACTAAAGCCATGTTGTGAAAAGATAAATTCTATTACTTTTGAAATGTTGACGTGTTCTGGTTTAGGAGTTGTATTTTGCCAGCCCTTTCTTACAAATTGTTTCAAAATGGATCTAACTACCAAACTAGGCCAGTCAACCATTATATTCCAAGTCCAACACACCAGAACATTTGCAGGTTGTTCTGAACTCTTTTAGTACAATTCTGGCTTTGGTTACATGCTTTATTTACCAAATTTTGGTCAGTAGTTTAATATGCCTTTGTTCCCAAAATTGCGCTATGGTAGATAATGTATATATATTCATTTCTTCCTTCTATTATAGGTTGATTACTTGACACACAAACTTCATAAATGGGACAAATACAATGGTCAAGCAGGGAGCACATGGAGCGTAGCTACTACAACATCTACATCAAGTGTAGACAAATACGATCCTGATCAACTGAAAGAGGATATTGGCAGAGCTAAACAAAGGGTAAGTCAAAAAATGTAGGTCCCAAACATCACAGTCAGGTGGGGTCTTTGAGAAGCCTGGAAAATCTATGTTTAAGTTCCAGTTTGAGTTAGATCCAAGTACCAGATTCTAATTTCATTTCATTCATTTTATTTTAAAAATATTTATCCTGGGATACAATTCAGTTAAAAAAATAATGTAGCAACTGCTTTCCAATTGTCCCAGCAAAGGAAAAAAAAATTAATAAGATCTAAGCCTATTTACAATAATTTATACTTGAATAGCTATAAAAACGTAAAAGGAAAAAAAAAGGTAACTCATTCGATACGATTCGATGCAGATCAGCTTTCCTTGAATGTCATGAGTTATTCTTAAGGATCCAGTATGATCGAATGATTTTACCTTGGCAATAAACTGTGTTCTTGCTTGCATATTTTCAAATAGGTATTTGAAGGTAATAGTCCAAGGTAAATATGTTTATCTGTAGATAGAGCAAAGAAAAACACCATTCACTCTTTTCCCCATCAGTGGTGGCACCAGCTCTAAAATAGTTTAAAGATGTGGAGGAGATTCTGATGTAATTTTTCTGTCGAAAGGCTTTAGACAGAAAAATTATGTCTAAAGGTATACCCAAATAATTTTATTTCATGTTTCTTTGACAATTTTTGCTAACTTTTGGAATCTGGGGGGACAACCCCCCCCCCTGATCCCCCATGAGACCACCACTGTACTCCATTTACATTTAGCAGAAAATGCAGGATGGTGATCAAGATGGCATTCCTAAACAAAAATGGATCAGGATCACAATCCATCTGCACATGTGCATTGCAAATAGTTATCTAAGCTACATGGAGCTTAGAAATTACAACAATGATAAACAAGATGTATCTTGTATCTACTGCACATGCTTAAAGGTTTTTGGTTGGGATCACAATCCCAGAAGCATTTACATGACACACTTTTTCAGGATTTGGATTATGATCTGGATCACAGTCCACTTCTGAAGTGGGATCAAATTTAGGGGATTGCAATCATGATTAATTGTTTGCATGACACATTTTTCAGGATTGGGCTTTCAATCCTGTATTTTTGCTATGTGTTACATGGAGCATTTGTTTTTATTGCACATCTGTATTTTTAACGGGGTATTTCTTAGCTATTGCATATGCCATTGTTGACAATTTCAATAGCTTTTTCACTCAAACCCAACCCCTTGCTCATGAAAACACATACAGTATTAGCCCTGCTGATTACACATGAAAATATGATTTCAGTAGTAAGAGGATAAGTCTTCATCAGAATTTTCTATTTTCAAGGTAAACCTCCTGAGACAAGAAATGCAACATGTTTCTGAAGAAGTACGCCTGCAACAACAGGGCATCAGTAAATTAGAAGAAATTGACCGCAGACTTAGTCAACGAGTACCATATCCAGGTGATGAAAGTCAACTGATGGCTGATAAAATTTCAGCAATCAAAAGACAAGTAGAAAATAGGGAGAGAGAAAGACACGAGTTACTTCAAAATCTTATTGCATTGAAAGATGGATTCAGTTTTCCAGATCTTCCAGGTAAGGAAGTAGTTTAGTTGTTGTTGGAATATGGCATCCACCCAGGATCATTTGCAGGCAATCTACAAATTTGTACCTTCTGGAAATCAAATTTTGCCCAAAAATGGAAACTATAGATATATGTTTATATACACAGTGCAGTTGTTGAAATGATGGAACAATTCAACTGAATTAAATTTTTCCATCAATTCAACTAATTCAGTGTGGATCCAATGGTTTCTGCCTAAGCCAAGTTTGATCTTCAAGTGGTGTGAGATCTTGGCCTACCCATAGTGGACCCCAGGGTGACAATGGCTGTTGAATTAGTCTTGTTTTTGAAGTTATAGCCCATTGAGCACCTACCTGCTTCGGAGATAATCCCCGCATTTAAGAACATACTTTTTTGAGAGCCAGGCTGAAATAGGTTCTTATTCTAAAGGTATATACTAAGACTAATTTCAAGGTATCAAGGTTCTAATTTGAAGGGTACCTTTTGGAGTCTTTACAAAAGATGTTCAGCCCTGTTATTTGTTTTTGCACAATTCTTATGGACTCAATAACTAATTAGGGAGGAGATTCAAACGTTAACAGTCAACTGGGTCAAAAATTATCTAGATAACGACAATAAAAAATCATCTTTGCTACCCCTGCAGTAAGAAGCTATGTTTCATCTAACTGAAACAGGTTCTTAATTACAAGGTGCATAATTTAGGGAAAACAGCCTCTAGGTTCTTATTTTGGTAGGTTCTTTTATGCAGGGATTTACTGTAATGTTGTTAGTGCCTTTGACCCTGCCCAAAAGGTATTTCTGAAAAATGTCTTAACTGAATATAAGTGAAAACCTCATAGATTCTCCACCTGTCTGACATTGCTCCTAATATTTTACAGGAAGCCAGGCCGGATCACAGCTGAATCTTGCATCAAGTGGTGGTCCTCCCAGCCAATCTGGATCGATGCTCGATCTCTCATCATATGGAGAAGGCCGTCAAGCTCACAAACTCATACGAAAAGACCACCTAACAGCTCTCCAGAGGATAGGAGAAATAGAAGGTGCAATTGAACAAATTAATCATTACATAGGGTCGATGAAATATGGTCCCGAGCACCAGAGGTATGCACTTTTGAAAGAAAAAGAAAAGCTTCTAATGGAGCTGCAGAGATTCGAGTTGTATGTTCGCACTGAAGAAGAGAGGGTAAGAAACTTCATAACAGCCATTTTGAATTTGTGGTAAAAGTCCTAAACTTGTATGACGAGAGACGGGCATAGACGTAGGAACCGAGGGCACTGGGGGCACGTGCCTTCCTAGATTTTGCAATAAACAAGGAAGTGCCCTTTTTACTTTCAGAAAATGGCCCTGTTTTCTTAAGGAAAAGACACTTGCCCTCACACTTGCCCTCGAAGTGTCGTGCCCCCCCCCCCGAGTTTGAGATGCTTCCTACGTCCCTGGACTGTTTCGGGGGCCTGGAATTTAAAGTAGAATATTGTTTGTGATATTTCAAATTTTGGTGTGTCCTTGAATTGTTCGTAGCTCAGGGCACCTTACTGCCTTAAAATTTCGTCGTATGTCTTTACATATTCCTTCATTTTGAAGAAAATCGTTGTAATAATTCACGTTGCTTTCAAAATTCTCATATACTGCTTTTGGCTTTTGGCTGTTTTGTGGAGAAGAGTGATTTTGGACAATCTCCAGTTCAAAAGGACATGTAGCTAGTTTCATTTTCAGAATTTAAAGTGAATTTTAAGGAAAGTTAGTGCCATACGATTTGCTAGACGTGCCAAAACAGATTATTTGGCTATTTGCAACAAGTAACAATGCCAAAAAGACAGGTAGTATTTGGCATTGAAATACAGTATTACATTGTGCAACGTGCTATTCAACAGGTAGTACGTGCTTTGGATGGAGGCTTCCTTACAAAGTATCAATGTTTGAATATGTTTGAATGCATCGCCGGAGGCGCCCAGTTCTAGACGGTAAAGCAATCAAGACAGCTATTAAAAGCAAGTTTTGCCCACATTAATTAAGGTTGATAAAGATATTGGACGTTGAGGCAACCACCCATGACACTTGCGTATTTTTTTATTAGATCAAAGGATCGCGACCTCATTAATGCCAAATAGTTTTCCAAAGAATGCGATTAAAACTTATTACACTTTTGTTGGTGCCATAGCAAATATCACAGGAATTCATAAGCTGGGATTGATCTAAATTTGTTCATGCGTTGGATTTCAAGGAATTTGATCTTGCACAAGGGAAGGCTGCACGAGGGAAGGCTGCAGCAGGGGGCTATGCAAATCCATACTGGCATGCGAGCTCCAACGAGCTTACGCCTTTATCTTGAAGAGCCATTGTCTCCCAGGGTCCTTTGCAGGCATGCTACAATCTCAGACAGTTTTGAAGGTTAAACGTGGCCTAATCCATATTGCAGAACAACTAATGTAAAACTTTTCTATCAGTTGTCGATCCTTGGTTTCCAGAAATTTCATTTCCTAACGTCTGAAATTTCTGCTTGCCCGCATAGGACCCTAGATAGGTGCCTTTTACAGTATGCAGTATTATTTTTCGAAAGCCCTTTGTTCATTTATCAGACTTTCAAAAACGTACAAGATTCCCTTTTATAGTAGCCGTGCAGGCCCCTCGCAGGCTACTTTCCTTGCAGCTGAAGCAACATTTTCTACTTTGATAGTCTATGAATATCTTTTCAAGGATTCGACCAAACATCTGTAGCAATTTCACTGAATTTTTTTCCAGATTCAACTTGAAGTTGAACGAGAAAAGTTATTGCTTGATTTGGAATCTGCAAGGGAATTTTCTTCCAAAGTTGTGAAGGATCGTCAGCAGTTGGAAAGGGAAAGGCAGCGACTCAAACAAATGCTTTCAGAGAAAACGAGACTGACAAGTGTTTTGGAATCGAAACTCAAAGGGTATGTAAATAGAATTTGTTTAGATGGTTTATATGACTCATGAAATAATTACTTGAAATACGCCAGTTGATTTCTGATGAAGCAAAAATAAAACCGTAAGTTTTAATAAGTTGGTAATATGCTTGAAATTCGTCAGCAGCAGACGACTTTGATTTAAATTTAGAATCTCAAGAATGTTTTTGATTATCTTCTGGATATGTTGCTCGTGATATTTGCAGATAAGTCAAAGTATCTTTTTTGTAACCGAAGTGCGTTCTGTAACGGCAGATAAGCCAGTTGAACCTTAAAGATACCTTTTGAAATTTGCCTTTCTCTAGACATCCAGACATTCAAAAAATGCCGTTGTTGTTTATCAGTTCAATCAAGGAGCAAAACCACTAGGAATGTGTCTCGGAATGTGTTAGGCCAGTTTACTATATAACGTAGCATAAACTAGCAGACAAATTATGGACATGCCCCCCAACCCCATCCTCAGGGCTACAAAAATGGCATTGACGTTGATTGTAATAGTCTTACCATAATCCAAGCTTGATTGATTGATTGATTGATTGATTGATTGTTTAATCCAAATTTGTTCCTAGCAATGTGGGCATAACAAGAATTCTTTTGGTGCAAAATATGGTTGTTTTGGTCCCTCATGTGTTAAAATGTCATAGTTACTATCCTTTGCGGTCATTTCCTTTCGTGGGTCTTGCGATGATAGCGGCTTAGTTGCCGCAAAATTTTAAAGATTATAAATACATGAAATGAAAAATATTCATAACATCTACACAATTTATCTGTGTTTAGTTCAATTGTAATTCCTTCCAATATTCCTACAATTACCAATGATTACTCCTTGAACCCGTTATCGCATTAGTTAGGCGTGCTCGCGTTAAGCCTGGGATCTTAAATTCTTGGGCCAAGATTATTTTATTTTGCGATACTTAAAACCAAGCAAGGGTCGTCATTTAACAATTATTTTCAAGGTCCAGTGTTGTTATGTCCAAAAACGATTTATCTTCAATCCCTGAAACTTTAACCCATCGATTATACACTTGACCCGTCCACTGTTTTAAAATTCCTATTTTTGTCACGCAGAATTGCAGATGAAAGGAACCCACAAAACATGATGTGGCAAACGTGAATTTTGTTAAGAATGGTTTATACAGTCCTTTTCATGGATCCTAAGATTATGTAATGACACTTTTTAGACAAAGAGGCCAATGAACAGCGGATTCCCGGATACAAGCAATGCAGTTCAAAGCTTGCTCAATTCTATCAAACTTTTCAGATATCTGTTTTTGTTTGGATGGGAATCTTGATACTTTGCTTTATGATTGGTCAAATCAGATTTTTATTTCGCTTCAATTCTGTCTTAAGGAACCCCCGGCGCCACATTGTAGAAAAATTTGTAAACATCATTGTTTGAGGCATGTGTCCATTTTGTGGGTAGTTTGTTTGAGATCTTCACCCAAGCCACCAAAAAAGTTACCTTCAAATATCCACTTGCATCCGGGCATTCGTAAGAGAAATGAATGTTTGGTTTGCTCCTCTGGGAAATACAAAGATTTATCTGCAAATGACACTTTCGTTTTGAAAAAAAAGATGAAAATTCTTTGCGATATCGAGTTTTGAAAGTAAGCCGACGTCAAATTTTGCCACAGGATCGCAGGGAACTTGTGTCTCGTATGCGCTTTCTGCGCGCTTTCTTTATTTCACTACCAATTAGCAGAGATAAAACGGCAATCAATTGCATTAACGAGCGTGACTGACTTCCTTTCTTACTTTCTTAATGACTTGGAGCCTCCCTCTTAGATTACAAAGTTGGACTTTGTAATCAAAAACTGCAAAATCACTTTGTTCAAAATGAGGAGAAGAGTCCAGTTAACTCTACACCTACTTTCATTGTAGTTTGTCTACAAGCACACTTTCGATGTCATCTACCTCAAGTCATGGCTCAATGTCTACTGGCAGTCGCTGCTCACTCTCGGCATCAAGTCGAGGCTCGCTAAGCTCACTGAATCATTGTGCAAGCAATCCCGATGGTCTACACCTCTCTAACAGCAATGAATACTTCCCATCATCATATCACCCTGTATCGACGACATGTCCCCCTATTTATGAGACTACCAAGTTAGAATCAAGATTGCCTACACCAAGTACTTTTGCGAACTCAAACAATTCACAGCCAAAAGGGTCGACATCATCCAGGGACTCAATGTCAATCTCATCAATGTCACCACCCGTATCTCCAATGCATAATGACAAAAATATGGACCATCAACAATGGATAAGGGGCTATTTAGGGTCTGCATACCCGGGGGTAGTGCAGTCACGTGGTGAAGACAGCCAATATGCAGATACAAATGGAGTTGATAGAATGCATCCATGTTCACAGGTAAAATATGTGCATCTGAGTTTTTTCGATAGTCTCATCGTATCTCTGCAGCCAGGACTTTTCATGCACTTAACACTGAACATAATAGGCGAACCAAACTTATTGTTCAAGCCCATGTAAAGGTATGCACCCGCGCAGAGACTTTTGTTACTATCACTGACTATCTTCATTGTTTTAGTGCATCCATCTTTCCAGAGTTTTCTTACAAAGTTTGCGCTGAGTGAGTCAAAAAAGGCCTGGTCTTTGGAAGGCTACTTCTCCCTGAGTTTGTAAGCAATAATATTTAACGATATCTGATTGAATAGCTAACATTTTCGATTCTTTTTAGAATTTTCCTTGGCCGCGATGGGTCACGCCGTTCAGATTTTCCAAGGAGTTTTCTAAAAAAAATTCCTTTCGAGAAACCTTTAAAAACTTGATAAAATTACGTGCAAGTTTCCCTAACATATTTACTACTCCTATACGATGATTGGAGAACTCCTTAGCACGTGCTGTCCTCTTGGGGGAATGAAAAAGTCTTCTCTTTAGTATGAATAACTTTTCAAGTGGATTTCATTCTCCCAAGAGGACAAAGAGCATGAACACATGCAAGTGTCATCCAGAGAGCTCCCTGGTGTCATCATTGCTAGGAAGGAGAATAAAGGGAAATCTTGCTTGCTATTCTCATCCGTTTTTTGAGGTTTTCGAAAGGGGCTTCTGCAGAAAATCTCCCATTTTGGCTGAAAGAATGGCTGATTAGAGCTGGTTAAATTACTGAACCTAATTGGACATATCGGGGATAAAAGAAGACAGTTTGCAGTAGCATTGCTTTGATGTTCATGGAGCAGCATTTTTCCAAATGCTTGGCCTTTCTGTGACTCACTCGGTAGTAAGTACCGAAAGAAATGTGTTCAAAACTGTTTTTCATAAAGTATCGTCGAAGTATTTGTAAGTAAGATGAACAAAAGGTAAGCATTTTTACAAACAAAATCTGTGAATTTTCGGTAGCAATGTACTGTATTTATTGCCACCTATTTGCATTTTGACCATGTTGCTACTTTGACTGTTTCAAAATTTCTTGAAGGCTTCCAATAACTGTGTGCTATATGACAGCAGCACTTCTTAAGGACGTTTCCTATTAAATATTTGCGATTTGTTATTTCAGATTGACGTCTTAGCAAGAGGAGTTGGAAAGATCTCATTAAATAACCATTGCTCAGACAATACGAATTCTGCGAACTACATGTCATACAGGGGGCTAATGGCGAATGGCTTGGAGCCTAAACGAAATCTAAGGGGACAAGTTTATGCGACTGTTTCTGATGAGTCGGTAGCTGCCGACAGTGGGGTATTTGAAGCATCGAATGGACATAAAGAAATCAACAGAACGGACAGTGGAAATTCCGTTGGATCAGTTTGGTAAGGCATCACGGTACATTCGTTCATTTTGCTCTTCATAGTTGTGACCTATCTTTTCTCCTTGTCACAAGTAATCTCTTGTTTGGAAACAACTTGGAAATTGGTTCTCATTGTTAGGAATGTTATTGAATAAAAAGTTTTTGGACCGTTGCTTTTTGCGTTTTTTTTTTTGTGATGTTCCTGCTTTAAAAATGTTATAGTTCTCTTTGCTGCAGGCATCTTCAAGCAAGATTCAACACACAGCATGCCATCATGATTTTCCTCGACACAATTCATCTGGAATTGCTTATTACGTATATTCACCAGTTGATGTATTTAAGATAATGCTCATTGACTTGCTCATTTCAGGTATTCAGAAAATGAACAATTTGACGCTGCACAAGTTAAGATGGCTTTGGAGTAAGTAGATAGTTTCTCGTCAAATATTTCCGAACTTCACTTCCGTCTGTTGCCCTTTATTCAGTGTTCTGTTTACAAGCAATGAACATTTCTTATATGCTTATTTCATGGCCCCCTGTAAATCAGTTCTCAATTGAGGAGCTACCATGCCTTAAGAAGTGAAAATGAAAAATTGAGTTCCTTTCCTGGTTGCCTTTCATGATATTCGAGAAAGTCGATGATCTTGCTTGTCATGAAGAATATAATATGGCTGTAACAAGGCATTCTCTTCTGTAAAGAGTCACATAGCTTTATTAATGGAATGTTTGTGCTCCCATCCTGTATGTAATAATGATGTCTGAATTCGATTCTTTCGTTAGGTACCAGTTGGACCAAAGTAAATTGGTGATATCGATAGAAAAGGGTCGAAACATCAACCACTTGTCATTTAACCAACTTGCAGAAGTGTAAGTTTATAATGTATTTGATTTCAGATCTTCACAAACCATCTAAGATTCAGTCGTTTATTTTTATTTCTACCCTGTTTGGATATCTTTGTAGACTCTTGCTTATCGGTTATTCTGCATTTCGATTTCATCAGAAGACCCTTGTAGTTTTAAGGAAAAGGTTGATATCAGTTTTTCTTCAAAATCTCTCCAATCCAACGTTGTACAACTGTATTTCTGGTTATTGAAAAGCTCCTTTATCGAGCTGATGAACGCCCGGATTTGAAATCTACACCAAAAAAACCCTAGGACTTGTTTGTCACGTAAAGTCTCCTTGATGGTGAGGCCCCCTTCATCCATTGGAGTAGATGGATAAAAATGGAGAAAACTCGTTACGTAATACAGCGATGATATTGTCAAACTGTTCACGCATATAAGAAACCTGAATTGTCCTCAACCAATGAGCCTGTAAAAACATATGATTCTTCGTACAGAGGTCCAGTAAACCATGAATTTTTTATTTTAGTTTCATTAAAGGGACGTTGTTACCATACGATGCAACTGAAACAGCTAGCTTTTCTACAAGACGCTCAACGGATGTTAATCAACCAATCTTCAACGATCAGTTTATCATGAAAATCCCTAGGGTGAGTAATTTCAATGTTTCGTCCATTCCAAATCTTTTAAGAATTGATATATAAAGGATTAAATAAGAATCCATGGAGCAAGAATGTTTGTTAGAACTGTGGTCGGACTGCCAGTTTCTCGTGGAACATGATTAATTTAAAATATGAAGTTAGGCCACGGGAATTTCCTGTCTCAGTGACCTTATCTCAAATATCAGTTTACGAGGCGTGCTCTTGAGAGCTTGTTACTGAATTTCCAAGACTTACCGCAGATTTCATGATATATTTGCTATCAATAGTTTACTGACAGGAGATCGCTAGTTCTGCCTGAACGAGAAGGTGTAATTTTGACTTTGTGGGTGCGAAAGGTATCAATTTACATTCAAGGGATCGTTGCCAAAAACATTTCATCCATTTCATCAAACACAACAGGTCCAATTGTCCAAGGACTCTTCTGAAGATGCAAATGATCAACTATTTTAGAAAATTATTCCCTCGTTGCTTAAACATCAAAATCAATCTTAATTTAATTGTTCTTGATTTAAACTTTCATTGCCTTAACTATGGGACCAGCTTATCCCAACGCTTAACGCTTCTGATGCTAGATATTGATCAGCCTTTGTTTGCAGTTGCCTTGTATGAATCTCGAATCATCAAACCTTACGCATGGGCAACCGGTATGATCATTTTGTTTGTCATGATGCTATCTGTCTGTTCAGCCAATTTTTAGTAACAATATCAATGCAATGAGTTGAAATCTGTGATTTTTTAAACAAACAAAAGGTGATCTTGAGCACCAAAAATAATATAGAGATAAAGAGCAATTCTGCCAGTGTCATGTAGTATAGATCAACAATTTTGTTAGAGCAGTTGTATTAAAGAAAATACTAAGACCGATTTCGAAATTTCTCCTTCTAGACTGAAGTTTTGAGTAAGATATTGGAACTGAGTCTGCATGCAGTTATTGACGAGAGACGGAATGAGTGCTTGGTACGTATAATTTGTCATGATTGTTAACCGTTTCATCAAATAATCCCAGGCTCATTTTAGCTTGAGAAAACGTAAAAAGTTTTATCTATACAGACAGACATGTATTTAGAGAGTAGTTATGCCAAGTTCACTGAAAATGGTTATCACGTTAACTGCGTTGAGAATTTTCTAATAGTCATTGTTATGAAAGTAGAAGGAATAGTCCTAAAGGAAGCTGTACTAAGTCGATTGTGCAGTGTTAGTGTTAGGTCTTCAGCGTTATTGCATTCATTATGTATGCTGATCTGATGTTAGCTACGAGTATCTGTACAACCTCTGAAATGCTGCAGCTTTTCAGATTCGTTTGGTCCACTTGCACATTGTCAGAAATTATCTTCCAGTTGTTGTGAAGGAAAAATAATCTGTTTCTTGCAGGGGGCTGTTCGTGTTCATTTAGCAAATGCGAAAAACGGTGCTGGATTCAAATGGTACTCTTTTCTTAGCAACAGAGTAAGTATATACTGTAGTTAGTTATTCAAAACTGCAGATATGTTATTGATTCTACCGTTATGCTCTGCTTATTGTCGATCTATGCACAAGTAGTACAACTTCTGCAGTATGCTTAGCAACAACAAATGTAATGATTTCCTACGCATTTACATTTTTTTGTGTGGCCATTTTACCATATCTTGATTTATGAATCGGAAAGGCTGACAAATAGACCTTCGGCACTTCAAAAACAGAGTCTGGAGGGAGTGATATTTTTGTCTATACATTTTCATGCGAAGGGTTCCATTGCGTGACTTTAGAGTTTCTATTCCGGTTGTGCACATTCAAACGTTGAGCAAAATCAGTCTTTTTAGAATATCTAAAAGGTCTTTTTGTTTATGAGCATGGACACCATTTCATTACTGTTGCATGGACACCATTTCATTACTTTTGCATGATTGTCCTTCGGAAGGGACGTTAAACTAGGGGTCCCATGCCTGGATGCGGCATGCACAGTGGGCCTAAATTAGCCTCCAGTAACTGGAAACCCTGACAAGCCCACTCAAAACAAATTGAAAACAAAAAAAGAACATTTAGATTATTTTGTTCCATTATTATGGAAAGTACCATGGATTTTAGGGCTTCCTTGTCTACAAGCTTTCGCCTCGAGAATCTCTCCCCAGTTTACCAAACGGTCTTCCTTTAGGAGCCCAAGGTTTAGGTGGCCTTCTAAACCTACTGTTTTTGGAGAATTTTGGGGTCACTCAAGCACAACTTATGAGTCTGTCAAGTCTACCGTTTTCAGCATTGGTAAATACCAATGAAACTCACCGTGTAGTCCATGCATAAATGTTACAGAATTCAATCAAATTAGGGCGAAATGTTTTGTCTCTAATTTATGAATTTATTGCTTGCTCTACAGATAATCAAAGTGAAAAATGGATTGATGATGCCAATGTCAGTATCTCTTGAGAATATGCGACGTCACATAGATCAACAGCCATTTAGTTCTGAAGTCGATTTGACAAGATTGAGGTCGAGTTCGTGGGTGAGTTTTTGATATCATTAAAACCATTGTACGTAGATTGGGATTTAGAATATCTTTATGGGCTTGAAAATTGGCATCAAAATTATTACTACACTGTAACAGCCAACTGATTGGGTCAGGGGTGTGTAACAATGGTGACAAGAGAAATATATAAACCAAATCTACCATTCAGAATAAACAATAAATAAAATATAAAATCACAGCCGCTTATGTCAAAGTGTTCGATCAAAATATCTTCTTCAGTTGCAGTAACAAAAGAAATATTTATGCGAGTTAAAGCTGGTCAGTGCCACAAGCACTGTAATCAATAAGGACCTTGAAACGTTCCGTGGAAGTTGCATTTTCCTGCATTTTGTAATGTCGAAGTTCTGCAGAGCATCTTTACTAGATAAGCGACCACTTTAAAGTCCGAATTAAAAGTTGTAACGAAAGCATTACACAACAAGTAGGGATTTACGCAAGTTGTGTTATAAGGGCAAAGAATTCTAAATATGGTGTGGCAACTTTACTTCTTGTTAAAAAAAGATTATGCAATTTCATCGATAATTAGAATTTAAAACTCACTCGATATGAAAAGAATTCCCTAAGACACTTAAATATTTCATTATCATGAGGAGTTGGTAATGAAAAATTGTTTTAAATTGAGTGAAGCAGCCCAGAAATTTGCTATTCTTATTTCCACAATCAAAGAAAGGGATTCTGCTTGGTGTAGAAAAGTCAAGCTTCCACGTCGTAGGAGAGTTTTGCTTTTTCTTCTCATATTTGAGGAATAATTTTTAGGAAGTTTTACAAGAAACTTTGAGAATTTTTTTAGTATTTTGGCATAGCAGCTGGTTTTTAAATTTTAGGGCCATAAGCAATTTTTCGAATTTGAATATTATTGTTAGTTTGACTAAACAAAACCAGAACCACTTTGCTACCGAAATTGGTATCTGGAGGATAGTTTAACTTTGTCGTGGACTCTGGTCATTTCTGGATAATAAGAGCACCTTCAAGATTCGTTGAAAGCAAGGAATTAATTCAGAATGCGTACTTTGACCTTTTTTCTTAAAAAATTCAGATCAAAATTATTTAGAATTTACTGATCAAATTCCACACCGCTGTTCAATGATCGCTTGTCCAAATCTTGATCATTTTGTTAACACATAGACTTCTCCAGGGTCACGAGGGGATTTGATATCGCTTACTCTCCAAGGCAGAAAATGATACATTTTGAGAATATGAGCTGATGGAATTTCTCAAAAACCATACAAGGATTATTCGATGATCCCTTGATAACCGTTATGTTTAAAGAGGAATTTGAAATGGAAACTTCGAAGAGATCAGAATTCGAAATCGATACATCTGGCCCGCAAATAGTGGTCTTGTAGGTGAACACCCGTTTGGATTCGCTGTTTTTCACTGAGATGGGAACAGTCTTTGATGTTTCTTGAAAGTGCCATGTCTTAACTTTCAAGAGATCTGTGTAAGAACTCCCACAAAGTTAGCAGTCCGGTCGAAATCTCTTACATCTTATGAATTTTAAGTCGCTCGCATACTGATGACCACATAAGTCAAAATGGCCCGAGGATGCTAATTAAAGTCGTCTTTTGCATCCGATGCTCTTAACAATTTTTCTTTAAGTATCTTATCTATCAAAGCTGCGAAAATGAATGCGCTCAGGTAGCCGTTCGGGGTGGGGGGGGGGTGATATTTAACAAAACCAGCATTCTCTATGGATGCTCGTTAAATGTTTTCTCAGGCCAAATGGTACAGGCTGATTCTGCGAAACTATTCTTGCTTGTTTCTGCTGAATCACCTAGATAGCTCATGTACTATTTTGATCTCTAAAAGCGCCAATAACCTGATTGAAAACGAATTTCAGAAGATGATTGAAAGCCTGTGTAATATTATTTCCAAGTTCATTGAAGTGTGCATTGAATTTGGGCACAGATTTACAGATTATAAACCAAAAAATATTGATGACCAAACTGTTGTTAAATCATAAGGCTAGGAAAGCGATGGAACTAATCTTAATTCGTGCTCATGCCCTTCAGTATAGTGTACATTGGGTGTGCTAGTCCTAGTCCAGTACCATGATGATGTTTCCTAGCTTCCTCATTGCTTTTGCAGTCGATAGGTAAATTTCAAACTGAAGGAAGTTAATTTTTTATTTCTTGCCAACTACATAGGCTGGTGGTAGCGACAAGCAGAACAGAGCAAACATCGAGCAATGTGTAGCAGAAACCATTGACGAACTGAATTCAAATCATGCATCAAGCAGGCAAGCTGGTCTTCAAAACGAAGTTCATAATGGCAAACAGGGCTTGGATGTTTTTGGAAGATCTTTATCTCAAGAAGAAGTCGTGACGAATCAAAACAATGGAATTGGATTTAATAGTCGTAATAGCTTATTACGAAGTTCATCAGATTGTACTGGATCATCAAGGCGGCAAGTTCATCCTGCCCCCTTGTTTTCACGTTATGCATTTGAACGGAGGAGCATTCGAAGATCTAAGGTAATTATCCGTTATATCTCCAGCGTACGGCTCAAATCTTTAAAAAGGTGGGTGTAAAATTTTATCATATTTTTCTAACAATTGAATGACTTGAAAGTGCTATAAATCTGCGGTGACAATTTTTTGATATCTTTTTTGGATGATTTTCAAAATAGCAGCATTTTGATTTTTTGTTAAAACTCATCAAAAATTTTGAAAAATTATAATCGTTGTAAATCTTAAATTACTTTAGGAAATTTGGTACAATCTTCAAGAAAACAATAGTTTATGAAAGTCTACGTTATGGTGGCAAACAAGAATCTGTTCTGGTTTCGGATATTGAAATTTGATGATGTCACAACCTAAAATTTTAGAAATGCTATCATGTTGAAACTAATCAAGATATCAAAAAACTGCCACGGCAGATGTACAGAAATTATCCAAAGTTCCTTCCAAGCATTTTGATTTAAAGTAAAATTTAATAGAATTTCACACCAACCCTTATAATAAAGATTGAAGCCAAATACTTCATATCTTTTTATTTGCTGTTTTCGTATGTGATAACCACCGTTCGGAAATTAATGGGCAAGTTATCTTTGCCCAGTTGTCGGGAAGGAACCAGTGAACATCAGATCTAAAAGAAGCCACCGATTAATTCACTGTGCTGCCACCGATTAATTCATTCATTCATTACTTGATTGTGAGAAGGTTGGGAGGGTTTCTAGCTATTTCTAGCTAATCTAGGCCAACTATGCATGCCGCGTTCAGGCATAGGACCCCCTGGTTTAAAAGCCCCCCCCCCCCCCGACGAAGTGAGTTATTAAGGTATGTGGAAGATCACCCATCCAGATTTTGACCTAACTTTAGTTTCCTAATGGAAACGGTGTATGCCGCTCGGCCATTAACTCTGCAAGCATGACAGGATAGTCGGAGAGTTTAGTCTTTTAGATCTCTCCGCACTATGTGCATAGCTTCTCTTCCCTATGTACCACTAAAGTTAATTCTGCTGCAGGCTTCCACTTAATAGTTTACAGTTTCCAATCCATGACTTAAAACAACTATGCAGGGCATGTAAAGATTGATTCAAGGTACACAAAGCTTCCGTGAGCTTGGATTTTCAAATCCTCTGTTTTCAATTCCTAACGATTGATCCGCGGCTGTTAGAACTTTTTGCAACAACAAGGGACCCTTTTCATCACCCAGAACTTTAGACTGAATATTCGACAAGAAACAAACACAATAGCAGGTAAAACTTTCCTTGAAATAACCCTTCAGAATGAAGTTTGCAGTTCATTCCTAAATTCTAAACCTTAGAAGGACCGCCTCGCCAAATTTTATAAAAAATTATGAGAAAAGTAAAATCAAAAGCATGTTGAGGCAGATCATGGAAATTCTGGTTTTTATTCATTCGGAAAGCATTGTCAGGAACATTCTTACACAGCCAAAGGTTTGACAGCAAAAACCACAAACCCAAATATGTATGAATTTAGAATTATGAGAATTTCCCACGTTTTAGTGCACCCAATTTGATGTGCTTGCGAGTTATCTCTAGTGGACTGTCAACAACACACAACATTGTTTTAGAATTTTTCATATCAAATTGTTAAGATAAATTGAGAAGCCCTACTACTGATAGTACACGATCTATTATGTGGTAAAATTTGCTGTTATCAGAATCTTTCTTTGTGTGCTCTACCTGAAGAGGGTTTTCCATCGATCTGTATTTGAGACATTATATCAAAAGAACTTTTTATTTCACATGGTTGATAGTTGTCCTTTGAGAATTGACTTTCAAAACGTTCAGAGCAGTGGTTGGACTTTCTATTTGTATGAACTAAAAAGTGCTGTTCTTTATGTGTTTGCAGATTTTACAGTGGAATATACGTGCGCGTTTTTTGTATCCTACAGTCAGTCCTTGGGTCATTCTGACCTGAGGTTTTTTCCGTCCATCGGAAGGGACGCTAAGGGCTCCGTGCCTGAATTAACCATGCTTAGTCGGGCCAAACAGCTAGGAAGAGCTAGAGATCCTTCCAATCTACTTGAAATAAAAGCAGTGAATGGATGACAGAATGCAAAAGTACCGCATAATCACGGCGGATGTTAAATTTTCAAATGCCAATAGACCTATTCGCAATTTGGAGAAAGGGACAGAGGAGAGCGAGGCCCATTCTGACAGCCTTGGCAACAGTAGGTAATCAGGGGATTTAACTCAAGTTATTTTTTATTTATTTGCACCTTTCAAGCCTTACATGATGCTTTTTAGTATGGTAAGTGTTTTCTCTGGATTATTTGGGCGCCTTGCCATTCTTCCGCCCATGTGTGTGTGTGTGTGTGTGTATTTTGAGCTACTTCATTGCATGTGTTCGCTCAAATTTGAAACCATGCCTGTTGATAGGTCGGGCCTAAACTGAGCCGCTTCAAAACCAAGGATAAATACTTTGTGGCTCAAAATTCACTTACTGATGGGTGAAAGGATGACTAGATAGATAAATAATCCAGAGCAAGCACTTACAATCTTAAAAAGGTTTCGTGCAACTCTTGAAAGGTGCAAATTAATCGAAAACAACTCAAGTTAGCAGGGAAATGCAAGGAGGGAATTCCTCCGATTTCTTACTGCTGCCAAGGACCCCGCTCTCCTCAGTCCCTTTATCAAAATTGCGATAAGGTTTATACTTACTACCAAAATAGATGGTTCGGTTTCTTCAACGCAAGCAAAGTTTCTTCCTTCATTTCGTACTTGGCAGAAGTTTTGCCCATGCACAGGTGGACTATACTTTATATAGTAACTTCATCAACACGAGTATAACAATTTATCGTCAGAAAGTATATTTTGTATTGTTATATGTACTTGAATTTCCAATGGATCACTCTTTCAACATGCTTAGAGCTTTTGAGGTGAATGGTTTGCTGTGGCATACCCTTATCTGTATACTTTATTTTTACAGAGATTAGCAGAAAAGCAAGCACAGGCAATTCAACGCATGTCAAATATGCCAACACACTATGACCTGGAAATGGAATTACAGGCAGCTTACTCCAAACAGGTTGGTTTAAAATTGGATTACTTTTGCCTTTTAAGGTATAAAGTTCTCGTCTGCCAATAGACCTGCTAGCTATTCTGCAAAAGAGTCTGGATCGAGGGATACCTTCACACATTTTTATAAGAAATTGGTGCGAGTGCGTGGCGTTATAGAGAATCTATCAATATTGTTCACATTCGAAAATTCTTTAATGTGTATCAAGGGGTGAGTGGCCGAGTGGCTTTTACAGTCTTCGTCAGGTGACTGAAGTTAAGCTCGGTCGAGTGAGGTCAGACTCCGGATGGATGACGTCGGAGGCCTGACCTCACAACTCACCTCGTCATCGTTCGGAAGGGACGTTAAACTAGGGTCCCATGCCTGGATGCAGCATGCATAGTGGGCCTAAATTAGCTTTCAGCAGCTAGAGATCCTGACAAGCCCAATCAAAAACAAATTGAAAACAAGCATATCGTTCGATTCAGATTCTTTTTGAGAATAGCCAAGACGTCTACTGCAGTTTGGAATGAAGGAAACAAGTACGGATTTTCGAGTATCACCCATCACTAACAGGCAATATGATTTTACAAGTTAAGAAATGGTCGCCGAAAAATGTTTCGTTGGATTATGATAGGACATTGTTTTTGTTGAATTGAATTAAAGTTGCAATTTTGATGAATCTTTTATGCTGCAGTTGGGATTTTTTTGACTCAACAGATGACATATTGACGATTTTGCCCTTCCTTGAATTCATCGCTTAGACTTTTTATGAAGATTCTGATGTAATATGACTTTGTTTTTTATTCTTAATTTCAAATTCTAGGATCAACTAAACGAGGAAATCAATCGACTCAAAGACATTAAGCAACTGATGGAAGACGCAAAGGCTGATGGGAAATCGAACCTTCCAGAATGGGTGGGAGAGAATAAACAATTTAGAACTTTATTAAAAAGTACAGAACGAAATGGACAGAATAATCGAACTGGTGTAGATTTATTCCAGTCGCAAAGAAAATTCACCCATTTGATGAAGACTGATCCAAAGCAAGCTGAAAGGCTAGACTTTAGGTAGGAAGATGTTTTTCTTTTTCTTTGCAGTCTCGGATTCGAATTTCTAATTTTATCTCTATCGTTCAATCAAATATATTTTATCGGGAAGGTTAAAGAAAATCGTTTTGTGAAAAATTTATCGATTTGACCGTCAATGTGCTTTTTTTAAGAAATATATTTTATCATGAACCAAAAGAATCAAACCTGCGGAAAAAAAGAAAATTTACAGCCAAAGACACTTTGCCTGGACAATGCATGCAAAGCAATGCAAAAAGCAATATATTTTGGCCAATTGTGCCCTTTCCCACCAGGCTATTGAAAAGACCGGTGCGAGAAGTATATGGAATAAATCTCAGCAAATAGTCGGTTGGCTAACTCATTCGATAACTGAGGAGGTCACTGACCACTTGCGTGAAAAAGACAATGGAAAATACCGCATGCATATGAGATTTAGCACTTATTTTACTTTACCCAAGAAGAGAAATCTTAATAGCTAATTTGCCCGTAATCCTTTCATCTTTTTTGTATTTGAAGATTGATTTTAGCAACATTGGCAGCAAATTCTGGATTTTTCTCAGATCTGTTAGGATGTACAATTCTTTCTTAGTAAATTTTCTTATTTCCGCAGAGAAAGAGTTGCCTTCTTCACAAACCCAAAAGTGAATGTACCTGCAAACCCTGAAGTCCACTGGGTGTGAAAATGTCACCAAGAAACTGCAGATGACATTTCAAGATCCAAGACAACGCTTCCAATACAGGTGAGGCAGTTTCGATAGTGAAACTCCCAAATTCGCTCAAAAGAATCTTGGTAAAATTCAACAGAACAGCTTCTTTCCGAACTCCAACGCCAGACAAGATTTCTGTGTAATGCTTCAGGAAGTCTTGTTCGTAATCAATCCAAGGGTGCTGGCAAAGCTCAAGATCAATAACAAGACGTCAATGTGAAGGTATCAGAAACTGTGCTAACGGTTCTAATTTTCTCTCATCATTGTCTCCTGTTACCTTAGGATAATACAATTATGTTTCGATAGCACTTGAATGCTGTTTTCTTGTATTGTCGCGTTTTCAGCCAAAATCTGTCCCGTCCCACGCCCAACCTGTTGGAAGATATCCTCTCATTGTTTATAATGTTGAAATTTCTTTTGGGAGGATACTCATTTTTGTAAGGTAAGAAGCCTTTGTTCTGGAAGCTCTGTCTCCAAAATGTTGTCGAAACAGTGATTTGGCAGTTTTTATAGGCAGAATCACACACGAGTTTTATCTTTTTCAAAATGAAAGCCTTATTTGGAAGATAAATCGTTGTACTTCATAGAGGAACAAATCAAACATTCCTATCTCTTACGATTGTTCTAATATCAGGGATTTTGGCTGTTACTTCTTTGTGGCGTAGGTAAAGCCACCAAATAAAAATTGCAGAAAACAGAGGACATGTGCCTAAAACAACAGTGTTTACTGATTTTTTCGCAGTTTGGCGACGGAGGAAGTCCTTTAGGAACATCAAATTTATTAAGGTTATTTTTCCAATGTTAAGGTTTCAAATGGAATTTTTTTTATATTTTGGATAAAGCCATGCAATGAAGTTTATCCACAACTGCTGCAATTTTAGACAGTGGTAGAAATTGATTTTGTAGGTGTTTGGGGTGCTGAACATTTTTGTCATTCTCCGTTTATTGCAAGTTGTAAAGTGCATTATTTTGGTTTTTACCGCACCGTGTCCCCCCTAACCCCTCCCTCCTGCGACATGAAAGGCAAACAAGTTCGGTAACTCTACACTAGAGGGCAAAAGATTTGTATCGGTAACTAAATAGATGCCGCTTCTGTGAAACTGTGATTGATGGTGGAGATATCTCGCCTCAAATGCATGAAGTGATGAGTTGCCGAATGCTAACAGTATATCCTTGTGCTTTCAATACAGCATTGTATTGTTATGAATAAACTGATGAGGAAATAACCAGAGGTGTAGTTAATTAAACTGTGTAAAAATGAAAATGGATGGAATTGATAATGATAATAATGATAAAGGATTTGACCATTTGATGGAATATCTCACTTTTTTATGCTATGTCATAATTTTATGTCGTCATTACTTGTGCAGAAGAACTTTAATTGTTAAACATGTAGAAATGACAGGCATATATAGTTTTGAAACAAGCAAGTAGCATTTATAGCAGATCATACTTATTTTAGCATTGTATTTTATCAATCATTATTTTTTGCTTATTATGAGTAGCTATCAATTTTGTACATTCTATAGCCATGGTGCAGTATATCTTCAGATGCAATAGTATATTTTTCTTCAATCAGTCAAGCTATCAATCAATTATGTATTCCATTTCGACAATTCAAACAATGTATGTCTATCAATGTTTTGTTTATGTGTTTGTGTCATATTCACTTCTATGTTTCATGATTTACATCGATTTGCCTTTCAATATCCTTACCAGTTGCTGATGACATATAGAGTACTCTTGTGCGCATCAATAGGGATTGATGACTAATTCAACCAGATTGTTATTGGTTTTTATACAAAATGATTCTTTTCCTACTGTGATATCTGGAAGATGTTTCCCCCGTCGTTCGAAAATAGACGTTTACGTGTACAAAGTGTGGACAAACTTCTTCCTAAGTTGCATTGTGTTCCAGCTACGAATCATTCCCGATTTGAAAATGATTCAGTTTCACGGTGCATCTTTTGCCAACAGATTGGAGTTTTGTGATAAACTTATCATTGAATCATGTATTGATCTGTTCTTGGGAAATGCTTCAACAAAATCATTTTGCCTGTTGTCGTGCCTTTCGCTCTTCCGCAGTGACTCCTATTTACCCTTAGCTTATGATGGTAAAAGAGAACGGTTAATTTTATCCAGGATTTGATTGGCTTATCGATGTAATTCAGTTGGTATTATCTATGACTTTCGGGATTTCTGAATTCTAATTTGCATTTAACCTATTTATTACCCAGATCTGACTATTTGCCAATCAGAAATCGAATATTTGATCACGTGATTCGAATTTGTTCTTAACTTAATTATTGATATTAGACGTTGGTTTGTGCACGTGATTTTAGTCACCACTCCAAGACATTAAAATTGTTGTATTTGAATACATGATCGTAGGTTCCCTTGCTCCCTTTATACCAAGCAGGGTCCGTTGAGATATAGAATAGTATGTACCAGGAACATTTGGCGGGCTACAGTATCAAGAGTACGCGGCAGATATTTAAACTTAAATGTTGATCTATCAGTCAAAGGCAACGTTAGATGAGAAAGTTTTGCTTGGTAAAATTACTCATCTTTTAGAGGCAGATGATAGAAAATTGCTGGTATGTAGTTTGTATGGGAACAAGAATTGGATGTTCGATTTTTGCCCACGATTTACTTGCAATTAACATTTTAGTTATGAATATGGGCCTCACACTTTTTATTCCACAACTCTCTGAATGTGTTAACTTTCTTTGAATCACCTGGTAGCGTCTGTGAAGGCGTTGTCCGATGTCGATCGCATTTTTCAGCAGGGCTTTCGCAGTTTAAAGATTTTGCTAAACATCGTTACAATGCAGGATGACTCTTTTAAATGCCACTGCATATGCTTGCTATTTCAATTGGCCCGCACATCCCATGCTTTGCCATCACTCCTCGACTTGAGTGACAACAAAATTTGTAAGTTGGCTATTTTAGTAGTGACACAACGTCCTTTGTTTATCTTTTCCAATGCAGTATTTTTGAATCAAAATGGAGCTGAGATTTGAAGATGTGAAGCTCAGCTTTAAAGGAAGATAAACGTGATTGCCAAGAGCTTCGTCCGTTCAGTTCATTCCGCATTCATGATACTTTCATGATCACTTTAGACAACAGCTAAGCCGGGGAACGATAAAACGGAAGAGACAATACGTTGAGCCTGGGAATGATAATATAGAAAATACAAACGAAACAGCATTAATTTTCTGTGAAACTCGTACACACTAACATTTTGACGTTGGATAATTTCTGCAAATTATAACATAAATTGTGATGTAATGTTGTTCAGTACAGGCTCAATGTTAGTTAAAAACTCTGCTGTATGTCTATCTGTGAATATTTTTGTGAGCATTAGTCGTATGAAATATTGAAATGTAATTATTTTTCTCTGTTATAAGGGACGACTAAGACGATGTTGTTGTTTTTTTCGGTTGACTCTCCCATTATGTTCTTTGTTGCAACAGCAAATATGCTAAAGATGGCGGCGAGGAACTTTTCACAAAGATGCATAGCGTTCGAATTAGGAATCCTTAACGAATACGGATTCGATTATAAAACGCAATGCATCTCGGTAAATAAGTTCCTCGCTGCCATTTTCAGCGCAGTTGTGTACTGCTAATCTGATTCTAAAAGCGCACTGTTGTAAAGCTTGTTTGTACTGCCCATCGATCATGCTGCGAATGTAAGCAAATATTATCCTGGAAAAAGTCCAATAATCCGGGTAGCAACTTGATAAAAGTTCTCGAAAACAAACATAAGATCCTTTTGGATGATTACAAAGTCCGTCCTGAGCTAAACAAGCATAAGAATATCTGATTATTGATTTCTTCATAACCCCAAATGATCGTTGATTCTGTTTTTTGCTACAGTCAGAGAGATGAGTGTTGCTGCTAAAGTCGCCTTCAATGGAAAATCGAGCGCCTAGTATAAGGACAAGAATCGCCTCAAGGTCAAAGGCACTATTTTGGTCTTTATGTCAAACGAGAATGATACGCAAAAATCAAAAGTCATTACCCCTAGTTTGCATATAGTTCGTGCACAAAACTGTTGGTGCATCTGTGTCAAATGAGATGTCATGTGAGATTTACGATAACGCAAAATTACTTATGCAGAACCGTACAGAACATTTGAGACAAGCAGTCACGAAGATTCCTCTGTGCAGAATGATATGCATGAAGATGTTTTGGTTCAGTGTGATCACGTCCCTTCCCCCAGTCCATGGCGCCATTGCTTGCTGGGATTCTGCACCTTTCGTTTCAACTTCACCTGCGATGATTGCATCCGTTGCTGTGTAGGAGGGGGGTCCTTCTACCTTTGGTTATGCTGCAAATGCTAGCCTCTGTGCAGGCCACCGGTTACATCATCCTCTAAAGTTGAGTTATTTGCATAATGAGTACTATCAACAAGTGGCTAAGTGACAGTGCAAAGTTTGTTTTATAACATGGCCGGTGCAAAACATAACAGGGCACTCACTTTTTTGAGCTTGCACACAACTGGGTCAGCACTTTTTATCAAGCAAATATGAACAGGCTTGAACGAGGCAGTAACTTTTTATGAGCTCAAGATAGGATGAACTTTTAAATATAATATGGCTCACCTTGAGGACAAAATTCTGAATCATTCAAGTTGGGAAATGTATGCAAAGATGTTTATAAATGACGCCAAATTTCCATGTTAGTTTCTTGCAAGCAGGATTCATCAGTCATTTACAAAGACTCTTATAGAGATGAACTGCCTTTCTCATGATCTTTGGCAAATTTATAGGTGCTACTATGCAACTTCTGTTGTTTATGAATACGGGGCAGATGCATTTCTTAAGGAAAAGGCGACTGGGCAGTTGTATTTTTTGCAATGATTTCATACGGGGCGAGCAGATTTTTTTGCAATAATTTTTCTTTTCCACCGGCCATGTAATAAAATAAATTTTGCGTTGTCCCTAATGATTCGTTCGTTCTAGAAAACGATTGTTTTGACATAATTAAGCTGCTAATGAAGTCAAGAACGGGCCAATTCTGGGTGAATCTGTTGCTGTGCCAGGGTAAACATCCTAGTAACTTATCCATCTTATGGTGTCAAATCTGTCTAACATGAAATAAGCCGACGTCAAATGTTGCTACAGGATCGCGGGAAACTTCTGTCTTGTATGCGCTTTATGTGCGCTTTCTTTATTTCAGTGCCAATTAGCAGAGATAAAACGTTAATCAATTGCTTTAACGAGCGTGACTTGTTGGGGATACGAATCATCAATGTTCAAAGCAACAGTTACCCCCAAACATAAGATCCTTTTGGATGATTACAAAGTCCGTCCTGAGCTAAACAAGCATAAGAATATCTGATTATTGATTTCTTCATAACCCCAAATGATCGTTGATTCTGTTTTTTGCTACAGTCAGAGAGATGAGTGTTGCTGCTAAAGTCGCCTTCAATGGAAAATCGAGCGCCTAGTATAAGGACAAGAATCGCCTCAAGGTCAAAGGCAATATTTTGGTCTTTATGTCAAACGAGAATGATACGCAAAAATCAAAAGTCATTACCCCTAGTTTGCTTATAGTTCGTGCACAAAACTATTGGTGCATCTGTGTCAAATGAGATGTCATGTGAGATTTACGATAACGCAAAATTACTTATGGAGAACCCTACAGAACGTTTCAGTTGTTGCTATTCGCGGGCATCTAATTTGAGACAAGCAGTCACGAAGATTCCTCTGTGCAGAATGATATGCATGAAGATGTTTTGGTTCAGTGTGATCACGTCCCTTCCCCCAGTCCATGGCGCCATTGCTTGCTGGGATTCTGCACCTTTCGTCTCAACTTCACCTGCGATGATTGCATCCGTTGCTGTGTAGGAGGGGGGTCCTTCTACCTTTGGTTATGCTGCAAATGCTAGCCTCTGTGCAGGCCGCCGGTTACATCATCCTCTAAAGTTGAGTTATTTGCATAATGAGTACTATCAATAAGTGGCTAATGATTCGTTCGTTCAAGAAAACGATTGTTTTGACATAATTAAGCTGCTAATGAAGTCAAGAACGTGCCAATTCTGGGTGAATTTGTTGCTGTGCCAGGGTAAACATCCTAGTGATTTATCCATCTTATGGTGTCAAATCTGTCCAACATGAAATAAGCCGACGTCAAATTTTGCTATAGGATCGCAGGAAAATTCTGTGCTGTACGCGCTTACGATGCGCTTTCTTTATTTCAGTGCTAATTAGCAGCGGTAAAACGCTAATCAATTGCATTAACGAGCGTGACTTTCTTACTGACTGACTGACATCGAGTGCCCTCTTAGATTACAAAGTTGGACTTTGTAATCAAAAAGGAAACCTGTGATCATGCGCAGAAAGCATGTTTGTTCTAAGGAAAGAATGTGGGCGGAGAACCCAACCACAATCCAAACAAGGATTAGCAAGGAAACAAAGAGATTCTCGCGCATGGTAAGAGGTTCCTCGGCTGTTGGTCTGCTTTGAACATTGCCAACAAAACCAAAGGTTCAGACAAAAGGGGCAGTCCTCGGTGTACTCAACAATGACGGAAGTGGGTTACTTACTTTCTTTCTTTCTGAATGACTGACTGACTGACTGACATCGAAGCCCCTTCTTAGATTACAAAGTGGACTTTGTAATCAAAAAGGAAGACAAAATATTCAGTCGTGCTCGAAGTCCAATTCCAACCTACTGTTTTTTATCATTCTTAAAAACCATCGATTCTACCATTTTTTTCAAAAACAATTCTTTTCGTTGTGCCAACGTTTTATGAAAGACTTCCGGATGAGTAAGAAAAAACAAAAGCCACTTTAAAATGGCACTGACATAAGCAAATATAGTAAGGAGTACTAGACACGTAAAAATCCATTTTAAAAGTAACCTGACTGAAATGGGCCTCTTCGTTCTGAAATTATGATGGATTTTCTGGAGAAAGTCTCTTCAAGAAACCTCCAAAAGCGGCCTGTCATTACAAAAAAAATTGTTACGAATTCAAACTGCTCGAAAAGTAAGTAGAAATATGAAATTTGATTGCGACAAATCTTGCTTAGCTCTTTCAATCAGATTTGGAAAAGTTGTAGATCAAGAACCTAGCTAACGATATGGCGAAAGAAAGCCAACAATTTTTCGAGTAGTTTTGTTTTGGAGATAAATCCACCTTTATGAAATCAACAAAAAAGTTTTGAAAAATGATTTACAAAGCCAGCCTAATCGGAAATATTGCGACTTATATATCTTTCCATTGCCAAGACGACGATTGCCAAGACGATACCCCCTTTACCGCTTTTCAATTGACCGAATAGCATTAGAGAAATAAAATTGTTTTCTGAGGAGAGTGGTTTTGCAAAACTGCAACTCGCTGCTCACAGGGATTTCCACTCAGTCGAATATCCGAGCGGAGAGCGGACTGGAAAAAATTCATTGCTCAGGCCTACGAGAGAAAACATTGCTTTGAATTTGAATGGATACTACTTGTGATCGCGTAACTACCATGGCTGACTTGGAGAATATGCCCGCCATTTTTTGAAAATTTCCGGCATAAACGGCGATGAAATGTGTGGCCGCACGTTATAAAACGCGGCCGTAGGTAGCGATATGCGACCGCATTCCGTCCCGTTAGAAAATTCTGATGTTGACACAAGATCTTTTTTGAGTCGTTAAGGTCGTGCAGAAAGTTTGAATCTTTGATTTTGAATCTTGCAGAAAGTTTGAATGAAAGAGTTTGAATCCTTTGTCGTTTGGGTCTTTCTGCAAACTAATACTGCATTCACACTGACAAACCAGCTTTATTTAAACCAGTTTAAATTTCAACCAATCAAATGGCTGGATTTGTTGGATTGACCAATCAGAAGGCCCTATTAGATAAGCAGGTTTGGTTGAAGCTGGTTTAACTTGCAGTGTGAAATGGGAATAATTTGGCATTGGACAACTTTTATCCCTAATTGAACCTTTGAGCATGTTTCCATGCGGCAAAAAATCGTTAAAATCAAAGGGAACCCAGCAGAATTGGCAAAGGAGCATCCTATTGAAATGCTGAAGTTGACCAACGTTTCTCGTTCATTTCAACAAAGTCACTTCTATACACTCATAAGTAATTTGTTACTTGTTACTGTCTCAGTAAAACTAACTTATGCAGAGCTTAACATTACCATACAAACATCATTAGGTTGTTAGAGACCAGTGGTGGCGCCACGGGGAGAGACTGGGGGACTTGTCCCTTCTCCTCAGATCCCAAAAGTCGGCAAAAATTGTCAAAGAAATAGAACATAAGATTAGTTGGGTATACCTTTAGACTAAAATAAATAATGTCAAAATCTCTCCCCCCCCCCTTCTTTCGGATTTTTTTCAGAGCTGGCACCGCCACTGTAGGAGATATTCAGTCCATTGAAAGTCATTTTTGTTTCATTTTGCTTGTGATTCCAAAGAGAGACAAGTTCAATTTCTTGAAGACTAGAGTTCAGCTCTGCCAGACTACAACAACCTTTGATAACAGAAGGACTTGCAGCTTCGTGTCATCTTTAATACACTGTACCATAACAGGAGGTGTGTTTTTCATTCTATCTTTCTTTTTTGCCTTCTCCATTCAGTGCATAAGAGTTCGTTTATTGGAATATTTAGTCCTCCATATACAACATTGAAGAAACATACGTCAAAAATTCAGTGGTAGCTGATTAAAAAAGAAGATTTTCTGTCAAAAATGCAAAATTTTCCTTCGTAGATCACACCTCTCTCTGCACTACAGTAATGTGAAGACATGAAGTTGTATCCACGTTGTATCCTTTATTGTTTGTAATCCTTCTTCCTTTAATTCCGGTTAAAGGAAGTCACATCAACTTCAAATTAGTTTGTTTCCAAATGATGAGAAACAATCGAAAGTTGATCTTGCTGCTGCTCCATTGTTCTCATGAACTGAAATCGTAACTTCCAACAGATCAAGCTTTGCTTCGACAATCAACAACATTAAGATGCATCCAACTTGGGCCCCAATTTAATTGGTTCCTGGACAAAACAATATCAAAGAAAACGAAAAGAAATCGAACTAATACAATTCTGTTTAGTCGTACTGTTTCAAAGATCAGTTTGATGTCTCTCTGTTCTGCAACTCTTCGAATATTGTTCTAACCCATTAATCTTCTTCGCAAATGAATTAATAAACGTCAAGGCAGTCGGATTTCTGCGTTTAAATTCCTCCGCCACCTTTATGATAGTCCATGTCAGATTTCGTAAGCAACATATATTGACGATGGCGTTTTCGTCTCGCAACAATGATCTTAGCAATACAATATGTTGCAATAATACTGACCAGTCCTGAAGTAATATACAATCCAGTTAAAATAAAGAACCTCCAATTGATACGTGATTTCGAAGGGCCATAAGGTTCCATATCAATCACTTCAAAAACAACGTCACTTCGAGAAGCATTTGTACTTCTTAAGCCATTAGAAGATCGTGGGCTTTCACTGTGAAGTTTTTCGGTAACTGTTTTCATTGATAATGGTGAGGCATATTCTGAATTTGATTTCAAGTCATTTTCTGGAGCAAGAACATCTAATGCTGATCGAAGATGAGATGAAGAATTCTCTGGCTTTCTTTCAGGAAGTTTTGCTTCCGTTTGAATCTCAACTTGTGATAACGGCAACTTGTAATGTGTCTGTGTTGGGCTAGGTTTCGATTTTGGCAGCTTTGATTTGTGTCCTTTCTGATGTTTTGAACATAAAACAACCATAAAACATGATAGTAAAATCACTAAAATATTGTTCAAGATCATGTTGGGAGTGCATTAACTCACCAAAGTTCTCAGTAGTGCAAATCCACAACAATATATTCTTTTAATTCTACAAAAACTCAGCAAATAGGCCTTTTGTTTAGCAAAGCACCTTCCAGAACTTTCCAACCCTAAAGATCTGCTGGATTGATTCAAAGGCAATGATCCTACGCTCCACCAGAGAGGAGAGAAATGGTACCCTTGATCGCACTGGTACCAGTGAACTGCCGGCCGTATGCAAAAACAAAACAATACATGTGAAAGATCAATAACCAATCAGCCACCCGATCTGTTATCACATGACTTAGACTGCATACGTTTCGTTAACAAACGTGTTCAAGAGATCAATGGACCGCAGAAGTAATGTTTTGATCCCTTGGATCCCTGTTCCGAGTCTCAATGAAGGGTTGTCATAAATCCATTCCACTAGTAAATCATGAACACACGTTTTACTAAAACCTATATATACAATGGAAATTATACCTAGAACCTATATATAAATGCAACGGCAAAACTACAAAACCCATCAACGTAGCGCTACAAAATGCTTTATCTTTGAACTTTCAAATCGTTCTGCTACATCAATTTTGGACAACTCAAATGTTTGCAAAGTCCAGAATTTCTTTCTCAAAAACAGGACTGAATGCTCAAAAAAAGGAAGAAATTTCAATCTTGGGGGATTCTTCATTCTACGAAACGGGCTGATTCAATAGATAGTTGAAAAGGTTTTCATCTAGCCTGTGTGTAAACTTAACCTTGCCACTGCGAAGGAGAGCCAATGAAGATCTATCCTCATTAGATTTCCTTCGCAGTGGAAAGCAGAGTCTGCACGCAGGCTATTTTCCATCCGAAATTTTTTGATTTGTTGAAATTAGAGAAACAGTCAAGTTGCAGACGCATTATAAATGGCTAAACTGCAGAGTCTGACCCAATATGAACAACAGTGATGGAAGCTCAAACGACACCTAGTCCAATACTTCGCATAAAATATCACTCAATTTTTTTTTCAAATAACTGAAATGGTCGGGTAGACATTTGCTCAACCACTTCGCAAAAAGCCTCAAACTTTCAAGTTCAAATTTCTGAAAAGACATTGGCAGAATTATTGATTTAGCATGAAGAAATCTACGTGTGAAAAACAATGTTTACTAGCACACAAATCCTCCTCAAAAAGGAGCAATATGAATGAAATACAGACGTTCCAACTGATGTAGTTTCTTGCAATATCGTCAACGAATATGACAGAAAGGTGAAAACAAGAAGAGAGTAAAAAATTTCAAGGGAAATTATACTATTTCATAACTTACTAATCTTCTAAATCACATTCTTGTTGCGATCAAATATCACATCTCGTTGCGATTTACCCTGGGTACGAGAGCCTAAAAATGAATAATAAGAAGGAGAAAAATAAAGAAGAAAGGAAAGTCCTTTCTTCCTTCTCTCTTTTCCTCTTTCCAGTTCTCCTTTTATTTAAATTTTGAGGCTCTGGTACCCAGGGAAGTTGCGATTAAATATCATGAGAATGCATCTTATTATCTAAATCTATTATTTGAGGCTAAATATCGACAATATTCTAGCAAGTGAACTGATGGAGTGAGAATGAGCAGACACTGTACAAGGATTCGATTCACGAAAGTGGTTACGTAAAATAAAGTGCTGGGTAGGAAAAAAGAATATATTTGTCTACAGAGTTCTGCAAAAACAAATCCAACCAACTTGTGTAACATTCTTAAAGGACATATGTCACGTTAGCAATTGATTAATACAACAAAGAAGTGTGGATTGGAATTCCATTGTTTTGTGACTTTCCTTTTCTGCATCACGAATTTTCATTGCAATGAAACTTCAGCCTCGATCATGTGCTTTGTCATAAAAAATAGAGAGAATTATGTGGTGTAAACCAATCAGGTTCATGACATATGTACTTTAACTTACACTTTTCTTCTGCTACTCGGTACCCTGTGTTGCTTTAGCAGCGGTAATTTCCAATTTGACTCATAAGGTCTCAATGCAATATTTTTTGTCAAATTTCAATACCTAATTAGGGCAAGCTGGTTCAATCTTTTTGTGAAATTTAAAACTAGAACGAAGTATCATCAGATCAAGGAATTGCATTCTAATCTCAGTGACTTTATGGTCTTTACAGAATTATTTGGCGGGTGAGTCAGAAAAAAGGTAGCCATTGCTTGAAAAATCGTACTTCAAAAGCTATAATTTTGTTATTCACCTAACGATGCTGTATGGATGTACATTTGTACAGCGAATTATTGTTAAATCTTTTATCAATGGATGTTGAAAGATGAAAATTCTCCTTATTCTCTTTCATTAACTACTTTTTTAGGTCTAGCATTGCTTTCTTATGGTACAAACAGTTGAAATCCAATTATGCCTTCGCATCAGTGGAGGTTATCAAAAAACTCAAAATCTTGATGACAGTGAACAAGGAAGTTTGAGCTGGTTTTGAGCATATCAAGAAACACTGCTTTTGGCTAATTCTTAATTTCAGACGAAATAATGCACCCAAAGTAAGAGAAATATCTTGAAAATTAAGTTGCTGCTGTACTAAGAGAATGGTATCACAAACTCACTACCACAAAGTTTACAAACTGGCTTTACAGTTTTTCGTTTATAAGTTCTCAAACATTGATACATTTCGCTGACACACCCAGTATGTACAGAATAACTTCTAACACCTTTTTCTGTCAAATCGGTATTCAACTGTGACTGCATAGGCTTTTTAATTAAAAGTATCTTCGATAATTCAACTTCAACGTAAAAATCAGGCCATTTCATGCAAAAACATACGCATACAAGAAAACGTTAAATGATTGAATATTTAAATATCTGACACAAATTACAAAAAGTCCCCCATAAAAGAATAATTATGATAATGTGCGTATTTAGAAAAAGTTAAATTAGTTACGTGTGACATCAAAATGCTAAAATTTTGCGAAGAACGTTCAGCTGCAATACGACATGAAATGACGGATGGGAACGACAAATTTGAATGGAACTTTCGAAAACATTTTATGCACGTGTTGGACAAGTTAACAGTTCTTCTGGCAACAAAAACGATACGGAAATCGTGTTTCCTACAATTATCAAGATAAATCGTAGGACCATTCCCTTTCCGAAACATAAAACGTCTTAACGTGCCATTGCCTCTCGGCCACAGAGATTCGATATATAGACAAAAGATTTCTAAAAAATGTTCCATAAAAGGTTTCAGTTTCAGTTTCAGTTTTCATTTTACGGAAATTAAAAAGAACACGACGAATCATCATTTAAAACGCACCTTGCGCTCTTCGCAAAACGTGGTTGGGTAAGAAGTTCGTGAGTCGGTACATGTGCCAAAATTTCTTTGCATATTTGACGACCAATATGAAATAAAGTAATCTTGCTATTCTCAAAATAATTCTTTAGCCCAGACATATTCATGGGATTCGAAACGAATATTTTGAAAATGTGTAAGGCATCTCACCTTCTCTAGGCTGTCAATAAGCAAAGAACATGTCAACATAAGGAAAGCGGTGTGATAAAATGCACTTTAGATAAAAAATTGATACTTCCTTTACAGTTTCGTGCATTGGTCTTCTGATTTTTTATTTTCGTAACTTGACAATAATTGACTGATCAACTTTTCGCTTCGTTTTTCATGCAAGTTTGCAGCTCCTTTGAGGTCTCCTTTCACGTATTCATAAGCCTCTTTCGTCAGCTGGTTAATGTAGATAATCTGAAAGTGAAAGAGCACAAAATGAACTTGTGTTCTACATACCAAATTTGGCTTTTTAATTGGTAAATCATAATCAGCATAATGTTCAATGGCTTCAAAATGTTCAGCGAACAGTTTTACCATCTAATTAAATGTCTTTGTCTATTGTTTAAAGAAGTTTGCGGAGTAAAAAATCAAAGGCAAAGTTTAGAGACATGATATCAAGTCAGCCTCAATATGCTCCACACTATGAATGAGATAATTGCACACAAATTGCAAAAAAATCTCTCGGTGAGGAGAAAAATATATCACAAAACCGAAAAATTTGGCTTGCAAGATTCCAATTCTAATCCCTGACTTGAGAGTTTTTTTTCAATTTTGAAAATATCATCGAAACTGTAGAATTTTGCTCTCGGACAAAGAATTTTATTTAAAATTTGAAATGTCTAAATTGAAAATAGAAGAATTTCGACAATATAGAATGCTCAAGCGAAAGCGAAACGTCACATGACTTGATTATAATTATATAGTAAATAGAAAGGAGCTTATGACTTATTGAAAATTGACGACTAAGCGAAAAAATCCTTCGTCCAAGATTTCATGACGGTTTTCTTTTTTAACTTTAACATTGGTCGATACGATTAGAAAATCTCAAACTTCGTTGTAAGCTACAAGGCCACCAAACCTTGTGCTATAGAAATAAATGTTTCCATGGCAGTTTTTCTTTTTTATATCTATTATTTTTTGCAATGGTTACAAATATCATCGTCTTTCTTTTTTTCACGCCGTATCCATGAGAAGTTTCAACTATATTTGATGAGCACAGAGTAGACACAGTCTGATTCTCCTGGTGGTATCCTTTCAGAGGAGCAGTGCAGTAATTTTGTCAGTAGTGTAATTGGTAATATTACTTTTTATTGTATCATACAAAAACACATTTTACGACGATTTTTCGTAAAATATGATATCAGAAGGAAAATAATGAAGACAGTTTTTGAGAATATAATGTTTTCAAATAATGCCTTCAATCCTCTTTATTCAAAATTTCAAAACCTTTGATAATATTTATGAACTACTAAAATATGCATTAATGACTTTGAATACAGAGTGTCTCAAAAAATTGTTCGATGTTTGATTAAATATTAAAACCTAACGATATAATGAATGGTCACTTGCTTGAGAAACCCTTTTCTTGAGAGTTTCAATTAATTTTTGACACAAGAACCTTGCAAAGCCGGTAATAATTAATCGAGTTAACAAGCCTGTGAAGTTCAAGTTTTTGTAAAAGCTGAAACCAGAGGCCTCCAAATGGCAGTTGTGGTAAAAAGGTACATGGGCTATCGTTTCTGTTACTTCTCATTTGTTTAAGGGCAAACCAAATGGAAGTTGAAAAGGTTTTCCATAACCTAATTTTCAAGCATATGGATGATTTGAGGGAAAAGATTTATCCTCTCGTCGATTATGTTCTAAACTTTTTTTGAATACATGCGATCTTTAGCAAATTTTAGCAATGATTAAAAGGATTAAATTACTTTTTAAGTCCTATTTGGATTGCTCATTGCTCTGATATCAACGAGAGGTATGGCATTGGTTAGCCTTCTTTTACCTCGATCCGATCTTCGTGCTCTTTTTGCATTCCAATTAACCAAGGGGTCTTTGGTTTGAGCTGTCGCATATTTTCAGTCCTTGAAAGGTTACAACTCAGTGAATTTTCAACCGATTTTCAAGATTCTCGTCTCTAAAATTATTTCATAATTTTAGGGACAGGGTTAACTTTCCATGAGCCTGCATATGCTATCGTTATTTTTCAATACTCAATCAAACTTCGAGCAATTTTTTGAGACAACCTGTAGATATCTGAATGTAAAATTAACTCACCTTACAACACTTCTTCTCAGCCCTTGATGACTCAATCAGAAATCCAGAACACAAATTCTGAAGAAAGTGCAGCTTATTAGTTAAAATATAACAAATATCTTAACAACAATGTAAATAAATTTCCCATGTGATTTGAAGATAAAGACTAATGGGCTGCTTGTCCAAATTAACTTGAAACTATTGCACGGTGATAAGAATTCCAAAGCAAGTATTTTAGAAGATGAAGATATAGTGTTCCAATTTTCAATAGTCTTTTGGTAAAAAATTGATATCATTGGGGAAATATGCCAATCAACTTGTTTCGTCGTAACTTAGTCCAATGCAATAACATGCAACTGTAAACAGACCGAGGAAAAAGAAACGTAAAGTGTAATGATGATGTTTGGCCCACACGCTAATCAAAGGATAGCCGTTGATTACAATTTTATAAATACCTCAGCTCGTTTGTATTCTGGTTTTGCAGGAACCCAATCTAGTGTAACTGAACGATAAGCAATGGTATATGGCTCTCTGGAATAAAAATAAAACATCATTTAAGAATGTATCACTCAGAATTTTCAAGCTGGCATTAAGTGACTGAGAAATTTCTGACAAATCTATTATAAAATGTATTAAAATGAGGGCGATTTTCAATGACATTGGCGACAGAAAAATCTCAAATGATAGGAATACGAAATTGGAGGAATATGCCGGGTGAGTCAAAACAAGAATCCATGTTTGAAAAGCCACGGCGTCCTGGATATCTGGACGATGATATCGGTAAATAAATGATTTAATGGCAGACATGTTCAAAATTTTAACTTCAAATCTACTTTAGCCAGTCTGTTGTAAAATTATGAAGAATGTTCTCGAGAACACCTCATCAAAAAATCGTCAAAGCGTGCCAAAAATCACGAACAAATGTCCCTAACGTATCTGCCTTACATGGGCCTTACAGCAACGACTTCTGCGGGCCTTAGCACATACTATCCTCTTGGGAGGATGAACAAGTCTTCTCCTGGTATGAATAACCCATTCAGGGGGATTCCATTCTCCCATGAGGACAAAATACATGGATACATGTGAGTGTTTCATTTTTAGGAAGCCAAACAAAGGACATTTTACTTGTCTTCTTTACTCATCTGCTGGCTTTTGGATGGGGCTTTCTGCAGAAAATGTGCCATATTATTTACGGGAAAGAATGGCCGATTAAAGCCGGGTAAATTACTGAATCTAACAGAGCATACAGGCAATAAAACACTTAGTTTTTAATATCATTGCTTTGATATTCAGGAAGCATTGGTTTTCCAAATAGGGATTCTTTCTTTGACTTAGCCAGTAGGACTAGAAGTGTTGCAGTTGTGCTGGAAAATAAAAACAAAAGTTGCGTTTTGTGGGATTTTTGGAATTTTGAGGAACTCGCTAACTCCTTGCTCTTAGACAAATATCTTCTCAGATACCAACTATAATTTCACAAAACTCAGATGGTCGTTGTGTGCCACGTTTCTAGAAAAGTTTTACAGTAAAGACCGGCATATAAGAACCTACAAATTTCATAGGAAGCTGTTTTGGTTCTACAGTATGAAAAACTACTTCATTAAACTATGGAAACATGAGATAGATAGAGATAGCGGGCCCCAACAGCGAGCGTAACAGTAAGTTTCGTACATACAAAATATTTGGTGCAAATAATCTTGAGATTGAAAGTATCTCACAGTAACCCTTAGGTTCAAGGATAGACAACGTCTTACAAAATTTAGATGCAGCGATCACAATCTCGAAATTGAGGTCGGGCGACATAAAGCGGTTGACGTCAATGACCGTCAGTGTCAGATATGTGACTTATGCAAGGTCAAGGATGAATTCTATTACCTTTGCAAGTGCCCTGCATATGAAACAGAAGTACTCTTTAAAGTAACTGGTATAATTTCGACCTCAAATGAAGCCTGGTTTAAAGATTTAATGCAGACTAATGAGCCCACTTTTATTGAGACCCTGTCTAATTTTCTAAAACACGCCAGTGACATCCGAAGAAACCACCAAGAGCAGTGAATTTTCCGCATCAATTATTGTTTTTGTTCTTGTTGTGTTGTAAATAGACCAATCACCTAGGGTCTGTTTACCCAGTTCAAGTCATGTGACCATACTCTAGGGGGGATTTAGTATTATGCAACTTTTTGCATGACACAACTTTGCATAGCATGAAGTTATAGGTTTCAATAATTGCTTTATCAAGAAATTGATCACATGACTTGAAATGGGTGTAAACAGGCCTTATCCGATTCCGTCCATTGATTTGTAGTTCTTTCTTGTTGGTTTCTTTCGTTTATATCATGCAAGGAAGTTTTCCAATGATGAGTGTTTGCTTTCTGTCGAAAACATCCTTTTAAATCTCATACTGCGATCAAGGATGGAAAATTAGCATTATTGTGGAATCAAATTTGTTCAGGCCTATTAGATGATTGAGCAACAATATTTGTCTTAGGCGTAATTGCTGAAGATTTCAGGCTGTAGGCTGCTGTTCGGGGATGGTTCTTATATGCGAGTTTTCACAGTAAACTTAGCAAGCTGCGATGTTGCTCTCAAAACTGTGCATAAAATATACCTCCTATCACGTGATGGTCTCCTTGAAACGAGCATGACAAAATCATCACTTTTCATTCTTTGCTTTGGATTCAAATTTTGCATGACGTAATGTAACAAGGCATCACTACCACCGTCAATTTCTTTAATTATCTTCACGTTGCTGTGGAGGAGAAAAAACTATCAGGACTCGGGCAAAGATTGTATATGAAACTTAAAGCAAAGCACACAAACTAATTTCATTTCCTAGCAAACTGCAGCAGCAGCACTTTTTAGGATGTTTCAATTTCGAATATAACGGCTGAGTGAAAACGTATAGTCTACACTCTTTAAAAAATTGCAATACAAACCCATAATACTTACTTGAAAAATTGCAACTCTGCTGATTGGCCTAGGATTTAGATTAATTTTGAGAATTCCTATACGATTTACCGGGTGAGCCAGGAAAAAGTTCCGACATATGAGAATTCATAGCACAAAGAGTACTCCACAAATTTGCATGATTCAAGTTCCAGTTAAAAGGTGAAAGATCAAAGGAGTTTTATGTTTTCTCGCATTCTCACGAGCACCAGAAATGTTGGTAAAAATTCAACTTTATGAAAATTTCATAGTAGTAAAATGCCTGAAAAAAGGTCTAAAGCATTGATCAAATCGTGAGGACTCTCCTCACACAGAACAATATGCAATGAGCGTTTCACCTCTCTCAGGATTTATAAGACATCGATTTTCAAACAAATATTGGAGATTTTCAATCCCATGGCAACAAATGTGCAGGGAATACTTCTCAGCCATGAAAAATTGCATTTCCTTTATTGTTCTGTGCCGAAGTTCGTTATGACTTGATCAATCTTTTAGGCCCCTATTCAGTCATTTTGCAACGATGAAATTCTTTTAAAGGTCAATGTAGCTATATTTCTAGTCCTCGTTAGACGGCGAGAAAAATAAAAAAAAAAATACTTCGATCTTTCGGCTTTTAACTAAATTTGATTCATTCACATCTGTGAAGTAGTTTTGTAGCTACGAATTTGCAAAAGTGGGAAATATTTCTGGCTGACCCGGTACCATGCATCATCTTAATCTCAAATGAAGAATTCCCAAAAACAAACTTCCATGTCTAAGGCCTGGAACTATAAGTCATTGGCTCAATTTAATATATGTTTCAACGATTGAAGTGGTAAATCTTGTTTTTCTCAGATCTGACATTACCACAGAGACATTACTTTCTAATGATGCAGAAATTGCTGAAATGTCATTATGTTTTCCCATCATGCCAGGCATCAAACAGTCAAAATCTACGTGATTGTGAACATGCCATTAATAGCTGGCTTCGAGCATATCACGGAACAGCATTTCTGGCAATTTCCTCATTTCAGAAGGAAATGATGCACCTAAAGTTATGAGAAAAGTCTTGAAAATTAAGTCGAAGCTTCAGTAAGATGACTGAGTAAATATTTCAGAAAAAGGTTGCATAGCTTTTTCAGTAGGATTTTTCAAACGATGAATGCATTTTATCAGACCAACCCGGTAAATTTCGTATACATTGTCAGCAAAAGCAAAAGTTTTGACCGAAATGTCTAATCAGATTACTGAGGTTAACAATGAACAGTGAAATTTTACACAGACACACATTACAAATTTTCTCAAAAATTCAAAACATTACTGTGGGATTGTTCTTTTAAAATCAAAATATGTTGCGTAGGACCTAAAAAGAATATTTCTGCATTAGAAAGAAAGGCCCTGATTAGAAAGTTTTCAGTGATTGTTGGAAAAGCTTCTATTAATATTATGTGCACTTGAAAATAAGACAAATATGTGGAAAGGAGTTGCTTGATCCACACCCTGAGGCAGAATAGGTAAAAGGCCCGTTGTCTGTAGTGCCCATTGTCAGTAGTAAATAAAACGACAAAGAGAGTTTGTAAAAGATACCAAATTTTCTGAACGATTTGATTTTTATCTTTACCAGCAACCTAAGATTTGAAAAAGCTTTGTGAAAAGTATTGCACGATTGGCCTGAAAGGAAATTCAATTCAATGCAATGCAATTCAATTGAATCTTTCGCTTGATTTTAAAGGCTTGAAAGGAAGTTCAGATACTTCGTTATAATGTCTTGTTCAATTCCTACCCTAACCATCCCCCCGGGACACCCCCGGGCATTTGCACAGACAAAATTCCCGGCCCCTGGGCATTTGACAGTCAATTTTTTCCCGGCCCCCGGGCATTTGACAAACCCAGGGATATTCAAAATGTGTACAGTATTTACTGTATAGGAGCATGAAACTTGCATTACAGTAGTTTCAGCTTTCAGGTTTCGCTATTTTTGGAAAAATACTTCTGAATTCGAACACGGGAGATCTCGGCATTTTTGGTTTCCAATTTCGGTATCGAAACATGGTCTTCGGAAGCGTACTTGATATCCTGAATGATACAGGGTTTAGGAGCCGTTAATGTTTGTTGAACGATATCCCAGACTTCAGTTTGCGTCTAGGGTAGTATTTGGAATGCAATAGGCTACTGTACATCGTTTTCTAGATATTGAGGAAGGCTGAGGAAGAGCCTTGCAGTCGCAAGAACATTCTTTTGAATTACCCAGTTGTATTGAACAAGAAGTTCAGTTTTGCCTGAAACACATTCTTGACAAATTTAGATTGTATTATATTTCTGAATGTGGATCTTCTATTACGTAGTTTGAATCAGCAATATCTTAGAAAGTGTTATGTAAAAGTATCAGAAATCCTTCGTGTTCCTCCAGAATACCGAATATTAAAACAATTAACAACATCGCTGACTATAACTTTTATATTTCAATGGCAAGGTTGAAAGCAAAATTGCCCGCCCCCGGGCATTTGACAGTCAATTTTTCCCCGGCCCCCGGGCATTTGTGCACAAAACTTTTGTTGACCCCCGGGATGCCCGGGGGGGATGGTCAGGGTAAGAATTGAACGAGACATAAGTATTCATTGGCAATCTTTGATATCTGGATTGTTTTCAGAAAAACAGCATCTTCTTTTTATTAAAGAAATATACAAAAAGGAAGGTGTTTGTCAACCAATCAATGGATTTTCGAATCAGTTGGTCGAGTCAATCAATCAACTTATCGTATATCAACCAATCAATCAATCAATCAATCAATCAATCAATCAATAAACCAATCAATCAATGTTACCGTTTCAATAAATGTTACTTACATAACCATGCCATCCCACTCAATGCGTTTCTTTTCATCAAGCAAATATTCATAGGCATGTTGCGCGGGCACTGAAGCCTCCACTTCACCTTTCACCACTAATTTGTCTTTATGTGCACATTGCGACAGGATCAACTACGAAAGAGAGAAGAAAGTATTCAAGCAAACAAGTTTATCGGTGGATATGAAAAACTAAAGGTGTTTATATCAACATGCTCATACAACAAACAACAAACAAAATCCTATAAATTTCACCATTAATCGCTACCTCTGCCTGCAGCAGAATGTGCACAAACATGAGATGGCTGCTTCCACAGTTCTCGATCTTTTACAAGTGTTAAAGGAAACTGTGTCAAGGGTCTGTCCATACTTTCACGTTATCTCTCAGAGTAATACAGCAAATTTACGTTATACAGCAACAAATGTTACACACCAAAGCGAGGGGTGTATCACCTTACCGAAAAGGCGTTCGAGAGTTTGCAAGACAATAGGATCTTTAAGGATGTTATACGCATTTTTCTTGAAAACGAGGGGATCTTTGCCGAAGGTGCACGAGACCTTTACCGTGTGATGCGCCCATCGAATGAAAGCTGTTTTATGATTTGACCGTAAAGATGGGATCTGAATCATTCGATGAAACATATCTTGAATTATAATATTGATGACTACTATCGTTGCTGAAAATGTAACCCAACATAAATGATTGTATCAACATTATTATCATTACAAACGAAAGACATGAATTTCTGAAGATGGTTGAAGATGAAACTGTTGTTTAAATTTTTATTTCGTTGCCTTTTGCGATAGGAAAATTAGAAATATAGAAATTAAACTTATTTTTTTCTCTCCACGAAAAAATACCGAAAAAATTTGACATAGATCTTGCTATGACCTCGCGATGACCTTATCATGCTTGAAATGTGGATCCAGATCACGCGAATTGCATTTCTGTGGAAAACTTCCAAACTCTGTTGTGTGATTAAAATAATGGTGACAACATTTCGATACAAAGTTAAATTTAGGACTTGTATCTTTGGCTACATACAAAAGATACTCTACTTGGAAAGAAAACAAAAAACAATGTTTCGAAATCTTAATCCATACACAGGAGGTAAAGAAAATTCTAGATTAACTAAAAAGCTAATAACTTGCTAATGTTTTCAACTGCTTTCAAGGTTGCCAGGACGCAGAAGAAGATTTTTCTTCTTTCCGTAAATCTATGAAGTTAAAGTCGAAACGTGTAACAGTGGAACAGTCTTATAAATCAATCAAATTTTGAATCCGATAACAATTCCGATCAACATTTTTAATGCTTTCTTGTGAAATGGAATAGGAAATGTTAGTTTCCAAAACGATTAAGTACATTGATTTTGCTAAAACGGTGTTGCAACTTGACATGTGTTTTCTAACCTTAGCCAAATGTCACGAGGAGATCCAATGAATAGAAAAATACATACTGGCGACTTGTACTCGTACTTCCAGAAAGTTTCCGAAACATCTATCACCAAAATTTGATTAGGAGATAGATGTTTCGATCTTTCGATTTCATCCTTTATGAATTTGCGTAAAGAGAGAGGTGCAATGAAATCATGGAACGAGAAATCTTATTTTGAGCAATATATTTTCACAAAATACTGCTATTCAAGGTGCAATTTCAGCATTCTTCGTCGAAAAACTTATAATTGGTAAAAATACTGAAGTAATTTGGTGATTGATATAACACAACAAAAAGAGATGGGTTGCTGATTTTTCAAATTTGTGAATGAAGCCAGACTAATGTTGATTTTCAAGACGATTTCAATAGACCTTTTAGCTATTCTACAAAAGAGCCTGGATCGAGCGTTATTTTCATACATTTTTATACACGAGGCACGATCGAGTGGCGTTAGACTTCTATCACAATTGTACACATTCGAAAATTCTCCAGAATATAGCAAAATATCGTTCGATTCTGATTCTTTTCAGAATAGCTGAAAGATCTAATTCCTTATTTACAAACTACAAAAACAACTGAAACAAATGATTTGCGGCGAAGAACTAAAAAATGGCCTTAGATAATGGATTCAGCGCAATAAACCTACAATGTTAGTCAGCGTTAGACACTGTGTGAAAGAAACTGCTAATTCCTGCCTGCAAACGAAACAACGAATTAACCTGTAACAAAGAGCAGCGTTGAATAACCGAAAACGCGTTTCATCACACACTCATCAATTTGGTTTGCGCGAAGAACGAATTTACGATATACAAACAAAAGAAAGTCAATTTATTGAGATGAGTCCGTTATTTATGGCAACTTTTACTAACAATTATGGTTGTTTGCTTAAATCATATTCATAAGAAAGCATATGGAAACAACAAGTGGGATTGACAGAATATTTTTCTCTCAATTCATCTCAGTTGTTCAATTCAATACGTAACTTATCTCAATTCTTAAGGAGAGGAGAAACGTTTTGTCGTCAGGTAATGACAAAGAAAGGCAACATGTACGCGTTGGCGAGACCTTTTTAATGTGCCCTACTGCGCAGGAGGAAATGATTCTGCATCACTTTACTTTTAACATAGAGCTTTAAATATCTCGTTGCAAGCTTTATGGTAGTTTTGAAAAGCTCACGGCTATGTGTCTAGAGACGAAAATTTTGAAGGGCTAGTCACGCTGGTCACTGAAAGTCTAAACCAAAGGCAACAATGTATACTTTACACTGGCGAGCAGTTTTTCATGTCCCCTGCCGGACAGAAGGAAATGATTCTACATCTCTCAGTATGTAGCATAATACCTACATAATTTGTTGCTAACTGTGTGTGGCCACGCACTGGAAATCGAGAGCGTTGGCAAGCTGTATTTACGTCCCCTGATTCCTGAATAAAGTTATTCAAAGCTAAGCACTTTGTACTTGATTCTGTTTCGAGTCAGTGAAGTTTATTTAATATATCAACGTCACTGTTGTAGAATTGAAGAACGCTAGATCTAAGCACTGCACAACGAACGGTCTGATCTAATTGAACAAACATAGCTCTTGTCTCTGTTGCAAATTCGCTCGGATTTTGATTAAAAGAATGATTTGTACCATCGAGCAGTATCATCACCTTGTTATGTGGCCTAAACGTGAAAATTTTCCCATGAATCATTCACAAGGACCCATGATGCAACAATCAAGGGAAAAAGTCCCTAAACTCAAACACGAAGAATGAATGAACTCATTCAAAAAGGAAAGAAAAAACTCACCGGAGTGGTTAAAGGACAGAAGTAAATAAAAATTCTTTCCGTTAATTGTCTATTTTCATTGTTGATTTAAAAAGAAACCAAAGGGATAAGGTGGCTATTGACTGACAAGCAAATACCACTCTAGTAAACAAATCAATCAACTACGAATTTCCAAATGTGACAAATTGAAAAACTCAGTCGAGAACATGAATTATAGCCAGGAGACAAGATAACATGATTTCCGTTTCATGAAGTTGTTTAACAAAGATTTTTTTAATTCAACTGAGTCTGTTATTTTTACGGTACTAAAGTATTATTTCTAAAAATTCCAAAACAGAGTATATCAATTGCGTTGTTAGATATTTTCTCAGCGTATAACGGTCGCTTCATGACATCTATTTAATTGCTTGTTTTCGCTACGACTTTAATTTCCTTTTAAGATAAAAAAGAAATATTTTCATTTAAGAGTGATAAACTTGTTGTTTCATGGTTTTCTCGTGGTCTGTTTTGTCAATCATCTCTGTTTACATTCAAATATTGTTTCTTTCGCCCTCGAGGCAAATGAGCTGGGACGAGACTCACGGGAAGGTAAAATTCCCAGGACTTCTGTCGGTCAGTGGCGGCACCACGGAGGGTAGGGACTGGCGGAAACTTGTCCCCCCAGATCCCAAAACTCGGCAAAAATTGTCAAAGAAAAATGGCATACGATTAGTTGGGTATACCTTCAGATCAAAAAATTACGTCAGAATCTCCCCCCCCCCCATTTCCTTCAGATTTTTCGGAACTGGCGCCGCCACTGCTGTCAGTTGGGCCAAAACCGTTCTCACAGTTGAAAATTGATAGCACATGGAGTGATCATGGATTGGAATGAATAGAATTCTATTCGATAGCCGAGAAACTCCAGTATTTTGTAATTTAATTTGCATACGTGCAAGCTCCAGAAACATAGGTAAATTCGACTTAACGAAATGTCGTGATTGCAAAATGTCAGAAAAGGCCTAAAACGCTTGATTATATTACGAAGAAATTACTTGTACAGAACATTAAAAAAATTTACCCAAGTAAAAGAAAACGTCTCTATATTCAATGTGATTGAATATCTTTATTTTTATGTTAAATCAATCTCTTATAATTCATCGAAGAGGTGAAATACCTGTGTGAGAAGAGTTTGTACGATGTGATCATGTGTTTAGGCCCATTCTTAAGCATTTCACAAAAATGAAGTTTTCGTAAGGTCAAATTTACCTGACTTGTCAGTTTTAATAAAAATGTAAGAAAAACAACGAAATAATTCAGTCTTATGGCTTTTAACTAGAATTCGAATCATTCTTGGTGGTATGACTTTTCAAAAGCGAAAGCATTTGTCTGGCTTTACTGGTATACAGCAAAAACCCGCATAAAAAGAACCCATCATTTTATAGAACAGGCTGAAATGGTCCTCATATATGGGATGTATTGCAGGAAAAACAGTATCAATAAGTTCATCAATCAGTCTCCAATTATGGACAAAAAAATTTGATCTGATAGTCGCCTGTACATTATTACAGTATGCTGCAGAAAACCAGGCAGCATTAAAAACATCTAGATTTGCAAATGCAGAGCTATCGAAATGATAAAAGATAGCTGGAAGGTTATTGATCTATGATCCACTTGCCTAAAAAAACTTTCTAAGATCACTTACTATATCAGATTATTTTTTAATTTTCAAAACAAATATTCATTTTAGGCCACCCTGTAGAATTTGCTAAGATAACGAAATATTCCTTCGTGAAACTTACATTATCAAACTTCGCAGCGATTTGCCAGTCATTCCAGCGATAAATCTCCAATAATGATTTGATATTTTGATAACTCATCAGGCGCTGCAAGGATAACGACAAAAAAAAATTAAAAACAGAAAAATTGGCGGTGTTGATAAACGGGAAAGAAAAGAAAAACATTTGTACATGCGTGCCAAAGTACATGTTCTAAATTGTTTAATTGAAAACTCACAGTACCTGCAGCACTGGATTGGATGGAATAAAAATTGAATTCAGGTTCACAGCCGAGAGACCAAGCTACAGTTTTTTTTGCAATCATTCTCGTAGCGCACTACTCGATGGATTGGAATGAATCTGGCTCACAGGCCTATGCACCTTTGAGATTTTTCTCGTATTAATATGACCGATGAAAACATTGGCAAATCAAATTTTATGAAAAGTATTCATTGGGTATTGCACAAAAATTTTGATAAATTTTGAAACTGATTCTTTGGTGATGAATTTAAAATTATAGCTTGAAAAGGCTTTCCAGAGCCATGGTTATGATAATCACTCGTCACATTTCTGCATCCTAAAATGAGCTTTAACATTTTAAAATTCTAGTACCTTCCTATTTCTTTTCTTTCGTTTCAGCACCTCTAAGGAGACCATTATGGAAATAAAGTCAGCTTGACCCTTTAATGCTATCCCTGCCTCTGTAATTAGAGGTATTTTCTTTTTACGTTTTTAGCCGTAAAGTTTATATTATATTGTATCTATTTTTCATATGTATTATAATGACTTGTACATTGTTTTATTGTGGCAAAGAGATACATACAGTAAATACATACATACATACATACATATATAACTAAATGCTAGGATTTAAATGCAAAAAATGCATGATCGATCAATAATGATCAATATCTTGTCGTTATCTGGTCCTCCGAGAAATACAGCATGAAATTACGGCATTAAGACTAAATTTTGAGAAATAATATTTAACAATAGGTCGTACGTTTAGATATTGAAAATTTGAGATTTCATATGCAAGTTCACAAAATGTAGGAGTTGCATGAGGAACATGAAAGAGCACTTCAAGTGGCAATGTAGCAATAAAACTAAATTTCATAATGATTCTTTGTGAAATAGGAGTATGCCTCCAAACCAGGTAGTTTCTAAAACACAAATTCAGTCAAATTCAAAGAAATTTCAAAATTTTGCAATACCATGTCAGTCAGAGAAATGTATCCAATCTTTGCACAAATGCAATATAAAAACTATGACACCGAGTTGAAAATGACAATGCCGATTTTGAGAATCAATTTAGAATTTATAATGCATTATCATAATGTCAATGGAAGAATTTCTGAAACTTGGCATCCGTTAGTTTTTTTCATACAATCCATCTTTCAACAATCAAAATGGTAAACTAATGTCTTTTTTTAAGACAAGCATTGCTTTCCAATGACATGAAAATTGCTGCAACAATATTATGCTTTCTGCTGAGCATCAAAAAGTCAACATCTGCACGATACTGAACAGGTCACATTTAGCTGGCTTTTTTGGCAGATCAAGGGATATGATATTTGGCTAATTCCTAATTTCAGATTATTACTGCTAAAATTGTGAGAAAACCATAAAAATTAAGTTGAAGCATCAGTAAGATAGAACAAGTAGAGTCTTGAAAATTGGTTGTGCAGTTCTTTGGGCGAGTTTTCAAACAGTACCGGGTGTCCGTAAAATGATATATAAGTGTTTGCCACAATATGTTATCTTAAATTTTGGATCAATTTTGATGAAACACCACTCATTTTGTAGCAGAAAGGGAAACTTAGATGTAAAACTTCGTTTCACAAAAATCGGTCATACCAAGGCAAATTAGAGCTACGTATTGCTTTGCTTGAGAGATTTATTTTGGAAGATACCTTTCAAAGGGGAATTATTTCGTCCAAGTTTCAGCTTCAAACAATTAATGCGATTATGCTGATCTTCCAAGAAGTAAAATGTGATGGCAAACATTTAATTGCTTAGTTAAATTTCTTAAAAGATGATTTCTGCAATTTTCATCTTATCAAAGATAAAAATCAAATGAAATCTGATTACAATTCCTTAACGATTCTCGCAACTTATCAAAAATAGCTCCCAAGTAAAATTGTTCAGGACTCTAGAACCATATCACCAATTTCAGTGGAACAGATTTCTCCATCTCAGTTAACCTATTGGCTTCAAACTGAGATGTGACTCATTGAAGTCATCGCCTCATTCACAATTGTACCGGGTGACCCAGAAAAAAGTTCCCAATTTTGAAAATTCATTGCACCAAGAATACTTGACAGATTTGAATGATTCAAATTCTAGATAAATGCTGAAAGATTAAAATATACTAAGATTTAATTCGCTGTATTACCAGCACTAGACGTATCGGCAAACTTTACTTTACTAAAATTTCATGGTTGCAAAATGACTTAAAAATGGCCTAAAACATTGATCAAATCTAAAAGGACGCCTCGCACAGATAAATAGTGAAAATGAAATTGTTCATGGGCGAGAAATTTCCAGTGCACATTTATTGCCATATGGGACTGAAAATCTTTATTATCTGTTTGAAAACTGATGTGGTATAACTCTAGTGAGAGAGGTGAAACGTCCATTGCGTATTGTTCTGTGAAAGCAAGAGTAAGGAGAGTCCTTACATTTTGATCAGTGTTTTGGGTCATTTTCAGTCATTCTGCAACCATGAGATTTTTGTAAAGCTAAGTTTTGCGATACTTCCAGTGCTGGTAAGACAGCGAGAAAAATCACAAAAATACTTCAGTCTGTCGGCTTTTAAGTAGAAGTTGAATCATTCTAATCTTTGAAGTACTCTTGATTCCATGAATTCTCAAAAGTGAGAACACTTTTCTGGCTCACCCGGTACAACTCCGAAAACGCTGATACATCCCTTTGGGACACCGGGTGATGCATTTTACGACTTACTCGGTATGTCTAAAAAGGAAATGTGGTCTTGACACGAATGCGCAAGAAGAGATTTTAATGATCGGAAATATGATCGAAATACGATGATTTTTCAAAAGTAAGTTATTCACTTTGTACGTTTTTACTAATTAAGCTCTGTTACTAGGATATCCCGTCTGCAATTTGTTAGGAACAATATGGTCTTGACACACTTTTCAAGGTAACAAATCTTAAGATAAACAACGTAATCAAATTTTGATCTCTTTGCAAACAGTGAAACTGTCTCAACCTAGCAAGTTACTTGATGCAAAACTGTGTTTACCTTCGCGTCATCTCCTGCTTGTTGCAGAAAAATTGTTTGATAAGATTTGAAAGAGACTAGCAAACGCTTGATCTTTTTAATTTTTTATGTAACGCCTACAAGAGTATTTCTTCTCAAATTCGTCTCATCTAAAATGCTTCTGTCTAAAGGAAGTTATCTGGCAAGCTTCATCATCATCATCATCATCATAATCATGATCATAATCATCATCATTTATAAATATAGTACGCAAAAAAACCAATCATCTCTGAAAAACAATTTATGTTTGGCTCGATAAGCTGGTAAATGTAGACTTACACTGTTGCTTGCAGTCCATGGTAATGAGACAAGTTGTTCTGCTGAGCTAACTATTGTACGCCTAAAACATGAAAGAAAAATAACTGAATTTCAATTGATAACCTTCCTTCAAATTTAGCGTTCGTACCGAAAAACCAAACCTTTTTGGGACAAAAGGGATTTGTCACAAAGTTCAACGATTTGTGGAACCAAGAATAAAACATGATTTTGAATGAAGACGTTCTGAAATGCAGGGACAAACAATGCTCCAACATCGGAGTACCAGTGCCTACTCCAACAATTGATAAAACGAGAATAAGTGAAAAAATTCCGTCCTTTCAGACTGTTACATCGCAGTCACTTTCATCGCCTTTTTTTCGTGGCTTGGTGTGATTGAAAGGACCCTAAATAAATTCAGAATCACCAGAAAAGAGGGAATATTCTAAGATACCATGTTAAAATACGTCCACAATTTAATGCGCAGATACAAAGAAATAACAGTTTCAAACATGTGACGAAAAAAGTTGACAAATTATATAAATGTTTGAAGAGGGAGATTATCCTGATAAAAAGAGTTGGCTAAAAATTGATACAGCCTGTTTCAAAAAAACATGAAATGAAAATCTTTAAAAAAAGGACAACCCTAAAAACTGTGATTTTTGGGTCACCAATTCGACTGATTTTAAGACACATTTCAATCTCAATGGGTTACAACTTGAATATAAGCTTTTCACAGTTCACCCCTGAAGCTATAAAACAATTTGCAATACGCATAACAAAAGGCTTCTCATGGCGACTTAGGCCAAATTCACAAACAGCATACAGGTCAAATAGTTTCTGCGTCCAAACAAAATGACTATCTTGATGACCTGATTCTAAATAAAAACAAATCATGCTTCTGACCTGATCAATTTCTTATCAACCTGGGTGGCTATTTCTGACATTTATCCTGAGGTATTTCTGCATATGTTCACTCTATAATCTTGCTTCATTTTCATTAAGGCATAAGCCCAAACAGCTTATCGTGTGATTGCAAAAATGGTCTTTTCTTTGATCCGTAAACATGTCTAAAATCGATTGTTATTTACATAGTGATTAATCAAAAATGGAAGATGAAAATGATGCGATGGAGATACCTGATATCTTTGTAGAAAAAAGGGATTCGAATATATACATGTATTTTTTCAGGAAACTGCTTATAAGAAACCCAACTCTCAGATCGCCAAAAAATTAAGAAACACACCCGTACTGGGAAAATATAAAACAAGAAACTATAAATGCTCAACATATTTTTACTATATTTTCATGTGTAGCATTACTCGTAAAGTATTCGAGTAACGTCTGAACATTGCAAAAACTTCAAAAACATTGCTGTGAAACGTTCATGGGAACAGGTAGTGAATATGAAGATTGTCATGGAACCAAAAAGAAATCTGAGAATTTCAAGAAACTTTCAGTACTGGCCGAAATTCTCAGTTTCTTATAAGAAAAAATACGTGTACGTGTAGTTTCTTTATTTGTAGGAAACTAAGAATTTGACCCAGTACTGAAAGTTTCTTGGACTTTCATTTGCATCAATGGGGTATCTGCTGTGTATTCAAAAGCATTTAACATCGAAGTTTTACGAATTGAAGCCTTGCTACTGTCCACACTTTACCGTATGAGTAAAAACGCAGACCTGCAGTGTGAAAGTCAAATGCTTCCTGTATTTCATGGCAATAAACCTGGCTGGCATGTCATTGAATAGTAAACATATTCAAATACATTTTAAAATTCACCTAACAGAAATCGGCTACTCCGTACTGAGATTATGTGGGATTCTCTTGAGAATGCCCCTTAAACAAACCTACAAAATGGCCTAAATCACGGTCAAATTTCCTACCTTACAGCAATAGCTTCTACTTGTTGGGGAAATGAGATAGCTTGTGTCCTAAGAAACTCATATGTCCCCCCCCCCGTGCATTGGGTTAAAGCCCATGCGCAATAGCGTTTTGAAGTTGGAGCTCTAACCCCAAAAACGCTACTGCGCATGGACTTTGACCCACTGCAAGGGGGGACACATAAGTTTCCTCGGACAAAGCTTACCTTGTCCCCCAAGAACTGCAGGCTATTTCAGTGCGTGTTAACTCAAAGAGGATGGAAGTGTCATCTTATCCTTCCAAGAGCACAACACGTGCAAGAACGTGTTAGTAAGCCTTACTGCAATGAAGCTGCATTTTCTGCTCGAGCGGAAAAAATCGCGAGCATATTGTTTGAACCAAGAAGAAAGTTACGGCTGAGCGACATTATATTGCGTAAAATAACGCTCGCTTGCAAAATGCCGCTGTGTGGAAATAAGGCTTAGAAAATTCCTCATACAGAGCACGGAGAGGCCGACTTCAGTCAGGTAAATCTTGAAATGGATTTGTCAGTTTAAAAAATCTGCTCGATAGAAACAAACAAGGAATGAAAAAAATTCAAGAAAACTCAAGAAAAAATATGAAAGATGGAGCAATTTGAAATAAACTAAGAAGACAATTGGATAAAAAACCAAAAAGATCTGAAAAAAGGATAGCAAGATAATACAAAAACCTAACAGAAGGGAAGCAATAGAAAGTGAGGGGAGGACATAAAAACAAACGAAAGGCGAGTAAAACAAAAGACAACAAATGGAAAACAAGGAACGATTTCAGAAAAAACAAACAAGGCAAACGAAAAAAGGCAGTTCAAGTCAAAGCAACGAGAAACAGATCAAAACAAACAAAACATAAGAAAACAAACGAAAGCGAAGCAAACCAGAAAAGGAAGAAATAAAAGAATAATCAAAGGTGAACCTATGGGTAGCTCGCGGAACGTAACTGGGATATCCGATTTTGTCATCATTTAGTTCATTACAAAATGTAACTGTAGGCATTGCTATCCAGCCACACAAGGTAAGATGTTAGGCCAGGGCAACACGGTGCCGGTGCAGTGATATTTTGCGTCAATTTCAACTAAGATTCCTGTTGCTGTGGACGAGCAGTTCGAGTTGGCACACATGAATAGTTCCAATGGTTTTTGTGCAAGGCATTAAAAATTCGAACGATAAATCGTACGTAACGTTTCCAGAATAACAGGATTTTTACGGATTTTTGGTGGATTTTTCTCCAAAACAAAAGGATCTTTGCCGAAGATGTAAAATATTCCTTGAAAGTGAAACTCCCCTTGGCGCTCTTGAAGTCATCACGATGAAATATTCCTATCAGGTTCCAGTGTTTGCAGACCTCCGCCTTCAAATCTCACTCTTGCTATGTTTAGTGTGATTTAGATGTTTCATTCTCCTTCACAGAGGCTGAATGGAATTACCAGACGAACGGATTTGGTTTCGTTTCTGTTCCTGATTTACGTTTTATTTATCCCAAAATAAACCCCCGTCTAAATGCCCCGGTGAGAGGTCAGATGTTCACCAGGGTCCTAGTGGTCTTAAAACGAAGTCATATTTTTCCAGCGGGTAATTCACTTGGGTAGAATGTACGGGGACACTTGACCGGGGGTGTCAACATTGTAAACTTTCGCTGAGAGTAAACAAAGAGCATGGCATTGCTGAATGTGAGAGTAGTTTTTAGCCATATGCCCCCATAACAGTTCAAATTTGGAGGGGTTCATCCACTCCATCGGCTCCCATAGTGCGCCTTGGTTCTCATGAATTCCAAATTTCAGTTGCTGCATGCTTGTTTTCTTTCTGAAATCTGTTCTGTAGGCCGATGAGCGGGCAGACAGGAAAAACATTCATTCATTGATTTCTTTTCTTGTTGAAGAAAAGAATTACAATAGTCTGTTTTAGTACGTGACTGGATTGAAACTGGAAAAACTTGCTATGACTGGTTTTGATTCCACTTCAGACAAGCCAGACAACAATGGCATTGAAAAGTGCTGTGTGCAATAAATTCCGCAGGGCATACCGGAAAAACCAGACCCTATGGCCCTGAGACTAATACGACCTCTAGGACCCAAAGTACAGAGTTTGAAAGGAGTCATTCCCTAAGATGGCATCAGATAACAAGACAGTTTCCTTGCAGATATGTCAACTACTGGCAGTTTTAGAAAGGTAGGCCAAAGTTTCTCTTGTTGTTTTTAACACGGTTTCAATTATCATCCAACTATTTATCGTTGTTTTCTCTCTGTTCTTTTTCCATTAAATATTCAAGGGTAGGAAAAGCATATCTGACTGATTGCGCAGAAAAGCCTACCTGAAAAGCCTACCTATGGATTTGTCAGAGCTGGCGCTGCCACTGCATGCTCAGCAATTCAAAGAATAAAATGTTTTTATCTGTACTGGTGTCACGTCTGTTCAAGGGTATTCACCATAGAAACGGTATTCACCCCATGCTGAAGTGAACGGCATTGGCGCTAAATTTGAAAAATTATAGCAGAAACAGCCTGATTAGCATATAGTATCTTGAAACACTGCCATTATTAAGAGGAGATGACCCCTTAATGTTAAGGATCCTTTTAAACTCGGTCCTGATGGGTCCTAAGGGTTACTGGGGTCTCAGAGTCATACGGTCTGGTTTTTCCAGTATGCTATTCCGCAGACAGCAGAGTTGAAAAGATGCTTTGTTCAAAACTTTCGCAAAGCAGTATGGGTCCTGATATAAAAGGAAAAAAATATCTACGGGAAATTTCCCATCCCATCTCACAAACTCGCGTCACTTCGTTCCGCGAGCAAAAAGGGGTAAATTTACTGAAGTGAAGCAACGCAAAGCAAGAAAGGCATGTAAAAGCGATGCGACAAAGGAAACTAAGGAGGAAGCAAAACAAAGCAAAAAAGGACAAATGGAATAAAAGCAATGAAAAACAATGTGGAAGAACAAGAACAGATGTTGTGATAATAGCATCGGTTGGTTTCATTTACATACCAGTGCAAAGCAATTAGCGGTTAGACTTATGACCTGGAATCTCTCGTTTCCTTGCGCTCGCTTTGGTCAACATCGACTCATAACATCACTCTGAAAACCCTGACCCTATTTAGGCCCAAACTCTGCACTTCCTAGAGTACCAATCAGATCGCGAGACTTGTGAATTACTATGGTTACGGCAAATGGGATAGAATTTTCGATTCGATTGAAGAATTGACAACATTCCAACGGGATTCGAGATTCGAAGCAACGATTCCATCATAATTCGACTAATAAATGCAGAAAATAGGGTAAGCTTTTTCGCTGTTTCATCATGAGTCCCTGTTGAGTAAGGTTTCTACGGCCTACTGGTCAATTCACAAATACAAACAAAGTATCAAAACATAAAAAACTGCTATGTCCAGCATGAAAAAATATATTGCCAACTTCGCGCTCAAACAAAGTAAGCTCTAACAGAAGTCCCGACACCTGGATGGCTATCTCACTCACTGTGCATGTCAAAGGAGGTTATCAATAGATGACATGACATAACAAAGTTTGATTATCGAAAGTCCTTTCCCCATTATGGTCGGTTGAATAAGAAATAAACAAGAAACCAAACAAACGACAGCCCAATGTTACATTCATTATGGCTTCTATCCAAATGGCTCTGGTTTTAGCTTTAGCACAAACTCGAATTTTAAAACGTTGGAACTCTATGAATATTCAGTGGATTTGCAAGATTTTGGTAGTAGTTTAGAATTTTATGAAGCTTGTTTATGATATCGTTATTTTGCATTACGTAAAAAACGTCAGACAATTTTTTGGGACACTTTGTAGACGCAACAGAACCTATTGTGACAAATCCTGGCCTTTTTAAGCAGCAGAAGCAAAACGAAGTAATAAATCAGAAAATAACGAGGTTCTGAAGCATAAAGTGGCAACAAGAAATAAAATGAAAATACAGTGAAGCAACTGTGAAGCAGTTCCACGGAAGTTTGTTCCCAAAACTTTTCGACATTTCCAAACATGTCATGAGTGAACGGCCAACAAATGAAAGTACTCAAACCTACTCGCCTACTCCTGATGCCAACAAAGCACGTAGTGCATATACTAAATTCAAATGACTGATAATTTTACCTTTCTTCCCTGAGTTTGACTCTTCTATAGGCTCTTGCCATTCTTGCTGTTTGTTGCTATGAGAAAGAAACGAATTGGTCAGAAAGCTAAAGTTGACAAAATGATAAGACTGCCGAATTTGCATGTAATCACACAAGCGACTAATGACATCTCAGAAATTGCTCTCAAACAGCCATGATGTACGAAGATCCGAATTATTGCCCGCATGTCGCGCGCGAAAGCGCGCGACTGGAGGGCTTCTAGTCTGCCCCGCGTACATGGTGCTGTACGAACCAGCAGTTTGATCTGGTTGGAAAGTCAGCAGAATGTCAGCAGATTTTTGCAGCTTTTACTGTCATGACAACTGTCAATCAAATGTTCTATTTGGCCCGTTGGAGTAATGGCGGCGAGAAATAAGAGAGCTGCAGTGCAAACATAGCATACAACAAATGGGCAATGAGATCGTGTGAAAGCTGCCTATGTGTTGTTTTGGTTATCACGTTCTTGCTAGGAATGAATTGTACGTTGATTTATAAGTAAGCTGTGTTTTTATGGGGTTTTTATGCAACCATGATGAAAAGATACAGGGCCTGACTGCATGGTAGAAACTCTCGCTGCTCATTTAGGCCCTCTGCGCTTGAGTTTCGAACAGTAAGTATTTTACAGGTAATTTCACAGTAAAAAGGCGGAAGAAATGTACCAGGGCCTATTTTGAAATTGGTCACGCTGAGGGGTGAAAATTGAAACTGTTTTGCCGGATTTTTCGACCTCAATTTTTGAAAGATACACATTTAGGCCTCCTCATTTCAGTTTAAGTTTAACAATTTGTCCATTTTTTGCTTGTTGGCAAGTATTTTTTTAATGTGATGTCTATCTTTGCTGCATGCTCGACTAAAAATAGAATCTTCTATAATTTTGAATTAGGTGACTTAAAATGTGCTGTTTTTCCTTCACGATAGCCTCTAAAGTTATTATAACTGACAACAAAATTTTGTCAGAGTTTGCAATTCCGCGCAGGATTGGGAATAAAAAATCTTGATTATTGTCCGTCCGACAGAAAAAGGAGAGATTTAATTTTTTCCAAGACAAATAGTAGTGATAAAATCACGGAATTTTGTTGCAGCTATCTCCAAACTAGCTAATTTGTTTGCAGGAATCACTTTTACACGAAGATAAGTATCTATGGCCCTTAATTTTGACTATAGAGTTTGTCCGTCCGACAGATGTTGATGTGTACTTTTCACAGAACTCCTCGATTATGCAACGGTGCATACAGCAACGCAGCGCCAATCAAATTAATGAAGCACGATAACAAAGACAATGTTACATTCGAATGCTGTCGTAAGAATGGCGTCAGCATTGCGTGATCACGTTTCCATGGAAATTCGTTTGACACAGGCCTAGTCTAATTAGCATGCGATCATAGAGATGCCGCCGAGAAAGTTTGTGGATAAAAAAAACGCACAATATTGTCGCAAATATCGTGATAAGAACAAGGAAAAATACAGGAAAGATGACAGGGAACGAAAGGTACTTCAACGGATGCGAATGAAATTGGTTAATCCAATAAAATACAAAGCAAAGCAAGAGCAGGATCGTATAAGAAAAAGATTAGAAAGAATTCGTAAGAGGAAAGCTGCCAATGAAGAACAAGAACAGGACCATAATATCGACATACACACAGGAGAATTGGACACTTCGTTTACGCATAAAGCAATAAAGAATCGAAGTTTAAGCAAAGCCCAGCAAGCCCTACCAAAAAGTCCAAGGAAAAGAAATGAAATAATTGGGTCATTAGTAAACAAATTCCATCTTCGAGTTGCCTTTGCACCGAAAAAAGCAGGAAGAAAACGAACTGATCTTACTGAAGAGGAGAGAAAATGGCTAATTGAGTTCCTTGATAGGTCTGATATGACCTACACCACTCCGGGAAGGCGAGATAATGTCTACATTGGGAAAGAAAATGGTGAGAAGCAATATGTGCAGAAACGATACCTTCTCTGGTCATTGAAAGATATTGTCGAAACAGCAAACAACAACCTTCTGAATGTAGGTATGATGGATACTTTTGAAGATCACTTTGGAAAGAAGATCTCTTTCAGCCAACTGTACAATTTCATCAGAAGCCACAAGGAATATGTATACAACAAGAACATTCCCTTGAGCTCCTGTCTTTGTGAAATCTGTGAAAACATATGTCTTCTGGTAAATGGCATCAATAAGATGATAAAGGACAAGGATCTCATCCTTCCAGGCAATCCTCATGACCTAGTTGAGAAATTTTGTTGCAATACAGAGAGCAAAGAATGTATGTTGAGTACTTGCCCAAATTGTGCTGAGATTGGCCTGTCCACTGATGCACTTTTTCTTGATGATGGCATATCTTCAGAGGAAAATTCTTCAGACGACGGCAGTGGTGATGGATGCATTTCATATTTTGAGTGGCAACGTGGTAGATCAAATAAGGTTGCAAAAGTCAAGATCCAGAATGGAAAAAGCAGTGCCTTAGATCTCTTTAGAGAGCGGTTAAGAACACTCAAAGAGCATATATATACTAAACGGGCACAAGTTGGAAGCTTGGAGGAGATAAAAAAACAGCCTCTCGGTCAAAGATGCACTGATTCAAGTCGACTACAGCGAGAACTATGAAAACGTCCAACAAGGGGAAGTTCAAAGCGCATACTTTGGCCATACAAGCTTCAGCATTTTTACAGCTTGCTGCTACTTTCGTTCAACAACGTCAGGTGAAACCGAGAAAGAGTGCATCACAGTCACAAGTGAGGCGTCCGACCATTCCCGAATCGCAGCAATGACCTGCATTGCAAAAGTCATCGATCACATTCAACAGAAATTTCCGGATAACTCCTTTGAAAATATTCACATTTGGAGTGATGGATGTGCCTCCCAGTTCCGTTCCCGTTATGTTTTTATGCTGCTCACTTATTTCAAGAAAGACAAAAATATAACCTGGCACTACAATGAGCGACATCATGGCAAGGGTCCTATGGACGGGATTGGTGGCTCTCTAAAGAATATAGTATTTCGTGCGGTTAAATCTGGGAAAGTAGTGATAAACACCCCTGAAGAATTCGCACAATATGCAGATAAAGCTATTGCTGGCATTTCATCACTGTACCTTCCAGAGTCTGATGTAATTGAAGAGCCAGAGGTTGTGCAATCAGCATCAGCCATACAAGGAACTTTGAAGATCCATAAAGTAGAACGGAGGTTTAACAAGGCAGGCATTTGCCAACTTAGATTTCATACCCTCACTCAAGACGTAGCACCTTTCTACACCCATTGGTACAGACGTGAAACAGACTCACAAGTATGTGGTCATGAAGATGGTGACAGTGACGACAACACTTGCTCCCACTGCCACACAAAGTATGCAGACGATGGCTCAGATTGGCTGCAGTGTCCATTGTGCACCCAATGGTTCCATGAAGTTTGCTTCTATCTTTGACAATACACTGTATGATGAGTGACACTGGCTCTTGTGTTCAAACTGTTGTTTAATAAAGTCATTTCCCTTGACGTTTTAGAACCAGTGCAGCTTGATTGTACTTTGAAAGCAACTTTACGGCATCAAGGAATTGTTCACAATACGTTTTGAAAATTAACTAAGCATTATTTTGTTGCAAAAATTTTTCAAAAAACCTGTCGGACGGACTCTCAGTGTGTTGTTTCATTCACAATAGACGTCGATAAGGTGTCCCAATGTTAGAAATTGGACATTACTATATCATGACTAGGTAGAGGGTGCGCATCAAAAATAGATTTATGCGTATTGTGGCACCAAACTCTACATCCTGAAAATCTGTCGGACGGACACTATAAAGAAATAATGTTTATCTCGTACCTTGGCCAATAATAACATCAACGAGTATGTGGAACCTACGCAGACCATTGTTGTTATCATTCTAGAAGTGCTCATGTCTGTGCTTTCAGAAGTTCGAATTTGAAGTACATTTTTGTCCATCCGACATGTCCATCCGACAGGGTTACTCACAACGTTTATTATCCTTTCTAGATTAACAAGTTGCTTTTTTTTCAAGAGTTACATGTGTTACGTTGTCAGCAATAGACAATACCATAGAACTTTTGCAGTCTTTTGTGAGTCATGTTCAATGCTGAGATACAATTATAGTTGAAGTAACCTTTTTGCATGTATGCGTTTTCTATCTAGTCCATCCGACATGTCGATGTTCTTTGTTATTGTAAAGACAATATTGGCTTTGGAAACAAATCAGTGTCTTCTTTTCATTGCCCTTTGGATGCTTTTTTTCATGAAAGGTCACACATTGGTCTTACATCAAAGCTAAGAATTTGGTAGGCTTTCAAAGTGTCTAATGTCCATCCGACAGAATTTTGAATTAAAAAATAGATTTTCGTTGCTTATTGGATTACAATAGGAGTTATTTTCCCTAGAAACCACATTGAATGAGAACATTCAAAGATTTATCACGCAAAGAAAACAAAATCCAATTTAGTCTTGCCACTTGCATTGTCAAATAGAACACTCACAACCATATTTTGTCAGTGATTTTACCAGGAAAATATAGGCTCTGGTTGCCATGAATCGACTTTACGGCTTTTTGCCACTTGCTTTGCTGTGCTGGGACAAAAGTCATTCATTCGCTTTGAATTATCATACGGGGTGAAAACATGCAGTTAATTTACAAAACTGTCTTACAATGTGTCCTGTGAAAAAGCAAAATGTAACAATAAATGAATTGATTAATAAATATCTAATACTAGGAATTCACTGTCAGATGAATAACAAAAGAAAACCTTATTTAACTAGTCCTATCCAAAACAAAAACCAAATCTTTTCTACGGAAAAGAAAATCAATAGACTTTGGTCTATGTACAAGGAAGTATGTGAAATTGTTTTGTAACCCTTTAATTTGAAATTTGATAGCAAGAAAAACATTTGATGCGGTAATCTAGACTATTCCTAACGGTTGCCCCTCGATATGCAAATGATTTTTGTCCATTGTTCGTTCTAGGAATTTTAAATTCGACGATAGTGCCAAAGTCTGTATGAAATATAAAATCTGTTTATCAGTATTCTTCTGTTAAAATTAAAAAACATGCTACTCTTGATTGGAAGCCCCAGTGTAGCTTTATAACGAAGATCTCCTGGATTGAGATTTTTCCAAAATACATTGACAATCAAATCTTCCCATCTTTCCAAAATCTTCCCAGTGTCGGGTAACATTCACAAACCTGCACTTCAATGAACTTGGAGTAAGCGGGCATGTGCAGCGAGAGCTATTTCTAGTGATATTCTAGCTGATTGTAGCTCAAAGAATTCAAAGACAAGGCAAACATTTAATTGTGAAAATGAAGGTTTTTGTGCTCCATAGAAATGGCTTCCTCAATAGAAATAAACGAACACCTAGTTGTCGTAAAGGTGGACATAATCAGATTCAAACCTCCTTATGTAGACAGTATTTTACCTACAAGTGTCTGCAATAAATGTTATGTACTGGAAGAAAAGTAACTCATTTCGATGGATGCATTAATTAGATTGATTTCTGAAATTTCCTAAACAATCAAATTTCTGTTAATCACTCGGTCGGATTTGTTACTATGCTCCTTCAAAGAGGCAAAAAGAATCACGATAAATAAGACATCAAATGAAACCAGATTACCTTGGTAACTGACACCAAATGTTTTCTTGCAACAGTTTTTTGTACCGCCCTCTATTCAGAGATAAGTTTGCAGATTCTTTCATTTGCGATGAAATCACAGCGCCGCACGAAGTAACTGATCAAAATTCCGTCATAATTCAAAACAACACGCCGGTTTCGGCAGATTATTCGACACAGGTTACGCGTTTAACGGCGATATTCGTATCCTGAGTAACGTCACAACATACAAGCAAAAACTTTGAAGGAAAATCGCAGGTCAGTGAATAAAGTATTTCATTGAGGGGAAGTATAACGAATTATGTGCTTAGGGCGGTGCAGCAACAGCAGCATATAGAGTGGAAGACTGTATTTATATCGCAGTTACTGAGCGCGTAAAGGATGAATCTAAAAGAAAAAGTATGGGTCACACCGTTTTTGATAAGCCAATGGAAATACAGAACAGGTCAATGAGATGAGATTGTTTGAATACACGGTTGTACTCTGCTCAAATTCACATCGCCATCTTGAATATTCATTACTCACAAGCTGAAGGTGGTAGAGCCTTGATTAATATCTTTTGTGCTTTTCTATGATATTCTGCCTTCCGATTTTAGCTGTGAGAAACTCATTACTACAAGCAGATTAATACAATGCTCGCTGAATCTTTAAACAAAATTCTATGTCACTGTTTAACATTGATATCATGTGATGTTGTACCACGGTTTGAAATAGCTTTGAGCAGAAAAGCAAACAAGCATCTATTTAGGATCAGCCAATCGGAGACGCAACTAATGTTCAGTAATTCTAAGCATAGGCATGGAGTCTTTGCAAACTTTAAATCAATCATGTAACATTTGTTGCTCCATCCACTCAACAGAATTGCTTTAGGGAACTTCCTACAATCCCGAGAAAGAATATCTAGTTTTGAGTTGTGACGTCATCAAATTGCTCAATTGTATAGCATACAAGCGACAGATTTTTGCTGCCTACCATCTTGTAGACCTTCAAAGATCGAAGCTACGTTTACATGATACCGTTTTCATCTCATATCGGTTTGATTTGATATCAGATTTGCGTTCTGTTTACAAGAGACCGTTTCGTTTCATATCGGGTTGGCCTCTTGTTTACACAAGAACGCACCAATCCGATACGCTTCATACCTTCTTGCATTTTCAAATGAAAACGCTCTAAAATTGGCATGAAACCAATCCGATATCGTGTAAATGGTCAAATCCCTTATCAACTCAATTCAGAACCTCATTATCAATTCTACGAGCCTCAGATTAATTTGGGGTGTTTTGCAGAATGCACAGTGGATGCAAAAAGCATACAGTGAAACCAATGTAGTACACAGCGAAGCGTTCTCCCAGGGGGGGCACTTGTGAAAATTTTGATAGGGATGCTCATGTCATTTTTCTGGGGTTGAAATTTACGAAAATGTCATTTTTTTGGGTTTCGCTAAGTTGGCGTCATTTTTTTGGGGTTGAAAAAATTGCCGTCATTTTTTGGGTTCATTGAAAATTTGCGTCATTTTTTTGGGTTACTGAACTTTGTATTTAGAAAATTATAATCTCAATTAATTAATGGAAGTGCTATAGGTTGTTGAATAATTCTTTCTTCCCAATTATGCTGAATCAGAAGTTTTACCTACTCTATGTGTCAATTCATTGATATAGTTTTTGGAAAGAATAGTTGGTTATTAACATGATGACAAATCATGAGAGTTGCTGTGATGGTCTCCAAATTCAATATCAGTTTTGCTATCTTGTGCAGAATTGTAAGGTGCAATTTTCTCAATTTAACTTGTTGTAAAACAAGGATAGTTATGGGGGCTCGAGAATAATTCCGTCATTTTTTTGGGTTTGAAAATTTTGGGCCTGTCATTTTTTTGGGTAGATTAAAAATCTGTCCAAATGAGCATCCCTATCTTAAATTTTATGGAGTGCCCCCCCTGGGAGCGTTCTCGTGTAAACAGGAGGTCAATCAGATATGAAACAAAAACGGCGTGGTGTAACAATAATCTCAAACCGATATGAAATGAAAACGGTATCGTATAAACGGGGCCTGAGCATCTCTTGTATTGGTCATATCGATTTTCTCTAATCGGTTTAGAATTTATGGCGCTTTCAATGTTTTCATATAACATTAGAACACTGTAATTCTGAAATAATCTTGATATCAAAATTGCTCTCTCTGGAATGATGGCAAACGACCTAAAGTTTCCTTAGCTCAATTCAGCTGAAGGAGCGGGGTAATAACCAGGGAATAACCTTTTACATATCTAATCTCAAAGTTTTGCAAACATTCGATACCTGTGCTTAAATTTCGTCCATTCAAAATTAAAACGCAACTTAGGGCATTTTTGTTTTCATTAATCTTCAAAATTTGTTTACATAGAATACTGAGAGCAAAGGGGGAGCAAAGGGGTCCATATTTGGATTCAACTTCTCTGGTGGAAAACAGGCAACCAACCAATGTTTGATCGCTGTTACTGCCGGGTAAGTCAGAAAAATGCATCCACAGTTTGGGAAACTGTACCGGAAAAGCAATGCAAGCGATTTGTCAAATTTTCAATCAGTCATTAAACAAACGGTTTAGACTAAATTTCAAATAATTTCCTCAAATTTTAAGTCTATTGTTTCCTTCTGAAGTTGAGAATTAGCTAAAAGTCCCATTTCTCTATACGTCCAGAAGCACCATAAATGGTCCGTTAAGAATCATGCAGATTTTGACCTCTTAATGTCTAGCACTGATGGGAAAGCATGGTTGCATCTAAACCGTCTATGCCTCACTAGAAAGCAACTTTTGAACTAAAAAACATCATCTTAACATTTTTGTTCTTGGAACATGGATCAAATTAAGTCAATCAATTTTGGTTTCAGGAAAAGCCAACGAAGGCCAGTTTTTTGGGAATTCATCAAGATAATGCATTATTAATTATGAATAAATCTTCGAAATTACAATAAGCCCTGAGCCATGGAATAGAGTTTCAAATTTTCAAATCGGCGTTACAGTTTTTGTTTTATGATTTTTTCAAAGAATGGATACATTTCGGCAACTCATCCGGAAGTTCTTGATTATACTTGGCTATACATTTGTGCTTCACTTGTGAAAGATAGAAAACTGGGCTAAGAAGGGTCCTCGCCTGATTTTTCACTCAGTTTCTTTGATTTGACATTAAAGGAGAATATTAGATTTTGTGGTTTTGAAACAAGCAGCGATTTTTCATTGTTTTACTTTCTTGATCCATAAAGTAAGCAAGTAATTGTTTGATTTACTTCAACCAGGCATCAAACTCTGAGTTGAAATCTCCTTCAAACATTCTAAAAAACACCCTGTCCGCAGTCCTAAATGTAACAGATCTAGTGCCGAAAAGAAGACCAAGGAAAAGAAATACGGGTAGCGATGAGTGACTGCTTACTGAATAGAACGAAGGATACTGAAATGTAGAAACACATTTATCCGTAAATGACTTATCAAGGAGAGACACTTTGTTACACCTGCTTTGTGTGCAGATAGAGGCAGACAGAGGCAAAATGAAGAAGTCTGAAAACATTTTCAAAAAGCAATAGTTAATAATTTATTTCCCATTTCAAGATAAGCAAAGAAAGCTTCAAACTGCGGAAGAGGCGTGAGTTGTACTGTGTCGTCAAAGGTTTTTACACGATATTTTGATTCAATATGCACGAGGCAGTCTTACGTGCTGGCAGTCACAGTTTTATGAGCTCTGGACCTGGAAAATAACTCATTCATTTGCTTCCGCTTTACTAGATTTCGTAGGAACAGATTCAAATACGCCCACTCGCAAGAGCAAGCGATGATGAGACTGCAAAGATGGCATCTCACAGGGATCTGCTCTGGGTCCTGTGCTCTTTAACTACTTTTGTGTTACATGGGAAAGGTTCAAAATACACCAGTTTGGAATTGAAAATGCTAATCAGCACCAGAAATGCTAACTGAAAACGATAACCAATTGCCGACCGTTAACTTGTTTTTAACATACATTTTCAATCTTGACAATTTTAATCTTGACTAGCTAAAAGGTAAGTTATGTAAATTGTAAATAAAATGCCTAAATCGGCTGTAAATGGGCTATTCTTGTTTTCGCCTACCGTACATAAATAAATGGTAATGATTATGATGATGATCACAATGATGATTATGATATAAATTGGTTGGTTTAGATTTTTTGATATTCATCTAAAATTTTACAATACAAGTTACGTCTACATCCTACTATATTTTCTAATTACTATACAAACTATACAAACACTACAGAGGGACAGGACCACAAGGAGCAAAGGACAATGACCACCCTGTGGCCATGAGCATAAAGACATGCAAATATTAACAACTAAATGAATAACCACAAAAGTTTAGATTGAAGCAAATGTTGCAGAAAAAAATTGGGGTCCCACAAGGATCTATCTTAAGTCCTATGTGAAATAAATTTTCTTAATGACTTTGTCCTATTAGAACGAATTAAAATCTAAGTTTTAAAAAACTTTGTGTCTACAAAGTTATAACAAACAAGACACGTAAGCCGTTCTTTCATACAGCTCATAGATACTGAAGAACATTTCATGGAAACGTAGGACAAAAAGATTGAACTTGTTAACAAAATGTGACAAATGTAATTACTAATTTTGGGCCTCGGTACATTAGAATTTGAGATTTACAATTTCACGTTCTCGCTTCCTGCAACATTATACGACAAAAAAAAAAACACCAGAAAAATATTTTCTACCGTCACAATATCTTAACAAAGCTTCTCAAATAATTTACGTTTTCAGGCACCTTAGTTCAAGGTGCTTGAAAACGTCATTTCTCATACAATCTGTCCAAAACCAGTGCAAAGTTAACACTGACATAAACGGTATAATAATTCATCTCTCTAGTCCGTCAACTTGAATTTGAACGCAGTTGCGATGTAGCTGGATCAAAATAGCAAACGTTGCAAAAAATTCAAGCTGTGAACAACGACTCCACTATCAAGATCAAGGTCAGCTCTCATGACATCAAATGCTGGGTGTGCATCCAAACCAAACCAAAAATCGCAAATATGGACGCAAATACGCTGTGGACACCTGAGAAGTAAATAAATGAAGCAACGTATGACACGCTATGTTGTCGTTAAGTATTATTCATCAACAACGGTTGTATACAACATTTTAATCTAAGGAAGGAGGGGCAGCATTTGGCCCCCAGTGAGAGGCACAAATAGCCCCCCGCCTTCACGACAATACCATTTGGGTAAGAAGCATAATTTTATTACGCAGAAACCAAACAGTCCATCCGTCACTAGGTTCATTTAAGTTTGATTGCCTGTGGTATCGTAATGTTTGCTTTGATTGTAAACAAACATATCATCAATTATTAATTATGCTTGAATAAATTGAGGTCGTACATTATTACGATGATTTGTTGTGTGTACGAATGCATGCTGGGTCATTTCATGAATAAATTATGCAAGGCCTATCGTTATGCTTAAATTCGAATATAAGTTATTGATCAGATTGACTGTGGGATATTTTCGATGAATTTAAAAGAAAGAATTAGTAATTCTCAACTTCCCTGTCAACATGTTTGTTTATGCATGTAATTTCGGGCACAACTAACAGCAACAAGCTCTAAACCATTACGTATCATCTGATTGGCTATCAACTCGACCAATGAAATCAGCCGACAAAAATCAGTGACAAAATATTGTTCGGTATTAGCGTTTAATTTCTCCATGTCATTTAATTTCCGGTTTTAACTGTAACATGAGCGATAATCGTGGTCAAACTGATAATTTCTCTAACGTTTCACACGAGAATCTTCCTTTTGATCAATGATACAATGATGCGCTATCATTGTTACTATCGAGTATCACAGTCTCAAACGTGCTGTGTTTTTGGTGGAATTTTTTGTTTTGTTACAACTTTTCCCAGACTGAAAAACTGTAAAAATGCACTGTTCTGGCAAAATGCATTTGAACATAGCATTCAAGTTTGATTTCAGGAGAAACAATACATATTTTACTCTGATACTGTATGGGAACAAGGAATTTACTCTAACTACGGAATGCTGCAGAACGAAAAGTTCTGAATCCAAAATTTCACTTTTAGGCCAAAATATGATAGGAATGATAAAAATAACTGCCGGTAAGGAAAACAAGAACCGTAGTTTAAATTGAAGGCAGTAATAAGACATTCATTCACACAAAAGCTGGTGGATACACTTTTAATAGCGGTAGAGAAATACCTTCTGTTACAACTTGGCACTAGTTACTTTTAGCCCGGTCTCCTCTATTAAATGAAGATAGATATAAACATTTTCATCGGACATTCCATGTGTCTTATTCAAAACCTGAAGGTTAAGTGTTGTATGATGTGTGAACATACATGATCATTGTCATACTGTTCAATTTCTGAAAATGATAGGTAAGATTGACCCAACAGGTATTTAGATCTGTTCTCCTTTCGATGTGTCGATATATTTCTTTTGTGCATGTACAGCGAGTGAGTTTGCCATCCAAGTTTCAGGTCATCTTATGATGATTGCTGTATTTAGCTTTGCAGTTTGAATAATCGGCTGTCGAAACTCCTTTGTTTGCACTTACTGATCATTGGTACTGGCATATCAAACAAAAAGCCACGGATGTTACTGTGAGGAGATATACCCTGATCATGACATGAACATTCTGGAATGACAAAATATCAAAGTTTATGCAACCAAAAACTGTGATAATACTGCTTTTTAGAAAATTCCTTCCCTTGTAGGATCTGAACGGAGTGACCAATTTCATCCAGAAAAAATCCATCTAAAAAGTAACTGAACATGTTCGCTATTCAATCAGATATTGCAAAATATCATTTCTTACATAGTCAGGGAGCAGTAGCCCTTTGAACACCGGGACTTCTTTACTCATCCGGTATGCCGCTGTCTATCAAGTTCATCATAACCGCAACTTTTCACCTCGCCTTAGAAACTGATATACCGTGACGAACAACAGCAACTAAACGTCAGTTCAATTCAGTATATATTCATATTTATATATTTGTTTTCATACTTGATTTGTTTATGGAGGGTTGCCCTCCAACGGAAGTTGTTTTTCAAAGGGCCCTCCAAAGACCGATGGTGAAGGGACTTTTACTGTGACCCATACAATACACAATCAAAAATGGATGGCCATTGAAAATACGAAAAGTAGGGTGGTGGAGCATATGACGAATCTAGAATGTACCGGGTGAGTCAAGAGAATCCCTGCCCTTTGAAAATTTGAAAAATCGTACCGCAAAAATTATAACATCGACTTGGAAAATTACCGCTCCATTACTTAGCTGTTACGTTATAACATGAGTCCTTGTTTTGCAGAAACCGTTGAAATCTCCCATCAACGGTGGACATCAAAAGTCAAAATCGACATGACAAGTGAACTGAACTGCCCAATTTTTGCTATTTTTGAGCATGTGAGGGAATCAATCTTTGGCTAATTCCTAATTTCAGAAGGAAATACTGCACTAAAAATTATGAGAAACATCTAGAAAATTAAGTTGAAGCTGCAATAAGATGATCAGTCAAAAATTTTACAACTTGGTTTGCATCGCTTTTTCTGTACGATTTTTCAAACAGTGCATACATTTTTTCCGACTCATACAGTACAGTAAATGATAGGAAGTGTTTGGGTATTGTTGTTTTCGGCCGAGAGAGTCAAGAATCTTTTGTAATAACTAAGTGACAGAGGCCGGGAGGAGTTTTGAATCTACTGTTAAATTTTCTGAAACGAACAACGATGGCATTTAAAGAATCCATGCCAGGAAGTAAAACATCGCAACAAGCAAACACATTTAAAAACACTGCATCAGAATATCCGATGGTTTCGATCTGTTTCGATTGCTCACCCCTCCTCCTTCTTTCACTATCTTAATTTAGAACAGAAGGAGGAAAAATCCCGTGTTTTTGTGTTGAGCTGCATCAAGTTCCCAATGGTGTTTTTCTCCATTAATTGTTTCGTGTTTAAAAATCACTTTAAGAAAACATCCGGAAGCGAAATTCCAGAAATATTTGAAACGAGAAAAACAGTATGTCTCTCCCGGTTCTCCCAGAGCTTATTGTTCTTCGATTCATGATACTATTATTCAAAGACGGAAAGTCAATCAATCCATTGTTTTAAGAACAAATAACAAACAATCTGATATAGACAATAGAATGTACTGAATCATTCAGATCACGTGATTAAGCCATTGCCCATGAAACAATGGTAGCAACAGGCGAGGTTTCCATTCTTTATTTTGTGTTTTGTGTTTATTTCTTCGTATTTCTTTCTTTCACATTATTTTCTTCCTGAGCAAGAATGAATGAACAAATAAAACAATCAAATTGTTTATGATCCCTGGATATCGTAAACATCCGGATTATTAAGTTGACCAAATCTCAATTTTCTCAATTTTCCCAGGCATCCTTTGTGTTCCTGTACAATACTCTCCTGGTGAGTTGATCTTTGAGTTCGATGTTGACGTTGGAGAATGCGCAGAAACCGAAATGTGTCAATTGGCTGAATTTAAGTAAAACGTCCGTTTCATTGATGCATGGAAGCAAGGTCGTGTCTCCTTGATCAAGCCTCAGGTCTGGTTCACATGGCAATGCAATCGTAGCGTCCCATCTTCGTTCCAGTTTCTGGAACGCAAAATTTGACTGGAACAATTCCGTATCGGTTTTGTTCCTTCGGTTCTTTCCATTCTTTCCAGCAACGGCAGCAACGACAATAGCCACGAATGCTCTTTGGGCAAAAGTCCGATCCTTCCGTTTTTCAGACAAGTTCTACACTGGATAGCCCGTGTACGCGAGAATGGAACGGGACGACTGCGTATCGTCCACTTTTCGCATCACTTTTTTATAGTTCCACCTTTTGGAACGGAACGGTATTATGACGCGTTCCCGTGTGAACGTGACCCATGAGCGTTCCACTTTTCAGAACGGAACGATTGCGTTCCGAGTGAAAGAGGCCTCAGTTCCGTCTTGCAGTAAAGATTATCAATCGGTACTGATTACATTTCATTCATTCCATGATATTTATACAGGTTAAAAAGGTTCATACATAAATATGTTCTTCGACCTGACCTGTTTAAACCAATCAAATGTAAAAATGAATGGAGGGAAACTTATCACTAAGATCACTTGCGTTTCGACCAATCAAATAGATCGAAACTTTTCGAGACGCAAAGTATTATGGTAAAAATTCCTTTCCGCCGAGTTTGGCGTAATCTTCTAATCTCGTCCACGGATCCTTTTGTCATATAGGGAAGGAGGGGATAAGCCTTTTCGTGTCCTTTCCAGGTAAGTTATCTTTTATTGCGCTGGAGAAGAGAAGCAAGACTGGGATGTCAATAAGTCTCATGGTACCAATAAAACGAATGAGATTCCAACAACGATAGAAAGTTGCAAACTGAAGGTGAAGTTGAAGGTCACAGGCCACAATAATACTTTCTGCACTACCGATGTCAGCAAAGGTCAAAGATCTAATTGGGTCAAAGGTCAGTTTGTCAGCGAAAGAGGTTAGGTATTATTACTGTAACCATGCTGTGACAAACTGCCACTATCAACAAATAAAATGAAGCAACGTCTAAACTAAGCTGCCGGACATAGAAACGAGATTAAATCCCACACAACGGGAATTCGTGACTAAAAGGTGACGTATGCCTTTTAAACAACGCAATGCTTTGAATCTTTGAAGCTAGCCTGGTGATGTATCATTGATCGTTGTGAGAAACGTTACATCTATGCGTAACTTTCGAAAGTGTCAACATATGAACCTTTCAGCAATGATAGCTCATACCCGTTCATGTTGTGCAGAGGTCCTAAGATAGTTAAACAATTCAACTGAAGAAATAGTCCAAGGCGACCACATTTAACAGGCACCACTTGAGAACTTTACAACACTTAGAAGCAATTAGAAAATCAGTGGATTAATTGAAGTAGGGGTGGTCCACTGCTGGCTTACTGAAGGTGACAAAATGTTTGTCAGTACAATCCGTTAGCTCATAGACATCGATATATGCTTACTTAAAAGCTACTCTTCTTTACACCTACTTTTCAGATATCTATATTAAAGGGGCAGGGTCACGTAACCGTAAACAAACCTGTTATCTCTACAATCTATATTGTTGCCCACATGTGGCCATTGTATTCTGCACAGATTTTGGTGGATGGGGTAAATCTACAAATATCTCTGCAATCGTACAACATATGAGTGTTCGGTTTTTTTCTCTACGAAGCTCAAGAGTCCATCTTCAAAATAACACCTATAGTTTGACAAAAACAGTAGAAAATCTCCGTGACATGGCCTATCAAAAATACTGCAAAATCGTCATTTCAAAAGAAGCTTGTTTACATTACGTGACCCTGCCCCTAAAATATTTTCAGAATTAAAAGAATAAAAGTTTTGAAAAAAAACTTAAAACCATCGCAACTACTAAGATTTTCGAGAAAACATAAAATAATTTCTTAAAAAAACCATAGTTTATGAATGTCTACAATATAGTAACAAGCAAACGTCTGTCATCCTTGTTGTTTAACATTTGTTGTCAAAAATTTGATGATGTCACGACCTTAAATGAGTTGAAATATAAAATACGCTGTAAGCCTCCGTTTGGAAATTATTCAAAATTCTTCCATATGAAATTTTAGAGGCCAAATTCGGATTTGTACCCAAACTTTAGTCTAACTACAAGTTTTCGTGTTGCTAGCGGTCGTAATCTTTATGTTATGACTATATAAAGTTTGAAAACCTATAAGGGATCTGACCGTTAAAATAATTCAGGGAGTAGTAAAGTTTCACCCAGAACGATTTTTCACGGTCAAATCCCTTGTAAATCTTTAAACTTCATATTGTCATAAAATCAACATCACACTCGCTAGCAATGTAAAAACATGTAACTAAACTAAAGTTTCAGTGCTAATACCGAATCTGGGCTCGAAATTTCTATATGAACGATAAACAATAGCAAGAAATTTTAGCAAATTTCCGAAACGAGGCTACTTAATTGAAGTGGCGTATGCGAAAAAAGTTGAAGATTTCTGTAAGTCTAATGAAAGAATAATCAGTAAGCAACAGAGGGTGAAGTTGTAGTTGTTAGTGCCAAGTGATGGGATCACAGAAATAGCTAGGCGCTGAGCAAGTTCACGACCCCTTTTCACGACGCTCAAGTGATGGGGCTCTACCGAGCATCGAACCCATTCCGCCCGACTATTCCGGACGCAAAGTCAGGGGATTGCACCACTGTACCACAACACCTTCATACGCCACAGAATAAAGATTCTTTGAAGCCATTCAATTAAAAAGTTTGGTCCCCCCGGGGAGGGGGTACTTGACTGTTAAATGATACTGGACGTGCCGTTCATATGGGTGGGTTTTTCACCTCAAATTCCCTACATATGGGTTTGTTTTTAACCTTAATTCTGGTAGATGGGTAGCTTTTTCAGAATTTTTATCACAACTTGATACACTGACAAGCAGAGTGCTGTCAAACAATTCAATAAACGATGCTAAAACAGGAACTGAGGTACTTAGTCCAGATGAATAATGCCAAGACAAAAAAAATTTCAATCGTCATCGTCGTCGTCGTCGTCGTCGTCGTAGAGCCAACCACCAATAATGAATGCACCTACGTGGTGAGCAGAAAATGCATTTTCTGTTAACGTCCGGATCAATGATTAATGATTGTTTCCTAAAAGAATCGGTGCATACGTCCCATCGCATTATTCTTATCATTTCTATTGTCAAATTGACACCAGGGGTATGAATAAAAAATTTAAAAGTTTGTTGGTGGTAAAATGTACACCAGTTTACATTACACAGCAAAGGGAATACTATTGTAAAAACACAAATTGTTGCTGTTAATCTAACGATTTCAAACGGGCTTCTCAACGATTTCAAATGGAATTCTCTACATGTGATAGAATAAAAGAAAGATCCTTTTCTCCAAGCGCTGCAGAAGCCTTCTTCCTTAACCAGCAGAGTGCATTAAAAGCATTGCTCACTCTTCTCCTGTTGTTTTATGCATCCAACGAACATCGATGATGAAATTGACTTGATTGAGAAATTTCCAACCAACCAACTCTCCGGGTAATTATTTAAAGATAAAGCTTTCATGTCTAAGATGTTTAGAGAGACGTCCCTTTTCATTCTGATCCGACTGAGTTTATGAAGCAAGACCCAGTAAGGCGAAAAGTGGGCGTGCTTGTTTATCGCTTCAAAACAATAGTTGTGATGTGGAGGAGGCAGAGCTGCAGGTGCACAATGCAATTGCGTTTATTCACGCTATTATTACGGTCTAAATACAGAAACATAATTTAGTCATCTGATTGGATTCCTGGTAAATAAAGACAAAAGTTGACTCATGACATTTGACATCTTGTTCCCGTTAAAATGACCCCAAACCTAACAGGAAGACTTTCTACAATGAAATTTTTAGGTTTTACCAGATGTCACGAAAATTTACCCATGTTTGCAAAGCTATTGCGGAGGAGCTTTAACACAAATATTGCTAAATCTACTAGATTTTGAAAGAGAACTTGACCAATGACCCTTGACATTTAACTACAGTTAGAAAGGTCGACCAGGTCAGTTGCAATCTTCTGTAATGTTTAAAAACTCAGCACAAAAAAAACAACCAAGAATTTTTCACTTAAAAGGATCCTTCAGATACCTCATGGATTAGAAATTCATAAAAAAGTTGTTATCTATGCCCTCAATAAATAATCCAAATACAACCCTCTTGTAACGGAGCACAGTTGGTAACGACTGTCAACGATATTTCTCAAATTCTATATGGGGCAAATATCATTCGATCAAACACTCATTCAAACCATGCAGTATACCCGCTGTATGGTTAAATTTGAATCTTTCACCGATCATACGGAACTTCAAACAATTTGCAAAAACAACAGTTTCAGTTTCAGTTTTAATTTTCTTTGACAAATGTACCTAAATAACATTACCTAGATTAGAATGAATAAAATAATGATACATGCTAAGCAACAACGAGATACTTGGACATTAACTGAATAAATTAACATAATAAGAAAACATTATAAGACATCATAAACACACAACGCAGTTTCTCAATCTCCATTTTTTTCAAACACAATCATATCAAAGTATACGTAAAAAGTAATTCCCAATCAGACTACATGCACCGACTCAAGAGTTCTCCTACTTTTCCTTACTTCGTGAGTCACAGAGAGACACCTTTAAACAGAGGATTCTTCTTGACAAGAATATCACGTAAGGCATGGGTGTTGTGGACATGATTTGGGTGTTTATCGTGTCCACAATACCTGGCCTAAATGTTCCTAAATGAATAAATGTATTTCATTACCTTTCTGGTCTTCAATTCATTGTTTATCTTCTCTTTCTTGATTTGGAGCCGATGGCTTGCTCTCGCCAATTTGAAATGGGCCTAAAGTTCGAACTGTAACGCGCTCTGAAAATTATGCGTGGTACAGTTTGAACTTTAGGCCCATTTCAAATTGGCGAGAGCGAGTCATCAGCTCCAAATCAAGAAAGAGAAGATAAACAATGACCTTAAGACCAAAAAGGTAACGAAATACATTTATTCATTTAGGAACATTTAGGCCAAGATTGTGGACACGATAAACACCCAAATCGTGTCCACAGCACCCATGGTAAAGTGGGGCAATAAATTGCATGTGATGATCAAAAACGTAAAATGCTACCATGATGGATTTTTCAAACAGAAGGCAAACGAAAATCACGCAACGTTTCATCCCAATATACTCCATAAAGTGTCCCAGGAAAGCTTGTGCACAGGTTTCGAGGCTTTCCTAAGAACGTGTCTACTGTGCAACAGTCGCTGATGAATTTTGAAGCAGGAAGGAAGGAACTGTGTTCTCATTTCTGGAGGCCAAACTTAGATCTTGACGCCTTGTTCTGTGCAGTACATGTAAGGGTTCTTTCGAATTTTTAATGAAGCATGATTGGATTTTAGGTTTCTAAGAACAATTTTCTGCATGTAAGAACGCATGAAATAAAATGTGTGGACCATTCTAAACTAACATGCTCTGGTATGCCAAGATGAAAAAGCTTGACATACACCTGCAGTATTACAAAAATTCTGCCATCCTAACTTTTTGGAGATCATGCAAGTCTCAGTGAAAGGTGAAAAACAAGGTTTTAATATTGCAGTAAAACTAGGTATGGGATATATCTGAAATAAAGATGTGGACTTTGCTTTCACACACTTCGCTTTGAATCATCAGATAGTTGTTTTATAAATGTGTGAAATGAACAAAATTATTAATTATGGTTTTTTAAATTATGTCCTTCTCATCATTTCAACTGAGGCAGTCAGTCAGTCATGGGGATATTTTTGGGGGAGTTTGGAAAACTCTGCGACATTTATATATCTTAATTTCATCAATGAAAACTTTGCAATTGGAAAAAATAAGAATCGAGATATTGACTAAAACTACAAACAACAAAGTAGCAATACAACTTTCAAATAACACAGATTCAACGAATATCAACGAATAAGTGAAAAAAACAAGAAGGCAATTTAATTTAGGCCGGATTTTGTGATTCAAAGCAATCCAACCGACGGCAATTTAATGACATCAAAACGAGACGATGGTTACATAACAGAGAAATATTGGAGAACAAAAATGTTGCAATATTCATGAAAACAAATTCCCATGAAATTAGACGGAACTGCGTCATTGGAAACAATTCCAAATTGAATAACAGAATGATACACGAGGGAAATAGGTCGACAATAAAATCAAATTTGTAGCAAATTATAAAATGAGACATCGCAAGCTTTGAAAGATTTACAGAATACAAAATGGCAGTAAAATTAGGCGAAAAAATTGCGTCAATCCTGTCAAAGTACTAGTTTCGGCAACTTTATGGCAACGCTAATTGCACGGAGAAATAATTGATTAGATATTAAGTAACCAAAGTGGTCGAGACTTCAGAAGAAGGCAGCAGAATTGCGTCATTCCTGTCGGTATTTTTACAGTCGGCAATTTTACGGCATGGGCAATAGCGGAGGAAAAAGGGTTGACTAATATCATGAAATGACAAAATGTTAGAAACTACATAATTTTTGTTACAATGTTTAAAGTAAACAAAACGGTAATAAAATTAGTTATTATTACTTCATTTGTACTATTGTTGTTTTCGCAAATTTTTGTCTGGCATGATTTACTGCCGAAGAAATGCAGTTATATTATGTAACAAAGATATCACACAGAAGCAATACATGTTGAAGTATTTCGTAAACACGTTTTAGCAAAAACAACTGGCACTTGACTGCTGGACACTGCTGGAGTCTTTCGAAGGGTATGCTAACAAAATGCCAATTCTAGACAATAAAAAATTGTCTATGGCCAAATGTGCCAAAATTTAAACTTACTATTTGCCCCGGACTCAAGTTTCTCATACAGTACAGGCCTGGCACACATTTAGAATCATGGCGATGAGTCTCTTGCTTCCCTGTGCTCTTTGACTTGATGATGGCGCTTCAATCAACAGAGACTCATAATATTACTCTGAAAACCTGACCCTATTCAGGCCTAAACATCACGATTCCTAGAGTACCAATCAGATTGAGAGATTTGTAAATTACTATTGTTGCGGTAGTAATATGACAGAATATTCAATTCGATTGAAGAATTGAAAACACTCCCATGGGATTGAGATTCAAAGCTGTGTATCCATCATAATCCCAATGATAATTGCAAAAATAGGGACACCTTTTTCACTGTTTGATTATGAGTCCCTGTTAAGCATGGTTTACCGCAGGGATACAAGGGACTCATCGTAATAAGTCTAGCACACATTAACATGGGTATAGCTCCCAAGAATCCCTGTTAAGAAACTGGACAGTTTCTCTTATGGATGAAGAATTCTTATGGTAATCCAAAGAATTCCTGTCACGTATAAACAAGAATGCATGTGATCAGGCATGTTTGTTACAAAGCTATGTTGCAATGCAAGATCTAAAACAGGAAGGCAGAACGATTTTGTTCGAGTTGCATCTTTCGAAACTTCAAGTTTTTCGGCAATTTGATGGTCTTCTTACAGGGGCGGACTGGCAGTAGAATTGGGGCCCGGGCGATTCGGCAACGAGGGGGCCCGCAACTACGCGAGCGAAAAGTTTGCAGGGCACTCCCTTGGGAAATCTTTTGTGAACACACCCCCTGAATTGGCCTCAAATGATACTGGACTAACTTCTAACAATTTGAATGGTTCTCTATACGAGTTGCATTCTGCTTTGAAACTAAGTGCGAGCGCAGCGAACAAAGCTGGGGGTCCGGGGGCTTACCCCCGGGAAAAATTCTCATTGACACACCCTTTAGATTGTTGGAAAACGCCCCATTTTGGAGAATTTACCATTAAAGAAGCAGAGCATCACGACTGATGGGGGTCCTCCCGGGAAATTTAAGAAAATGACTGCAATTTCACGAGTAGATACATTATTTTTGAACTGCGCAATATACAAAGGAATAGTTTGATAGATTCTGGCAACCTCCTGGAATAGAAATAACTTTAAATATTCATCTCTATGAGCTTGGCTTTCACAGCCTCTTTTACTTAAAAATGAACGAATTTCAGCAAAGTATTACGGGCTGAAGCGCCTCGGCCGACCGTTTCCAGCAGGCCTGTTGCAAGAATGCAATTTCTTATAGCATAAGTTGAATGCGAAACCAGAAATCTCAGGGCCACCGTGACCTTCAGGGCCACGCCCGCTTCGCTCTTCTTGGTGAAGGTCTGATTCATTGCCGAGAAATGCTTTCATTTGTCCTTCCTCAAACTTCAAGATCCAACTACTTCCGAAAGGGAATCCGTTTGACGAAAGACCTCACTGGGAAAATTCTTGAAAGCAGAGCATCAAAATCGTCTACAAAAGGTCTTTTTGTCAAGTCAATTACTGTACATGTTTTTGTATCATTGTTCTCGTATAATTTTCATTTCATGCCTTAAAAGTATTATTAGATCACATTTCAGAATCCTTAAATGTTGAATACTTCTATCCAGGGCGTACGCAGCACTGGAAGGTGGAGGGGGTCTGGGGCGTAGCCCCAGGAAAATTCTTAGCAACCACGCCCTTTAGACGGTCGGAAAATGAAGGAAACGCCCTTTTTAGCTATGCTTTGCATCGTAAACATGGCGACAATTATCACAGCAGGTCGCTTTGTCAGATTTGCAATGAGAGTTCATACCCATCATAGAAAGTTACTCCAGGAAAGTCAAAAAGAATAATTATTCAACTAGTAACTTGTAAATTACAAACATGCGGCCGGGTAGCTGAATGATAGTATTGTTGGATATAAAATGATTTTGAATCAGGAAAAATCATCCCCAAAAGTGTAGACTTGCCCAAGTCTTTCAGTTAGACTTATACAGATGACGAAATAAACTCGGGGCAAATCTGCCAAAAGTGCTGTGGACTTGTTCAAGTCTCACTTTCTTCTTTATCAGTCGATTGAGATAAAATGTGCTGCGGATGTGCTGTGGGGGAATGGAGAAGGAAACGAAGAAGGAGGAGAGGGGAAACTTTCCTCTCTCCTTTTCCTCCGCAACTCCTTCTCTTTTCCCCCGCAGCACCATTTACTTTCCGCGTTTTTGTCTCAGTCGACTGAGAAAAGAAAGTGAGAATTGGACAAGTCCAAAAGTGCTGTTTTACTGCAGAGGGAGGCTCTTTCAACAACATTGCTTCTGCGGAGGATTTGAAATGATGGAAGAAAGATTTGAAAGAAGCATAGAATTTGACCTTTGTTGCTTTGACCTTGCAACCATGGAAATGAATTATATTGTTATTCAAATTTGTTTTCATTGACTTGTGTTGAAAGGAAGGAATGAGTAAGGGGAAGCTGATTTTGGGTTGCATCTCGAAGCAAGTTTACCAAGTGTTTGTGACTTTGAAGTGCCTGGAAATTCAAAGGTGGACTTCTTGAGCTTTTACCATGTTCTACAGAGAGAATGATAAAGTTCCTTTGACGTAACAAACTCTTTTGGCGGAGGTTTGCTTCTTATATTGAACCCATGTGGAATTTAGCTTTGATCCTGCGGAACTGAAACTTGAAAGAGAGATGTTTTGGTTTCTTATGCTATCCACTAGAGTCGAGCACAGCTTCCTATCTCTGTAAGTTTTGGATCTTTCTTGTTGTTTACTAGGTCCCACAAAAGCTTCTACCTTCCACGTCCGCAATTTCCAAGTATTTGGTCGTAACTTGAAATGAAATTTCAAACTCCAGCCCCTTTCCAACTTCCCTGCAGTTTTTCCTTGGTCAGTCGCAGTCGCTGTGTCGCTCGATTGTTGGTTATTCTTTTCTTCGAGTCAGCCAATAAAAACCTTATCAATTGTTAGGCCGGCCAATGATAACCTATTCATTCTTCCTTTCAACCAATCACGTAAAGTCTTAGCATGTGACTGCCATTGTTTTAACAATTGACTAATTAGCAAGGTATGTGCTCAAATCTCAAATTCACTCAGCTACATACAGATTAGTAAGCGACCTTCGGCCGCAATAAGGTCCAGACTAGTATATCAAAATACGCATTGCAAAGTTGCTTTACTGCAAAATGATTTGGAGCTGGTCCTTCGAGGTGTCTCTTTTCGCTCCTTTATAATTGTTTAGTCGGCCGGTGGCATCTTTTATGCAAGAAGCTTTGGCAAATTTCAACAGTAGCAGCAAATTAGGATCCCTATAGCTAGTGGCATGGTGGACAGGCTGAGATAACTTGGGATATTGAAATGATTAAGTGGGTCTGGGGGCCAAGCCCCCAGGAAAATTTTCGAGGATATGTATTCTACGATTCTACTTAGGCTGAGAATGCCTCTTCCAGCCGAGTTCAAGCATTCGTTAAAAACCCAAAACCTTTCTATGAAACTTTGACGAGCCCCAACACAAATTTTATTGCATTTTTGTGCTAATCTCGAGGACCATCTTTATTGAAAAGTGGGGGGTCCGGACCCCCATTCCCACCTTGGGTACGCCACTGCTTCTATCTTTTTTCTAAAACCTTATTCATATTTTAAATACCCCTAACATGGTCTCCTAGGTCACTGTAACCGAGTGTAGATATAGGCAAAAATTGTTTGAAATTAACAGACTGGCAAGGGCATGAGGTAAAATGAGAAGGGGCCCCTGCATAAAAGATGCCTTCCTCGATCAGGTCTTTGTTGGGCCCCTTTGGCAAAAGCTGCTCCAGTTTTGTCAAGTTCTACATTTGCAGATTCATCAGTTCACCTATCAGTCGAAAACGAGACTATGCCAATTGGAATTTTGCAGTACCCTTATCTTACGAACTGGGGCCCACTTGCAATCTTTTGACATTTTCAACTGTTTGACAAACAAAGATAACTGTTGAAAGAATTATTACAGGGCCCTTCAACCAATTTTTCGTTGATTGAAACTGGTTGTTTTGTCACTGTCAGAAAGTTCATCCAAAATCAACCATTTGAAGTATTTTTCTTCCAGCACAGAAGGGGCCCATGGGGACCTTTGCTGAGGGGGGCCCTTCGGGCCCCAGCCCAGTAGCCCGACTGGCCAGTCCGCCCCTGTCTTCTTAACAGCCAAGGATAATGACTTTGCTATTGATAATGTAACAAATTAATACTGGAGATCGAAAAATGTTGCAATATTTGAAAAAACAAGTTTGTAATTAAGAGTATGGATAGAACAGTGTCAAAGAAACTCCTGACATTGTCGGACAGTTGATGGCCTAATTCAGTTGCTAAAAAGACGCCTCAATGTAAGTATGTAACAAAGCAAGATATGAAATTCAATATTAAAACAATATCTTAGTCAACAAGATCGCCAAATTCAGCAGAAATGCGTCATGTTTCCAATTCGATATTTCTATTGATGGCAATTTTATGACGTAATATGCAGTTACTGTCGTCGTAGTTCGAAATAGGCCATCTGGCCATCTTCGAATGAGAAATCATAGTATAGAAATCATTTAAAGATGGCAATTTGGTGAAAAATTGTACAAAAGCAACTATTAGATATGTTACCATGTTTATTTCCTGTTATGCATATTAATGTTCAAACGGGAAATTGCCTGCCATTAAAACCCAATGCTACATAATTTTCTGATTAAAAGTCTTGGCATCGAAACTGGCCGCAAAGCATTCCATTATCAATATCAATTTAATCTATTGTTCTATTGTTCTATTGTTCCTCTCTCCGGTTGCAATGCAGATGACACACGATATTCGATGAGGTCAATGACCCGATCGCCGAGTGGATCCGGCAGCGGCATCTAAAATCCGCTAAGATATTATCCGGCAATATTGGCAATGCGGGACGGACGATTCTGGTAAACCTTCGAGAATAACTGATCAAAAAAGAAATGGCGGCAAATTAGCCTGCTTTTTGACTGTCTCTTGATCCCATCAAAGACATCGTATTGCAGAAACACGCAGGCGAAAGGGAAAGTAACAAAAAGTCCAAGTATACTGCAAATGGAAACATTAGAAAGTTCTGAAGCCTGCTTTGTGATATTTCTAAGACTGAAGAAGTCCTAATTTTAGTTCCAATTTGTATATTATGCATGGAGAAAGAAAGGGCCATCATTTGGAGTGTGGAAGAATAAAATCATTTTTTGTAATATAATCTTCATCATGAACTTTTTATAACTTAACTTTATCAACATGTTGCCATTCCAAGATATCAACGAGCAGAAAAATTGTGAACCATTTTGCAAGAAGCAGTTGAACTCATTTAAAAACCCCTGACCATGCAACTTAAAATGTCAGCCCGTGAAAAAACACAAAGACTGTGAGTATGTTGCCATAACCTTCGCAAAGTGTACAGGTAGTACTGTTCTTTCAATGAAATGACAATAACTTAGGAAGAAAACAAATATGGCCAGAAATAGATGAAATACACGAAGATGTTTTTGATAAATGTTTGTTACTAAATTGCTATCCTGCAATGCAAATACATTTCCCCGAGAGGTACCCTTGAACCTTCTGCAGTGAAAAAGAGAATGCTGACTGACCACCTTGAAAGACAGATGACACGAGGCAGATAGAATGACGTCATAATCAAGATAATCTAGATGACGCATTTCAAAGATAAAAACAAAAGATTAATCCGATAAGCCTTGTGTGTTCAAAATACGTTTAAATATCATCCAATTTGCCTAAAAATATCTGATGTTGGTATTCTGAATTCTCTTGTTTGAAATATCAAAGACCAATTGAGTTGGTTTGACTTGAAGTTCTTCATGCAAGAAAGTTACGTCAGACGAAAGTTCGTAGAACTTCCAGGACGGCATCATACATCAGGCTTGCCTTCCAACAAAAGAAGGAAATGTTTATAATTTTTTACAGAAAGAATAGACCGTCCGAAAAACTGTGGATAAATTGGAAATAGCGCTTGTCAGGAAACAAAACCTGCATTTACACATGCAACAAACACTTTAAAGAAAATTCACAATAACATTTTGAAGGACAAAGCTCTGAAATCGTAAACTATTGCACTTCGCAAAGGTGCAAGAAGGTACTTGGTGCCCAAAGCGTGTTATTCATATGGTTTCCGTGGAATGCAGTCCCTCCTAACTGCATCATTTTTACGTTTTGAACCTCAGAATTCAAATAAGAATATTGCTCAAATAAAAAACTCGACTTAAAGATCACTAAAACATCAAGAAATCTCAGCACTGGAACAAAATAATGTAAGAAACATCTTTTCAGTAAGAAAATGCAAGCAGTATCTCTTGTCTCTTCATCATAGTGAGACTATGTCGTCACTTTGTCTTCTAACTCGAAGGTTGGCACAAGTTACAAAACTTTCATAGTGAAAAAAAAACAGAAAAAAACATGAAGAATTTCAGAGTACTCAAAAACTGTCATTGCGTCAGATACAATCGATGGGTGTCAATGCAGGGAAAATGAGAAGACTGGACGGGCTAAGCAACGAAACTAGGAAATAAGAAGACATAGTGTCAATACCAAAAGATATGAAAGAGCAATCGAGAGATAAATGAAAAAGATAGAATATAATATTTCCTGGACCACCGTTGAATCAATGACAGATCCCTTGGCATTGCAGGATGTTTTTAAGAAACATTGATACACAACAATAAATCAATCACTCTAAAACATGTTTTTTCCACTTTGTTTAAAGCAAGTTGTCACCCTTTTGTAGTCTGTATTCATGACCCAATGCGGTTTGTGTCCATGACCGTTAGGTTGTCACAAAACAAAGTTCTCATGAAAATTGACAATGGCTTCGATGATGCTTCAATTGACAATGACATCGACCTTACTTTATTATTTAATCTGATCAGAAATACAAACAATGATAAAACGTTTTTGTTCCACCAAGAAAAGGAATAAAATCAAGATGAAAAGGAAGAAAGATTTTTGACCTAGAATCTTTCAAGCAATTTTTTGTTACTTTCTTTTTAAAAAAAGAATGTTTACAAATATTCACAAAATAAACTGTAAACAATTCACTTATTGATTGAAAAAGGTTGAGAATATAAATAGTAACGTTGTAAAGCTTTGAAGTTAAATAAGTCTTTTGATAAGCAGATAAACAGTTCTTTTCTCACGCATGCAGGAAATGTTACTAACATTGATCGCCAAACAAGGGTTCTGTGTTGACCACACGGGTCATAGATCCAATGGAAGTTATTTGCCAAGCCAAAACCAACGCCCTATCAAGGTCCAACTTCATGACCTCAGGGACCTGTCATAAAGTATCTGCTACAGGGGGGCGGAGGATATAGGCCGGGGCCACCAAAAATCTGATGGGCTTGATAATGGGCCACAGAAAATATTTGCAGATTTCGAATGGGCCATGAAATGTGTCGGTAAGTAACCTTACAAAGGCGTTTTGAAATTCTAAAGATACTGTGAAATTTATGTGAGAGAAAATTCAAAAGTCTTTGAAAAAAATACTAAAATCAGTTCAGTTATGCAGTCGGAATCCAGTCCAGTCACTGGTTCAACTTTCCAGTTTCATTCACTTTTTTTCAAAGCATAAGCGGATTTTCCGTGTTCTGATGCCTGTTTTGCTTTCTGCCTGTTAATGCTCACAACTGAACCATCCTTCTTCAGCCAATCAGTGCAAAAATACTTGCAAATTCTAACAGCCTGCTTGTTTTTGTTGAATGCTGAAAATGCATTGAGGTGAAACAAACTCAAAGTTTGGAGGCGAATTCTTTGAAAGCTGTTCTTATGACACTTATGATTCTTTGCTTCATCAACAAACAAAGCTGGGCAACAATCATGAAGACGAAGAGTAGACATGCTGCCCAAACCACAATTAGGCACAGTTATGCTATGCACAACGGATACAATATAAGTGTCATAATCAAAGTCTGAAGATGAAGTGAAAAGGGGAGAGCATCTTGTGCTATAGGGTTGGGGCAAAGTTCAAAAATTCAAATTGAAATGGGTCACGAAAATTATTCTTCTCTGCACGAGGGGCCACAGAATTTGTTACTCATTTTTAATAGGGGCTTTGAAAAATATTTTGGTCAAAGTCAAATATCCTCCGCCCCCCTGTAGTAGATACTTTATGACAGGTCCCTTAGCTGTTTTTCCAAGAACTTTTCTCGGTGTTCAAATATACAAGAAACGTTACATTTTACGCAAAATTTAATATTTTTCTATCAAAGGGAAACCAATCAATCTTACTTCACAATCATTTTCAGGTCACATGGTAAGACCTTTCATTTCAAATTACCTAGACCCTACCAATCGGCTATCTTTTTATTAATCCAGTAATGGCTCAAAAGCTTTAAAAAAGCTACTGTGTTGTAAAGTGATATTTGGTTTTGCATGGCCTAAAAGAAATGTCAGGTTCAACCGTTGAATTTATTTGATATCTGGATTACCTTGCTCAAAGTCATAGCGTTTTTTGATATTTCAACTTATTTTCGGTAAAGACGTTACCATATTTTAGATTTTTGGACAGAGAGACAGATCAAACAAACAGAGAGACAGATTTTTGATTAACAGCCATACAGTAAACCCTGGTAAACTTATCTTTTCCTGAAAATTCTGCCATTTTCCTTCATCGATTAAAAGCTATGATGGCTTAATCTTTTTCAAAACTTTGCTTTGATTTTTTCATAAAGAGCAAAACACTGCATTTTCCAAAATAATCAAGATATGAAGAAAGTTAACGGCAGAATTACGACCAAGTACCCCAAGTTCCTTGCAAGCCCGTCAACATAAAGAAAGACGTGATAGACATGTACGCCTCTAGACTGTAAATACATATCGTATCGTAGTTTCACTTTTTCCCAAGACTGATACCACTGCAACAACAACTCACTTCCCTACGCTTTCAGAAACGGATTAGCTTCGTACTGATCCGATAGGCCTCAATATGGCCTAAATCACCTGCCATTTGTGCCTAACCAACACCGAGCCTAAAATGCTACAAAAAGCAGTTTTCCGGAACTGCTGTACCATAAACTAGTAATCAAATCTTAAATGAATGCTTCTCCAAGCAATAATCGCAAAAATCGCTTTCCTCTAATCCGTAGTCTGATTGTAACAAAAGGGTAACGAAAATTGTCCACGATTGAGATTTTGGTCCACTTTTACAGCTCCAGAGAAATAACGCCATCACTGGAGCGACACAACAACGTCAGTTCAATGAGATGAGATGAGCGTAAGTTGAGGTTCCTTACGGAAAGAGGTTAGGACATTACCTGTTTTAAGCGATTTGGGGCCGAGGCTTGATCACGTAGGGTCTTTGGGCAATGTCTTATACTGGGCGTCGTATGATTATGTATCAGTGTTTGCTGAACTGTAAAATCAAGGGTTATGCACCAATTTGAATAAAACATAAATCATGTCAAAGAAAAAGGCAAACTTAGATCTGGAAATTCATTTTGCTAGATTGGTCGGAACGTTCCAGAGTTATGGAGAAGTTTATTGGAAGATATTTCGAATAGTCGCAAGAAATGTTGCAAGATTTTACGATAAAAATTCATCGATTTTTTCAGCTATAAAGAGGTGAAAATTGCATCAGTTATAATCTAAGGAACTAAGGTAAGTAACGTATACACAGTTATATGTAAGAAGCACATATCTATCATTAAATTCTACACATTGGAGGATTATCATGCTCTCTAGCATTCTGTGAAGATGAAAGTTTCAAGCTGAAAAGGAAGCGTTATCTAGATTTTTAGTTCCTTGTTAAGAATGTTCAAAAATAACTCCCAAACAAAATAACCCATAACTCCAAAACGGTAGGTATGATTTTAGTGAAAGAAATTTCAGTATCTCAGTGAAACTTTCTGTTACAAAACAATCGGTACCTTATTGAAATTGGTACATAATTCTCGAAAGGACAATTCAGCAAACACAAATGCATTATTTTGGGACAGCCGGTATGGAACACTTGATCATTCCAATTCACAAATTTGTGGAATTGCTATCAGCCAAAGTAGCTCTACGGCAAACATATCAGCGCAAATATTTGCCTGATCTACCTTGGAAATTCGATTGTCATCTCTCTTGCTTCTTTAAAGCATTTTCATTCTGTCAGGACTTAAACTTTTAAGGGAAAGGCTCAAGCAATATTTCAACATAAAAAAATCATCAAAAGAGGAAACTGCTGAGTTTGGAGTTTATTAGCTCTTGTCTCCTTTCCTGCTTTCTTCTATTTTTAAGAATCCGGTGCGCATCAAAATATTATATCTTTTCCTACCCCTATACTTTCTAATATATTTTTAAGTGATTGCAAGGTACTAAAATAAAAAGCAATGTTTATGTGTCAGATTTGCTAGCAAGTTCAGGATATATTCTGCTTATTAAGGAATTCTAAAAGATTAACTAATTGAGAAGTATCTCCGAAAAAAGAAAATATGTTCTGTTTTGAAAGACAAGTTTTGGGGTATGTTATAGAAACTGCAAAAGTCGTCCTTCTCTCAAATTTCAAACAGAACGCACGAGAGAAAATAATAATGATGGAATCGAGGTTATTGGTACGTTCTTCTTTACGAAAGCTACAACAAATCATAAACAAGGACAATAATAGAGAACGCGAGCAGATTTCATATCAAGTTTCTTAGGGGGGGGGGGGCAGAGACTACCGCGGACAATATACTCTAATTTTATCGTAGGACACATGGCTCTGGGTTTCGTTGGATATTTTCTTAACTTCAGACCCAGTTCTCATCTAAAAGTTTCTTCTAGTGCTTCTCAATATTCACAAACTGAATTGCACAATTGATCAACATTTATTGAGGACCACTTTTGAATCAAAATTACAAGAAAGAAAAAAAAAGAGAACTATCATTTTTTTATCCTTTGGATTGATGATATTTTCTCTGCTTGAACCACGTTCGAACCCAGACGGAAAATGGAAAACGTTTCTTAACTTCAAACAAACTTCAACTGGCTTCTTGATAGAGCAGATCCTTGATTTTCTGGAGCGAAATCACAACAGTTTCTTTCAAAGAGAAAACGATCAAGTACCCCTCATGAGGTATGAGATCAGTAGACAGTTGTGGCGTGGCATTATCGAAAGAGTTTATGTCTGCTCAGGTGCTTTTCAATACCCAACCCTTGTGTCATGAAAAAATGCCAAAATCCCAAGGAAGCCACCATACACGAAACTTTCCCATCATAACATAAGACTCCATGGGCTACCCTGTACTCAGTGAGTCAATGAATGTACGTAGGCAAAATTTGCAAATTCACTTTAACACAAAAACTAAGTTTCTATCAAAAGAAAAACGCTTTAATTCATGCCCAAGGCAAGACCATATGGCAAGAGTATGAGAACCATAAACAATGCTTTGGGTGGTTGACAAAAGATAAGCCAATCAGTACACAAGGAGAAATCACGTGAATCTAAACATCAATCAAAAACAGGACAGAGAGGAGGGCAAAGATGTTGAATTTCTTAATTATCTAATTATATTTTCCCGCCTTTGTTTACAGCTTTGAAGGTGAAAACTGACAGCCGTTAGCAAGCTCGTACGAAAACATTATTTAACGGAAAACATGGGGCACTCTCGCTTCACGTTAAAAACAACAAATAGCTATAAAATTGAAGAGAAATAACTGAATAGCATTGATGACTGGTTTGGAGTAGAGGAAACTGATATAACTGAGGAAAGGAAGGGTTAAAACAGAGAGATACACAGTGAAAAGCAGTGCAAGAACGGGTAGGGATATAATGTCACTCCGTCAAAAGTCTGTTCATGTTGTGAAAAGATCCTTTGTTGTAGGATACTAGTTGGTAATACTAACAGCGACCTCCGCAAAACCAGTATCATATCAACAATCAAGTACTGTCAATCAAGTAGACATATTAGCTATTCTACAAAAGAGCCTGGATCGAACAAATCGAACGATATCTTTATACATACATTCTTATACTAAGTGGTCGGTCGACTGGCGTTAGAACTTCGATCACAATTGTGCACATTCGAAAATTCTGCAAAAATGTATTAGAATATCGTTTGATTGAAGAATATCATAATTTTGATGATGATGATGATGATGATGATGATGATGATGATGATGATGATGATGATGATGATGATGATGATGATGATGATGATGATGATGATGATGATGATGATGATGATGATGATGATGATGATTATGATAACGTACGTCTAGGCCCAAAATGTTTTGACAAAATCTTTCTTGTATTTCCGCAAGGTAAAAAAATGCCAATTTTGCTGCGACAATCATACGAATGTCAATTAAATGACAAATTATTCCATGAGGGAGCAGTCATTTATGATCCTGGGTACCGGGGCGGAGGATTTTTGGTAGTGGTACGAAACTTTTTTCTATTATTGTGTAGGGGTATAATCATTTTAAGAGCAATTTTTATGGGGGTACAAAACTATTGTTTTGAAAAATTTTGGATGATGTCATCAATCAAAGATTGAAGGAAAAGTTATCTGGAAATGGTGAATCACTTGACCGGTATGAAAATCTAGAGACTTCTGGATGGGGTACCAAACCATTTTGCTGAAAGATGGTGGGGAACGAAATCTTTTTCTATGTTCAAGATGGGCTTGGACTTGCTACAAGTCTCATCCTTAACATCTTAACATCAATCAAACTGATCTCTGATTGACTGATTGACTGATTGACTGATGTCTCGAACAAGATCAAGAGATCAGAGAATGAGACTTGTAGCAAGTCCAAGATGGGCAATGAAATTTTCTCTAATTGTGTAAAATTATCCTACACCCTGGTACCCAGGATTAAAAATGACCGCTCCCAAATGTATCCAAACAGCATATAAGTAACAAGGAGGACGAGTAAACTGTCAGACGGTAAACATTACATCTACTAAAATCTTATCATTTTCTCAAGATTTTCAATAAAAGTTGGGCTGCGTTTTTTCTGCAACACTCTGCGTAGTAAAAAAAATGAAGACAAATAGAGTTTTATAAGACTGAAGCTTATGTTGCCATGTGTACTTTGAAAGTATCGTCCAAGATTGATCCAAAAATCCAGGTCAAGAAAAAGCCAAGGATTACTCTTACAACTGGGAGAATCCCAAACTGCGACAACTGGGCGAAACTCCTCAAAAAGCACCGGGAGAAACATGCAAGAAATATAAGTAATGGGTGGTCATTCCAAAACCTTTATTCATACGACCATTTCACCAAAAGGCCATGCGGGGTATTTGCCTTGAAGCAATTTACAGCTTGTTTGGAAAGTCTTTAAGATGATTCACAGTTAACAGTATTAGTTGTTCACCTCCCACTCTGAAAACGTCCTGTTTCCCTGTGAATCTCACCAGATTTAATTAATGTTGCGAAGACTCAACGTCAAACAACAAAGTAAATTTTCAAACAGTTGCAGTGAAAATATGCACACCAAATGGAGGTTACTGACTATGGAAGCGAGATTTCTGTTGCGAAATATCAAGACGCTATGTGGGGGGCCTAATTCAAATCCGGCATATTTGTTCAATAAAGAAAGGTCAGCTTACCCAGAAATGAAGGGAAGGTATTTTTGATGAACTCATGTGCAAGAAAAGCTGCAATTTGCAACTTGACATATTTTCTAATTGTGAGTATCTTATTATCTGTTTGTCTAAATAAATGGAATTGATGAAAAAACTGACTAAGAGCAATAAAGCAAAACAAACAGACAGAGATAGTAATGTATGGTGGTAGCAAATGTTTTTCCTTTATGAATATCAGTTTTTCATTATGCTACTTTAAAATGATACGACGAGCTCTTAGATCAACTAAATTGTAAATGTAAAACTTTCAGCATTCGCCGTAGATGCCGGAGGCAAGAAAACTTTTACAAAGAAGCACTGCGTTCCAATTACGAACCGATCACTCTTCTATAGGAATTTGAAAGTAGAATAACTATATATTACAGAAGTAGCATAAATATGAACATTTGCCATACAGTGCTTGGTTGTAGCATAATGCACTCAATGCATTCCTCCATCATAACAAGATCGTTATAAATTACTGCCTTTGGTTTGGTTTGTGGACTAACAGCTGCTAAGTCTGATCGTTATTTACGAACATCTTTTTTCGACATCATATTGAAAACTTTAAACTCCTTCACTTGGTTTTTGACTGCAGTATCGGCAAAAACTGTTCTATCGTTAAGGTAGTTCCACAACAAAAAAAGTGAATTTTGCTTCAATTTTTTGTATTTTGTTTTTTCTTTCCAAGCTATGCCTAAACTAATGAAGATTCACTTAGGACACATTTAGAGCATTTCCAGACTGAGTTTTACCAGGAAATGCAACTTTTTTATCTAGTGGTACAGCAAATTCTCCTTAGCAACGCCTTAGAAACGCCTTAGCAACGCAAATAATCTCCCTTTTCGGGCTATTTTTGGGCGATTTTCAAGCAATTTCTCTGCTGAAGTCCTTGTTCTTGCTCACAGCTCCATTCCTTTTCCAGTAGCCTCACAAGCACACTATATCCTTACCTCGTTTACATGTGAAGCTATCAAACTTTCTCTCTCGCCTTTCTTGCCTCAAAACTTCGAAAAAGACAATCTTCCAGCTCATTTCAAATCACGTTTACCTGGCTTTGCAACTATGGGTTCAAGGAGGACTAAGAAGAGATCACGTTCATCTGCTTTTATGAAACGATGCTTCCACGGGAACAAGCACACAAAGAGGAATGAAGACGTCGATGTTTTGCCTAATAGGCCTAGGCCCATCAGTGAACCAAGCCAGCCAAATGCAGCAGAGGGAGAAGTCAGCCAACAAGGAAATTGTCGTGAAGTCGAGGGACCATCTGCTTCAAAAAGGCAAAAGCTTTCCATTCATGATGAAAGAAATGATGTGAATGATGAAGATAGTACCAATTATTTTGTTCTGATAAACATGAGCATCCTTATTGATTTGATATCGTCACTTGGAAAATGCCAAGAATGTGGCTCTGCTATTGAAGTCGTTGATGTGCTTAAGTCAAGAATGGGTTTTGCAAATAAAATAAGGGTCAATTGCACCTCCTGCTCTTGGGAACAAAGTACATTTCTGTCAAAGGAGTGCTTGCCAGCCACTGGCCGTGGCAGAAACTTCTTTGAGGTCAACGTGAGGTCAGTGATAGCCTTTCGTGAAATTGGAAAGGGGCACCAAGCACTTCAGAATTTTTCAAGATGCATGAACATGAAGGGTATATCAGAGAATGGATATGCAAACCTCAATAGGGAACTGTCCAATGCTTATGAGGATGCAGCAGATGCATCAAAATCAAAGGCAGCCTCAGAGGTAAAACAGTCTGGTGTTAAAGAAGTGGATAACAAGTATCTGTGTCAGTGCTCTTTGGATGGGTCATGGCAGAAGCGTGGCCATGCTTCTTTAAACGGTGTTGTAACAGCAATATCCTCCGGAAAGTGTTTGGACACTGCAGTGTTTACAAAGAATTGCAAAGCTTGTCGAGTATGGGAGTCTAAGAAGGGAACAGCGGAATATGAAAACTGGTTTGTTGATCATGACTGTAAAATAAATCACAAGAAATCATCTGGAGCGATGGAGGCTGCTGGAGCAGTTGATATTTTTTGTACATCGGTTGAAAAATATGGATTAATCTATAAAGATTACATAGGAGATGGAGATACAACATCTTTTAAAGAGGTTGTTGCTGCAAAACCATATGAGAAGTTTGGTATCATTCCAAAGAAGCTTGAGTGCATTGGGCACATCCAAAAGCGTCTTGGAAATCGGCTAAGAGCACTTAGAAAGTCATACCAAAGCACAAAAACCCCACTTTCTGGGAGAGGTAAATTAACTGATAAGGTCATCAATTCTTTACAAAATTACTTTGGCTTAGCTATTCGACAAAACCAAGGTAATTTGTATCCTATGAAGAAGGCTATTGGGGCTGTTCTTTGGCATTCAACAGATTTTGGAGACGACAGTTATCGCCATCGGTTTTGTCCATCAGGAACTACTTCATGGTGCAAATGGAAAAGAGATCAAGCTGAAGGTAGTAAAAAGTACAAGGGAGCAGTTAACATTCCAATTTGGATACATGAGTTGCTGAAGCCAATTTTTACAGACCTCAGTAGTGATGACTTACTACAGAGGTGTCTACATGGGAAAACCCAAAATGCAAACGAAGCCTTAAATAACATTATTTGGACAAAATGCCCAAAAAATATTTATGTTGAAAGAGATGTCTTGGAAATGGGTGTGAATTCAGCTGTGCTAGAATTTAATGAAGGTCCATCAGGAATTCACAGTGTCCTTAAGCACTTCAATCTCGAGTCTGGATTTTTCACCAAGATGCTGTCCGCTGAAAAGCTAAAAGCCAGAGTGAGAAACATTGATAAAAAAGAATCTGAAGTTGTGAAAAGAAGAAGAAAGCAGCTCAGAAGCATTAAAAAAGGTTACATTGATCAAGAAAGAGAAAAAGAAGGTGGAGAATCCTATGTTGCTGGAGCCTATTAGTGAATATTCTCTTCATCAACATTCTTTTGCTGATTTCTCAAAATCAACTTTTTCAGGGCATGGTAGATTTTCATGTAAGATATTTTCATTTATACTCAGGTTGTTGCCTTGAAACTTGGCAGTATTAATCTAGACATAGCAATTGAGGGCCAGAACTAGAACTTTGTGATTATCTTATCTCAGTTGGATGATATGCATTGTTTTAACCATGCGGCCACGCCTGGAATTTGCGGAAAATATCTAATTTCCTTTAAAATTTTTTCTATTCATAATTTTTACAAAATTCTACTTCTGGCCCTCCATAAAGGTGTCCTCCAAATGCCATAAAAGTTTGGGCTAGATCACATTTCTCGTCTCAGAAATATGCTGCATGAAAATATACTGGTTCTGAGATTATTATTATGATTATGACGTCATCTCATTTGCATAAATTTACATTTTTTCATAGAAATTCTAATAACATGGTATATGTAACAGAAAACATAGATAACTTTTCATGTAACATGACCAGGCTCAAAATTTGGTTATTTGTTGTGGAACCACCTTAATTACAAAATAGATCATAGTAGGGCCACTGAGCTTTGCCTCTGCGAAGCAAAATGTGTAACTCCTCTCTATTGGTCCATACACTTAATAGGATTGGTATAAAAATTTCACTGAATGGAAAACAACAAGATGATTAATGGTCGGATTGATTAATAAGGAATGTGATTGGGTGATTCATCATACGAAGGTATTGTTTGGTTAATCAGAAACTGCGCACGCGATCATTGTTTATTCATGTATGCTCGCAATTTCACATGGTTTCTCTTTCTTCAAATTCTTTTTCTTTTCTTTATAACATCTTTGGTATCTTGCTGCTCTTTCTTTGCTTTCACTTAACCTGTGTCATCGCACCTTCATTAACTATGATAGCATTTAAAGCGCATGTCATTTCGACCTTCCAACCATTTCGACCTTGGTTTAAACTCCTTAAAACGTGACATGGCCAGACCTTAGGTTTTGTACGAATCTCATTTGCTCACATCACACAACAACATGTCACTGTGCTATCATTCGACTACAATAAGCTGCTTATTCGCAAAAACAACAAAATGTCTTAGAACAATGAAAGCCGTAAGAATGAACCTTTCCTGCCGGGATAACAAATTGTGAGAGGTTCTCAAACCCAGCTAAACGGGAAGGAAGCTCCGGACTCTGGTTATTTTGGCATCCAAAAGCAACTGACGAAAACCGCAAATTCTCTTTTATTCTCACGGAAAATAAATAGCTTATTTGATTGTCATGCTTTAGAAATTCGTTGGCTTTTCGTGTAAGCAATGTCGTACTTTCTATGCTTGAAATCAATACAATAGAGGCTGGCGGGATACTAACATTGATACAGCAATACGCAATACGAGATCTGTGAATACAACCACAGTAATAAGACAGAAGAGGACAATAGACCATACGAGCAACAACCAAACAATTCACTCGGGTTTGATTGGTAAACTGTACCGGACCCCCTACTGACCGCATGTTATTACAACGCGTGAGAAGACGACGATATTCAGTGTACGAAAACCAGGACCGAAGCAAGACAGCTGCACAGTTATCGTTCATTCGCTCGCTCACTCGCTCGCTCACTGAATCCGGCGCTGTTTAATGAGTGTATGTTATCTGGTTACAACACAAGTTATCTATCGTGCGCAGCCCGGGTCAAGCAGCAATTTACACGTTGAAGTTAATTGAACGGAGTATCAGAAATCATAGCAGATTAGGAGTTTGAGAAGTGAGCACAACTTATCTGATCTTCTCTTCAATTAATAGCCGTAATTATGATAAACCCGACGAGTTGTAAAGGAGAGGACAAACTGGGTCATCGCTATATGACGAGTACTGTTCAGCAGAACACCAAGAAATACGCATCAGCAAAATGCTTGCCGTTATCCATCGAAAATATTCTCGGAAAGGTGGATAATTGTGAAAAGAGTGGCAGTGAAAGTAGCAGTGATGCTGAAGAGAACAGGAATGGAACAATAGAGCAGATTGATGATCAAATTGAGGACGAAATTGAGGTTGACATAGAGAATGAAGATGTTCAAAAAGTCGAAGGAGAAAAACCCAATCATCATAAACAATCACAAAATGCAGCACAAGCAGCAGAAAAACAATCTCCATCATATACAGCAATAATTGCTCAAGCGATTCTCAGTGCCCCTGACAAGAAGTTACCATTAGGGAGTATCTATGAGTACATTGCCGAACATTTCCCTGAGTTTTTGAAAAAAGGCCAAGGATGGAGGAATTGCGTGAGACATAATTTGTCTCTCAGTGAATGTTTCATCAAGGCTGGAAGAGCCAGGAATGGTCGTGGAAATTATTGGGGAATACATCCTAGATATTTGAAGAATTTCAGCAAAGGGGATTTCAGGAAAAGACGAGCAAGTCATAGGCCAAGAAATAGAGATCTAGCCATCGGACTTGGAGCAGATAGGCTACATTACTCGCATTTCCTAAACCCTTACCTGTATCAAAATACCCATCATCGTGTTCCCGTGGATCACCGACCATTTTCAGTCGAAAGTCTACTCTCATCTGAAAGAGAAGGACATTCTACGTTCGATAGACATTCTGCTTTCGACAGTTATAAAGCAAGACTGACAAAAAGTGACACTTTGAGGATCCCAGGACCTTGTTGCCCAATTGGAGCTCCTTGGGTAGAACAAAAACCATTTACAGAGAACAGTTTTCACCCTTATTCAAGAGGAGAACCCCAGCAACCTCCATGCTCATGCCACATGTACTGTTGTACCAGAGCATGAGAAACTTGTACTTAACAGAATTTTATCCTAAGTTATTCGCCACTCTTCTAAGAGAAATAGAACAAAATAAATGACAAATTTTCATTAAGAATAAAATAAAAAGCATCAAAGATGTACTGTGAATAAGAATGAAGAAAAACTGACTGAATATCGTTGGAGTTTAAGTTGCAGTCGAATTTGGCTCGTTAGTTGTTTGGTGTGTTCGGTGAAATTACTTCAGAAACCAGGTGACGAATTCGTATTTATAACTAATCTAGTTGTTTTAAATGATATGCTTAAGATGTTTATATACTAAACGATGGAATTGATTCAGGAATTGTAGTAAATTTGTGGATTTTCGAGATGAGAAATTTACACTGTCATTTTGTCAATTAATCATCTGAGCTGTTTAAAAAGTCATGAAAATAATTATTCAATTGTTTCAACAAACCATCTAATTATTGACACAAACAATCACGATGTTTCGTATACATCGACTAAGTACCCTATTAAAGAATTTCAACAGTCATTATCTCTTTATTTTAAGACGATCGATTATCCCAAAATATTTCTATTACGGAGAACATCACACACCCTAACTCTTGTCAAAACTGTTGAATTATGTAACTATATTGTTCCTCTCAAAAAGACCAAACATTACTGCTAAATTTCCTAACAAATTTGTGCGTTGGAGGTACTTTGTTTGGTTCGTTTGAAAACAAGAGGCTTCTGTGAAAGATAGGCCTATCAAATCAATGGCCAGAGATGTTCTGCAATATCAAAGGCGCAAAGCTTGGTCCGGAAACATTGTAAAGCTCTCGGCAAACGCAGTATAACTTGAAAGGTTTCAAAGAAGATCCTAGGACTGAGCTTGGCTAGTAAACAACACCTCCATATTGTATATTAGTTGAGCTCTGAGGGCAAATTCTCAAACGGAATGTTTACCAACACATGTCAAGGAGGTGCTTGAAAACGTTCGTCAAAACTCCACCTCTCCTTGCAAGATGGGACAAGTAAACAAGCAATTCACTCAAAGACTGTTTTCAAAATTGAACAGCAGTGCTAAAAATTCTAATTCATGCTTCAGATAGTTGTTAATATTTCATCAGAAGAGTTTCTAAAATTCAAAATCAGGTTGGGGTACTTTCATCATTTACAGATAACACGGGACCATTACTTGAAGTGAGGAAAGCTTTCAACGGGAAATTACGTAACTCTGGAACACTCGGGTCCCTTAACTTGTATTTCCTATTTCAATTTTAAGTGAACAATATACGGTATATATTTGATAACCAGAAGTTTCACAGACAACATTTGACAATTATGTATTATTATTTTTGCGATATCTGATAAACGGTAATGAAGTTTTTGAAAAAAAAATTCGCGACACATCTAAGCTCCATTACAGTAAGCACCCGCGTACAAGAACCTAAATAGTGCAAATCAGCTTGCGTTCTTTACAATGATTAGCTACAATGGATTGGTTCTTTTGTTTTAGGGGTCTAATTTGACAATTTCAGCCTGTAGCTTCATACATTCAACGGCTGTAAAAAGCCAAGCATCAAGCGACAGACAGCCTTACAACACGATCAGTCCTGGGTCAGTCCTACATCTGAACATTTTACCGAGAACGACAAGCATAATTAACATAGTAACAAACTAATTGAAAAAAGACAAGTCGTAATTGGAATGTTTGAGAAGAATTATCGTGGAAATGAGACATAATAATGAATTTAGGCTGCGGCATGATTTTGAGTTTTGGAGGCGCAAGGAAGTTTCGGCTGCCGGCAAGGAAAACGTATCACTGCTCGGATGTATCAATATTGCTGTATATTGAGAATTTTAGTGCACAATATTTTTTTAATATATCCTGTTTTATAGGATTCGGAATTATTTACAAAATGATAAGAAAATTATTAAGGGGCTGATATGTTTCGGAATGCTGAAATGGTTTATTTGTTCGATATTATCCATTAACTTTGATATTATAAACAACTTATGTAATGAGCAAAAGCATCCGTTGAATCACACCCAAAGATTTTCGGACTATTGCCCCATTATAAAATGTATCTGTTTCTGTGGATTTCTAGTAAGTAAATCTATGTAGCCGACTGAAACGATCCTTTTTTCCTGATGAAAGTCTCCGATCAGAGATCCCTCCTTACTTTCTGCCATGAACATAAAATCTTCTCTGGCTCTGAACAAACGGCAAACATCAGTTCACCGGTTCGAGCGCGAAACAATTTCCAGCTCTACTCGGAAAGGTAACTTTGTAAATTATTTCGCTTTAAGACAAAATCTGTTTCTCAGTGACAATTTATGTTGAGTATGAGTAAGATCCCACCCCACAGGCGAATATTTACGCAAGTGCAGTGTGTTTAGAACAGATCGTATCATACAAGAACGTGAAACAATATTCCAATTCCACCCTTCTAATCGTTACACCAGTTTAAACCATCGAATCTGAGAGGCATATTTGGTTTATTAGGAAGAATATTTTCATCCCCGAGGTTACGTAAACTTTGAAGTATCGCTCATCAACGAAGAAGCTGCCCTCATCGCACATCAAGGAGTTCGGGTACCAATAACAAAATGGATTTGATGCAATGAATAGGTATATAGGTATGAGATCAAATATTCTTCAGTACTGTTAGGCAGCCACCAAAAACTTTGATAAGTCTTTATTTCAAATTCAACATACGTCTCTGCGAAACCTTTTCAAAGTTTGCAATTTTAAAGAGCATCTATGTGTATAGATTGAGAGTTTACGTGTTGCAAGGTGGTGTGGAGGTTAATGTTGGCAGAGTGTTTGCTGTTCATTTTGAACACTTACGGGCAGCCTGATGATGGCAGATTAAAAACATGCAGAAACTTTTTCGACCTTTCAGTTGCTACACTGATGATAGAGATATAGAAAGAGATACAGGGAAAGTATCAGATCTTGTCACAGTCATAGTATTTATACTTCACAATTTGAGTAGGTTTTTATCCGCCATCTCTACACAAAGTATGAGAGCTACATTTTCAGAGAATCATACTTAAAACTCAAGAACCTTCTATTGGCTCAAAACTTCAAGACAATCATCAGCTGATGTCATTTAAGTACCAGCCTCCAAGATAAACTTCAATATCAATTTCACGGCTTCAGAATTGCCGTGGGAAACTTCTAGTCGTATACCAAACAGCAATGGAGACCTCAAGGTAGCCTGTGTGCAAACGGGTGCAAACTCAATTGATTTCTGAAGGCTGCTCCAGTCAAACGTCTCGAGGCTTTCGAAATGTGGATATATCGCAGAATGTTAAAGATATCATGGACAGACAAAGTGTCGAATAAGGAAGTGTTGAGGAGAGCCAATGCGAACAGGCAGCTAATAAAGACCATACAGCAACGATCACTGCAATTTTTTGGACATCTGGTCCGAAGAAACAACATACACCGAATTCTGATAGAGGGAAAGATTAATGGAAAGAGAGGGAGAGGAAGGCCAATAACGTCATGGGTCAATAATATTGCCAAATGGACTGGTCTCGATTATCCTAGTGTTGTGAGGACTGCACAGGATAGACACAGGTGGAAGGCTGTGTCATCTGACCCACTCACAGTGGATGGAACATACAAGAAGAAGAAGAAGCTCCAGTCAACGCTAACGCTGTTCTAAAACTCCAGCGAAAGAATTTCTCTCAAACTTACGATACAAAATCAAAATAATGTGCGTCCCAAATTGCGTATACCTTTCAACTATCTTAGGCTTTTAGATTCTTATGATCTGATAGTTCAAGGTAGACCTAACCTACTGCAAATAGTCAAGGTTACATAATAATGATAATATTTCAGTTGTTGTAAGATTGTTTCGTATTGCAAATAGAAAAGCCTTCTAGCCGTCCATATTCGAAAGTCGACCGTAAACGACTCGAAAGTTATTTTCTCGAATTATCGTATACACCCGCGTACAAGAACCTACAATTTTGCAAGTGGGCCTGTGTTTTTTCCAACGAATACAATGGATTGGTTGTTAAAAAATGGGGGTCTGATTTGACAACTTCAGCCTGTGGATCCTAAATCCACTAAGTTCTTAGAAGCAGATGTTTACTGTGGTCTTGAACAAATATCAATTTCATTCAGTAAAAGGATGTTTGGTGCGTGTCAAACACAACAATATGATATAAATAATTTGAGTACCAACAACTTGCGTAGATGTACACAACACGACGTTTGGAGCATGAATAGGGAGAGCAGTAAATCTTGATCAGCAAATATTGACGAGTACCGTAGCGGGTAAGTCATAACAATGAATCCCTGTTTGAAAGACCATAGTTCGTTGAATATCAAGACAATAACGTTGGCAAATATATTATTCAATTGTGAACTTGTTAAAACATTTTCTGAATTTTACTTGCCAGATATCGGCAACTACGCTCCGAAATTCTACGATATTTTCTACTGGAAGCCCCTCTAAAAAATTTTCAAAAACTACATGAAATAATGGCCAAATTTCTTGCCAGTCTACAGTCTATGCTTTATAGCAATTACTTGTACATATTTTAGAACGTTTTATTTATTTGGGAGGATAAAATGTCATCCCCGGGGACAAAACAACATTATTCCTGAAAATTTCATTTTTCAAAAGGGGATTCTTTTTATTGACTCACTCGATATATGCTCGGAACGTCGTGTTTTTACATCTGCGTTAGCTTGTGGTACTCAAATCGTTTATTGATTATAGTGCAGTGCCTCAGATATATTACTAGTAATTCCTAGGATGACTCAAGCTTCTCGATTATACTCCTACCATGCTCCAATCAATAATTCTTCAATAATTCGACAGTCAACTGCATAGGTAGTGTGTGGAAATATGGAGAAATACGAAGGTTGAGTTCTTGGGATATTTGGGGCGATAACCGTTTCAGGGCTTTGACTTGCGATTACGCTAAAGTCGTTGTGCGAAACAGTTGAAGTATATAAATAACTGTAAAACTTGACATGAAGAAGCTTTGAGAGAAATTGTTTTTATAGTGAGATAGGCTTTTGATTCAAGATGAAATTCTCGATGTTTCGAGTTTTCGAAATTAAAACGAAATCACTTCTAATACCTCTCATTGATGTCAATTGTGTGTTGCTTTCAGGTTTGAAGTTTCGATGTTCGCAAACATATATTACGAAAGCTTACGTTTGTCAAAATGTAATGAATTTGAAGACACACATTTTCTTAAGATGTGTTCCTTCCATTTTTTTCATGCACATTTGTTTGTTTATAGTCTGATAATTGTCTTTTCGTTGCTCATTGACAAGGAAAGTTTGTGTCGACAACAATTTGTTGACTAAACGGTAAATTCTCCCAAACATCTTTACAGTGACTGAGAAATATCAAACAGAGCAAACAAGTTTATTTACGTTCTAGAAGTTTATATGTAGATAGAGAGCAGACCCCGGGGGGGGGGGGTACTCGATCGTTAAGTGATACAGGACGTGCCGCTCATATGGGTGGGTTTTTCACCTGAAATTCCCTCGTAAGGGTCTGTTTTTAACCTTAATTCTGGTAGATGGGTAGCTTTTTCAGAATTTTTATCAAAACTGCAGAAATTTGAATAGACCTTGCATCTTCAAATCGATAAAATTCATTGCTGAAATTCATGCAAAAGAGTTAGAAATTCTTGAAAAAGTCAGTCATACAAATGGGTCCTTTTGTGAAAGTCCAGATTCACATTGAGTCACGTTCACTGTCAAGTACCCCCTCCCCCCCCCCCGGAAAGCAGACTGCCTAACAGTTTAGTTCAGTTCCATTTTATTTAAATTCATTATACATACAATTTATGCTAACAATACAAACAAATAACTTAACTACAAATATGAAAAATAATGTCACAAAAAATCAATACAATGATACAGAAAATTAATACAATATACAAATACAAGGTCTAAATAACTGAAGCACTGTATTCATGGTATTTCAGAACATGTGCAACGCAACCCAACTTTAGTCAAGGTTCCCCAAGAAATGATAACATTCAAATCAATTTAATGCACACCATCTGAAAAGCACAATATATTTTCTTCCCAATACTATCAAAGGTTGAAGATTACTGGAGCTTACATAAGTATTGCCTATTTCAGATGCAGGACAGTGACAAGATATTTACATATACCCATCTTTGTTACTACTGATTTTCATCATTCTTAATAACTGTATCTTATGGGGTGTGAATTTATCTTTTTCCTACCTTAGGACATCACCTCAAGTCCTTCTTGGAGTGAAATGTTTTGAGAAACTCTGTTTTGTAATTTTTAACGGCAAAAGGGTGTTTGAAATTGTACATTCTTCAATGTTGATTACATGATAAATGATTCCATTAATGTATCCAAACTGCATATCATTGGGAAGAAGATATTTTAGGAAAAACAGATAGCTTCTACTTTCAGACGGTATATATAAAAGGAATTGAGTCCATATAAATATTTGAGGGTTAACGTTGTCCTGCATTTTTGCTGACAAACCGCTGACGGCCCTTTGTTAACGCACAATAGTGTTAAAGTCGTTTGCAGTGGCGTTCAAAGACAACTTAATTTCTTCGGTTTAAGCGACTTAATGACAACATTTGGTTTATGATTGGAAAGAAGTTGATATTGCTCATGACCGCGCTATTCATACGGTCCCAATGCCTTTATATGCTAAATATTAGCAGGGTTACACTCTTTCTGAAACACCCTGTATGTTTCCGTATATTTACAAAATTTCCCCCTACCCTAGAAAATCATTTCGCAGCAAAAAGACAAGATATATCGACATTTCTAGTCTCTATTCAGCATTTTCAACAGCATAACCAACAAAATCTTCTTGCTGCGTGTAGTGCCATAATACAAAAATAAACAAGTAAATAACATGAAATGTAAGCACTTTGATGCGAATTGAAATAAGCGATGTTTCAAACACAGCCCGTTATCAAGCAAAGAGAAAGTAAAATTGCACAGTAGAACCGACACTAATCAAGCAAAAAGACGCGCAAAAAGAAGTCCACTCTCTTCTACTAATTTTTCTCTGCTTGATAACGGGCTATGCTCGAAACGTCGCTTCTTTCAATTCGCATCAAAGTGCTTACATTTCATGTTATTTACATGTTCAACAGCAACTCCCGAATAAAATAACTAATATTTCTAGAGCAGCATTTTTGCTCTATATAAGTTAGCTTTTCTGCAGCAAAATCATCGATAATATATTTGAAATCGATGAATTATGTAAGACTGTGCAGATCGGCAAAGGATGATACATCATGTTCAGGATGAAGAATTTGTTTGTCCTTTTTGCTCATATCAAAATTACATAAATATAATCAGATCCACTCGCCACTAGCTTAACATCAACTAAAAGACAGAACAATTGATTTAAAATTCGGTCTCCTGGTTTGATTTTATTAAAATCACGTGAACCTTATTCCGCCAAGTAAGCTTAAAAGATTATTCTTCCGACCTTAAGAGCATTAAAATAAAATTCAAACGGTTCTGTTTGTTTAAAGTATTTGCAAGCTTAAGGAATATTGATATTGACTAAAACGCCAATAAACTGCGTTTTCATCTTATTGGGATGTTCATATTTGAGTAATGTTACTCTTTTGGGAATTACAAACTTTAAGCAGTTAATGAGATCCTTCTAAACATGGATGAGCTGCACGGGACATTTTAACTAAACCAAATGGATTTTGAAATAATTGACTCAAATGACCAAAAACGGCCCGCTCAAATAATAATTACAAACAACTAGAATTTTGTCTTTTTTAATTTGTTATTTAAGGAGTATGTCTTCATTGGTAGGTGAAAATAGAACAGATCTCACAGATTCTAAGTTCTGGTTTTGCATACTTAGAAGCAATGATTTCTGAATTACCTTTTCTTTGGAAATTCAACATGAGAAGAGTTAAAAAACCGTTCAACGTTCGCCGCACCATAGCGTTGAAAATATTATCTACGTTTTGATGAATTATAAATTAATTCACAGTTCAATGATTAACTTAGATGTGTAAATTTCTTTCACTAAAATCAGCCAGGCCAATTTCAAGGCCAACTATTTTTGCAAATGCTTCAAACGGAGACGTCGATCAAACTTTGTCATAATTTTCATATTTGGAAGAAACAAGAAAACTCGATCATAACTTAAGAAAAAGCTGTACCAAACAGCGCTCAATTTGAAATGTTTTGGAGCAAATTATCGCCACAATGGACAAAACTAGTTGCAGCTTGCAAGCCAATAGTATTTCAGGTATATTAAAAATTTTTACAAATAAACCCGAACATGTTGGAGTATAAACTGCAGCAGCTTATGATAAGGTTTATCAATTCAATGATGTTGTCAACAAATTCTCAGAATTTATGTTATATTTCCTGTTCTCTTCAATCATGTAAATTAGTTGTCTTTTTTGGTGTTTTTGCTATGTTCATTTATTTCATTCATTCATACGTTTAACCATTCATTTTAAAGCAAAACAAAAACGATGATTTCGCTGCGTTGTCCGACATGAATTGAATAAGGAAGAAAGTTACCTGCTGCTATTTCTCAAAAGATGGACATTCTAGCCGTGCAGGACTTGCATAAAATGAGAACACAAGTTCCACGCAATTGGAACTTACGATGCAAGATCTTGTTAGGTTGATTGTTTCAAATTTGTTTTTCCTAACAGTGGAAGTATTTGATAAAGTAAACACAAGGATATCTGCAACAAAGTTTCTTGGAACAAAAAATTTGAAAGATAACTTGACTTTTGGACAGAGTAATGAGGTCATAGACGAGATTTTATGCTCGAAAAATTTGTTTTTTATCAACGGAAGTAATGAATAAATAAAAGAATGATGTGCTTGTCAAAATGCTTGTTTGAACGCATAACTTGGATGTCTGATGAAAGAGTGACTTGTCAGTGCAGCACCATCATATACGCAGGATTTTTATGAGATTAACAGTTGCAAATTTGTTTATTCTCAGACTGTGGAAGTATTTTTAAAACAAAGGAACAAATGTATTTGTAACAAAGATTGTTTCCTGGAAGAACTGACAGGATGAAAGAGTGACTTGCTTGTTGACAGGGCAGTGATGTCAAAAGCAAACTTTTGTAAAGTCGATTGTTTCAAATTTGTTCTTGAAACTGTGGAAGCATTGAATGATTGAATGATAAAAAAAGGGAAAAATATCTTTGTCATAAACCTCGTTTCAGTGCTAAGATACAAAACCTGACAAGACGAAACGAGTGAAGTGACTTAAATATTGACAGAAAAATGAGGTCATAGGCATAAAATGCAAACACGTCATCTGGTTTAATGAACAACAATGAATAAAATGCGGATGTTTTTAGTGCCAATAGCAGCATCTGAGAAAGTATTTTTTGACAAAGTTTCGGTTCTTCGTCAACCTTTCAGAAACAACTTCCAAGCAAAATTGCCAATAACTCACGAACGAAATTAAACATGTTAGTCATATAAATTTTCACTTCAAACTTTATGACTGACAGAAATTTGGATTTGATAGTGTTTCCTTACAGGTTACAAGTTTATTGTATGTCCATGGGTTTATTATGATGATTCCGCTATTTACGGCTACATCTGAGTGTCTGAAAATCATTTGTTTACAGAAATTTATCACTTACTCAAAATGATCGGCGAACACCACCTGATTTTCTACAAAGATACCATTCTCCAAAAACTAGTATTATGGTTTAAACTGTTTTTGAAAGTTAGCGGTCAAAAGTAACGTAAAGACGCATTTCCATTTTATCATTATCGGTATGACATTGGAAAGTTTGAATTTGCTGAGCGGATAAAACGATGAATGATTATGTTTCATGCTGCATTAGTTCGTTATATAAATCACTAAAGGAAATGTAGCTGCAGGGTGTCTAAAAAGTAGTAATACATGTGTAAACAAATGATTTGTGGCACAAAATTTTAAAGTAGCCTGAAGTAGCGGATCCATGATAATAAACCCTTGGACGTACAATAAACTTGTAACCTGTAGGGAAACACTATCAACTCCTGTAAAAGAACAATAATAAAAATGTAAGATAAACCTGTAACTGGAGAGATAACTGTTAAATCTGCAAGAAAATCAAGTAATCACTTGTTAACAACGTCATTATACCAAATTATTACACCAAATACGCGTTTCGTCGCACACTCTTCAGTTTGGTTCATACGAAGAACAATATAAATGACACGAACTGTACGGGCTGTTTTATAACGAATACATCAAAAGAAATTTGAGTATCAAATACGTATTTTCTGTGATGATTTCGTGTGATAAAGTTGTTGGTAAGTGATTACTTGATTGTCTTGCAGGTTGAAAAGTTTTCTCTCTTGTTACAGGCTTATCTTATATTTTGATTATTGTTCTTTTAAAGGAGTTGATAGTATTTCCTTATAGTTTACAAGTTTATTGTATGTCCATGGGTTTATTATGATGAGTCCGCTAATACATGTGTATACCAGTTGAGTCAAAAAAAGTTTACGCGTTTGGCGGGTCACGGAATAAAAAGTGTGTGGCCGATATTCAATTTTGAAATGTTAATCTTTCAGTCGAAGGCTAACTTTGATGAGAAAATTTTGTTTGGTAAGATCACATTATCTTTAAGAGACCCAAACATTAGAAAAATGTCTGTAAGGGGTTTGTATGGGAATCGAGAAGTCCACGTTCCATTCCGGCCAATCATTTATGCGGCATTGAAGTGGAAATTCAATGTCATTGCCATTTTCATAAATAGAATTTTAATTTAAACAGCAAGTAAACCATAGGCTACAATGGAACATGGAGTTCTCGATTCCCATTCAAACCCCTAACAGGCATTTTTCTAATTGTTGAATGTTAAGGATGTGTGATTTTACCAAGCAAATTTTCTCATCAAAGTTAGCCGTTGACAAAAAGATTAACATTTCAATTTTGAATATCGCCTACATAGGTAGTATTTACGATTATTACCTGACTAAAAATTCAAAAACGCAGCAATACAGAATCCAACCACTCCTATTGGTTAATCGCACATTTACCCGCGGGTTTCCCGTAGCTTCGTACCGGGTGAGTCAAGGACAGTTTACACGTTTGGTGGGCTATGGAATGTGGCCGATAAGCAAGGGCAGATTTTGTAATACAATAGCATCAGTCGCTTTGGTTCACACCTCAATTCAAAGAGATTAGCGAATGCAGACAAAAGAAATTCTCTCAAGCAGAAATTCAAAACAAACGAAGACGCAAAGTTGCCCTGAAACCAGTACGGCAAATTCTCGTTTCATGCGGGCGAAGGGAGGTTTTTAAGAGATGTGATGTGCTCATAATGAAAGAAGAAGGGTAAATCTAAAGTTCTGTCTGGGGCATTTGTTTATTTGACTCAGAAACCGAGTGGAGGGCATTAGAATTTTAGCACATTTATTGCTCAGATATACGCAGTCACTGCCCAGCTCCTGAATCAAATAAACAAAATGCCCCAGACAGAACTTTAGATTTACCCTTCTTCTTTCATTATAAGGACATTACATCTCTTAAAAACCTTCCTTCGCCCGCACCAAACGAGAGTTCGCCGTACTGGTTTCAGGGCAACTTTGCGTCTTCGTTTGTTTTGAATTTCTGCTTGACAGAATTTCTTTTGTCTGCATTCACTAATCGCTTTGAATTGAGGTGTGAACCAAAGCGACTGATGCTATTGTATTACAAAATCTGCCCTTGCTTGGCCGATATTCAAATTTGAAATGTTAATCTATCAGTCAAAGGCTAACTTAGATGATGAAAGGATTTTGTTTGAAAAAATCACTCATCTTTTAGGCCCAAAAATTTGAAAAATGCCTGAAAGGGATTAGTATGGAAATCGAGAATTCCACGTTCCATTCTGGTCCATGATTTATTTGACATTGAAATTCAGATTCAATGCAATTGTCACTTTCAGAAATGAATTTTAATTTCAATAGCAAGTAAATCATTGACTAGAATGGAATATGGAACCTTGCTCCAAACAAAGCCTTTTTCCAGCATTTTCCTAATTTCTGGGTCTATAAGACGAGCGATATTACCAAACAGAATTTTCACATCTAAGTTAGCCTTTGACTGATAGATTAACATTTTAGTTTTGAATATCGGGCACATACTTTTTATTCCATAGCCCTCCAAACGCCTAAACTTTGTTTGACTCACCCGGTATAATACGATACAAGGACACGTTCTTGTCGCCACAGCAACTGGTTCAAGCCTGTGAGATTTACAATAAACTCAGACCACATGGCACTAACAAAATGCTTTTGAGTAATGATACGAGTCAAATTAGAAGCTATCGGGTAATTAAACTCATACTAACCGGTTTTGTCGTTGTACAGGAAAATATAAAGCTCTTGGTCTTCATTCACAAACCTACAAGCTCGGTCTGTACTTTTAAGGCCTCAGGCTTTACATTTTCCTGTACAACATAGACCGGTCAGCATAGTATGCGCGTAGAAAAGATACTTTACAAGCATCTCTAGCAGCAAGCACTTTGTTATTCTGAAGAAAAGTCAGGAAAGCGCCACCAGGCACCAGTTAAATTCCATCAACTTGTTCTAAAAAATCGTCGAAACTCAATTACAAGCATACGTTGTAGAATTGTGAAGAGAAACTTTCTTGAAAATGTTCTTGCGCCTGACCTGTAAAAGTTTTCCAGCATACACAACAAGAGTGGCAGTTAGCTAATGGACTCAACAGTCAAATGATAAAACAAAAAAAGCTGGGCCAAACATGGTATTTTGATAACAAAGCTACAAAAGTTAGCATTATCTTGCGAATAGTTGCAAAACATCAAAATAAAAATGCATCAAACATAATTAAGCATAAGGCTCAAATTTTTCAAATCTTTAAAAAGGTCGGTGTAAAATTTTATCACATTTTTGTATGAATTAAATGATTTGAAAGTGCTGTAAATCTGCCGTGGCAATTTTGTTGACATCTTGATTCTTTGCAAAGTGGCGGCATTTTGATTACTTTGGAAAACTTAATCGAAAATTTTGAAGAAATTAAAATCAAGGTAAATCTTGAATTGCTCGAGGGAAATTGCTACAATCTTCAAGAAAACCATAGTTTATAAAGGTGTACAATATGGTTGCAAGCAAAAATCGTTTGATGACATCAAAGCCTTCGAAACTAATAAATGCCGCCATTTTGAGCTATATACTACATTGGTAGGAAAATTGGAAAATTACCAATTATATATATCGCATTTATCTTACATATTCTAATACCTATTAAGACAAATCAATTTCAAATAAATTGTCTTTCACACAAATTTCAGCGATAATATTTCAAGTATGCACCATCAAAATGGTGCAAAGTGAAGAGCTATGTATGATGTAAGAAGTCTGAATGTTATATATTACGTTAAGCAGAGTTATGCAGGTTGAATTAATATGGCACTATTAAGGTGTACTAAAAGTTAGCATCTTTGGTCAGCTGTGGAATAAAAGATACGAGGCCCATATTCGAAAACAAAATGCTTACCAATTATTCAAAGGCTAACATTGATGCAAAAATTTTGTTTGGTAAAATCACTTACCTTAGAGACCCAGAAATAAGGAAAGTGCTTGTAAGGGGGTTCGTGTGGAAACGAGAATTGCACGATCGATCCTGGTAAAGGATTTACTTACCACTGAAATCTAGACTCAATACAGTTGCCATTCCAGAAATAGAATTTAAATGTCAATCGTAATGAAATCATGGACCAAAATCGAACGTGGTATTCTTGTTTCTATCCAAACCACTTGCCAGCATGTTACTAATATCTGAATCTAAAAGGTAAGTAATTTTACCGAAAAAATTTCCTCATCTAAGTTAACATTTGACTGACAAATTGGCCTATTAACTAATTTTGAATATCGGCAATATAATTTTCATATCACAGTCCGCCTAACATGTCAAATTTTTGACTCACTCAGTGCCAGATGCGGAAACATGGAAGTGCACATGCAATGAATTCATGGCGCAGTGAAGATCAAAGCACGGTTCTTTAACGGGTATAAGCAAGGCGTCAATTCAGGTCGAAAAATATGAAGGAAACCGCTGAAATACGAGCTTATAAGGACACGATTTTGGAATAAAATTTGATGAATAAGCAAGGAAATATATGAATAGGCATGAAAATGCATCAAACGAGGTATCAACAGGCAGTATGAATATATTTAGGTATGAATAGGAATAGCTGATTATTAATTAAAAGTGTTTGTAGAATGTTCGATAATATTAAATGACCTTACGTGATGAATTATTCACGGTTTATTGAAAATTACGAAAACAAACAAACCACTATCATATTGATAACAAATCAGCCATCCCTGTACGAATTACTTGTGGGAAAAAAATTCAAATTAATCCATGTTTACGTTGTTTAAAAAACAAACTTTCGCTAATCTGTGAATTTTGGTTTATCTTGCTCGACAAATATATCTATCATAAGCTATGAGTTTATTGTTTTGAAAAATAATTATTTAAAATAACAACTTTCTTTGTGTTTAAGATCCTGATACATTTTTCTTACAAGCTAAGAGTTTATTATTCAGATCAACAAGGTATTAAAAAACAACTCTTTTTGAGCTAGAAACTTTAGTGTTTCGAATTCGAAAAACATTCTTGTAACAAACTGCAACTTTGTTATCAAACAAAATGTAACTAAATATATCTGTATGCATGAATTTGTAGATTTACTGCCTGAAAATGCTTGCGTGCCAAATTTCAACATTTGGTTGACTCATCTAAAACCAGTTTCACAGCTGCATCGTAAAATAAACATCAAAAGAAAATGCATAAACTGATGGGAAGCTATTTGAAAGAAAGAGAAACTTGAAATAAGAACTATTCATCCAATTGCAATAAAAACAAGGGTCTTTTTATTTACCCTGTCAGCATGGGATCTTGTGCATTCACAGAATATCAATCATAGCTATAGATATGGAAAAGTAATTTCTGTTTGTTTTCGTTGTTTTGATTTGATAAAGCAAAGTTTGCTTCTTAAAAAGGACGGAAAAACTTTTTTAATTTCAATCTAAATATCAGAATCATATCTATTTGAATTGCATTAAGTTGGATATTTTTCGATGTTGTAATCATGAGAGCAAAGTTACAAACATTTCCTTGTTTGGATAATCGTTGCAGCGAAAACAGTTGTGCTATAATCATGGAAACTGAATTTCTAGCACCTAAAAGACAAGTATTTTCATATATTTTTGCAATCTTTAAAGTAATAGCTCGTCGGCAAATTCGAAAGAATTCGAAAATCGGTCTTGCAGAACGGCCGGGAAGAAATCTCCCACCTCTTTTGAAGTCCATTCGAAATCCTTTTGAGGATTAGCATTAACTATAAATGATAAAGTGAAAACTGAGACAGAAACTAAAAATAAGATTTTATTCATTGCTATGAGAAATGAGTATCAGAATAGTGAGCCTGGCAATATGTGTTTCTTTTATTTGCGAGGTGCCTTTGATAATGCGATTTAGGCCTTTTTCTGGATGTTCTGGGAAGTAAATGTTTGAATCTTTCGAAATTTCGACGGGACCACTATTTAAAAAAATACCAAAAAATACAATAACTATTGCTATCTTGCAGTTATTCCCAAAATAAATTTTGATGATCTAAGCTAAGTAAATTTGCTACAGTAACTTTCCGATCGGGGGGGGGGGGCATTTTTCTTGTCATTCGGTCTACCTTACAAAAATTAAAGTATATATCTTCTTACCACCTTTGCACATATCGTAATCCATTGTGATTCAGACATATCCATAAATGAAGTTTTAGTTCAATGGAAAAATGTCTTACAAATCAAAAGAGACGTTCTAATCAATATCTATTGAATTCATTGCTTTTGAGATCACAAAAATGTACATTTCTGAAATTAATTTTGTAACTTTTACTGCCTTGTGAAAAGTTGAAAGGCTATAAAAGAAGAATGACCCGGGAATACCCTGTGCTAAAAAATTGGAAGTTCACTGGTTTGCTAAAGCCGGATATTTATTACGCGGAGACGACAATTTAATAAGACGACAACTACACTGTTTCGCTGGCAAACAGCGAAACAAAAAGATCAATGAGTGAAAACTTGAAAAAAAGCTTAATGTTCATTAGATTAGATGGGTTTTAGGGCTGTGAGATGTACTTTGACGTTAAGTTACGGAACCACGAAGACATTATCTACAAAATGATGAAATGCAACGGAGACAAAATCAGTAATGAGGCTTTGACCTGATAAAATGTCTTGCTTTGACCTCTAAAGAAACTTTATTCTGCTCTTTCTACATTGAAGGAAGTTTGTTTTGCTCATCGATGTGGAATATATGGAATATATAATATGAATACCTATCTACCTATGAAATATTTCAGCAAGCAAAATAAAATGATGCATATTGCTCAAAGCTTTGGAAGTTTCAAAGATTCTGGTTGGGATAAGGCAAATTTATACTTTATAATATGACCGGGGCAATCACTTTTTTGAGCTGTGCAAGGTCAGTAGTTTTATAAGCCAAATATGTACGGGGCCACAACTTTGTTATGAGCTCAAGATGAAGTTGGAAACATGAAATTGTTCATTTTGAGGACACAATTGTAAATCACACAAGATGAGATGTGCTTCATCTTTTCGTCAAAGCCAATCTCTTGGTTGACAAAGACTTGTAAGAACAGAACAGGAATCCATGGTCGTTAGCTAATTTTAGTGCTGTATAGCAGCTGAAAATAGCTTCAAATAACGGAATCATTGTACGAAACCCATAAACGCAAGACAATGTAATCTGTAGAAAGAAAAGTGTTAACTTATGTAAAGGAACATAAACCATAATAAACCTGTAACTAGAGAGAGAACTGTTGAATCCTGCGAGAGAAAAATGAACTTGTCTTGAACCCTAACAGGAAAGAAATAAATTAGCAACTTCAATAAAGGATGACTTTTGCAAAATGTGACATCCTGCAGTGTTATATACCAGGGCAGATATATCTTTTCAAGGACATGGTGATGGTGCACTTGGTGATTGTAGCGATAATTTCATACGGAGTAAAAAGAATTTAATTGGTTACGTAACGTAATAGATTTTTCACATTCCTAAACACTAGCATGGTCCTTTGCAGCAGTGTAGAAACACAATTATGGCATAGAAATATTTCATAGAACGGACTTGAAGGTTCTTGGAGCCACTGATCAGCGCAGTTCTATAAGACAGTCACTGTGTTCGTGGGTAAGGCAGGGTGTGAGAAGAAAACTTTTTCCCATTACGGCATCACGTAAAACGAAGCAAAGAGATTGAAGTTAGACAAGTTAATGAAATAGGGAAACAAGGGAGAGATTATGAAGATTAGCTAAAATGGCGAGGATATTATAAGAAGGAAAGCTTTATGCCATAGCATCACGAAATCACGAGACATCAGTCTAGCAAGAGAGACGAATTTACTTAGCATAAGGGAAACAAGGGTTAGAAAATAGAGACAATATTGCTAAGCATCGGGGAAGCACAGGTTAAGAGGAAGCTGAGAACAATCTCAATCAAATAAACTAAAAGACAATAAGGATAAAGTTAGAAGATGTAAACAAAGAAGAAAAGATTAAATAAAGGAATGGAACTGGATTAGTGTAAGGTGAAACTTTCTTATGTAATTCGGCAGACACAAAGAGTTATGAGGGAAAGTAAATAACAACAAACAAGGACAGGGGTAGTAAGTCTCACACGAGGCAAAAATGGGGCAACAATGTCAACAACATGACAGCAACTAAACTAGAACCTATTTCCTATTCTAACTGCGCCTCCATGAAAAACATCTTCCAAAATTAGAACTACTTTCAAGATCCAGCAGAAATAAATAATTTTTCAAACTTAGAATATACAGCAATGAAATTGGCATTATACTTCAAAGTTAAGAAATGCCTTCTAAATTCTTCAAATGTAGCTCCAATTTCTTTTGCTTTGCAGTACCATCATAAAACATTGCTAAAATCGTCATGTAAATGAAAAAAATAAAGCAAGAATTAGTTCCCTTGTAAAAAGGATGTAAAGGGTAATGGGTAACATAAAGTTAAGCAATTAATCGTGAGAATCAACTAAAATCAATAAGAGATAGAAAAAGTTAGGCAGTTGTGACTGAAATCTGTCGCAGAGGCGAGTGATGTTTCACTTATAAGTCAAAAGGATCGAAGAAGGAAGCATAGTAATACATTAGTGGCAAAGCTGGAAAATCAATCTAATCAATTTGATAAAGAAGACGCAATTCAAAACCGCATAGGCCACACAGCTCATACACATTTCTAGGTTAGTCCAAAGCATACCCACTAATTAGTTCTTAATTAAAACATGGACCTACATAAATCATAATGGAGACGAAATGGTTACGATGAAGTGCCATAAAGTAGTGTCCCACATATAAGAATCGCACATTTAGGAAACACAGACCCTGATTTTCAAAATAATACCCGATTTCATAATAAGCTGGTGTAGGTCTGAAAAAAGTTTGTTTCTTATTTAAAACAATGCATTAATTTTGTATGCAAACTAAGATAAAAGCACTTTCCTGGAATAATTTTAGCATATCCTGGCAGTGAAAATTTACGAATACAACTCAAAATAACATGTTCTGTATCATAATCATAAACTGGCGCACATCCCTGAATGATAGGATACCTCCCCTGGGTTTCCATTCTTGTTATGATGCAGTAAATGCATTATTTCATCTGAGTGCAAATGCATACCTCCATATGATATGAGTACGGAAGCACTACAAAACGAATAAACATGAATAAACAAAACAAACAAACAAACAAACAAACAAACAAACAAACAAACAAACAAACAAACAGAAACAATAATGTATTGGGATTCTGACTATGATTGCGGGTAGCAAGGCCTTTGCATACCGTATTCATTTTATATTCTCAGCGCTTCTTTTAAAAATTCCGATAAGGAATATACCACTAGCTCACTCTGACTCCTAACAATTGTCTAGTTACATCGTATAGTTACCAACGGTTACCAACTCACGTAACCACCAAGAAACAAGGACATTGCCATTACCAATAGAAAAGAAGGTACCAGAATATCACGTGACAAGAGCACGACATATCATCTGGCTCAAAGTGGCAAACAAATGCGTCCTCAGATTTCAGAAATTTACTTAAACGGCGCGGCGAACTTAATTAGGATGAGAAAGATAGCGCAATGTATTTCCCAGGGTTTTAAATATAACTAAACACTGGTTGGGCTTTATCTAACAAACTACTTAAAGAATAAAGCTTGAGGGTGATTATTTGAAACACTCTTACTTGATACTTGATGGCAAAGAATAGGGATAAAGATGAACGTGTTTGTTTTCATATTACAGCCTTGATGAGATTTAACACAGCGCTCCGCAAAGGCGCATTCGGGATAAGTCGCTAATTTCTCAAGTCACCGAAGACGGAAGGAAACATCAGCTTATCTGCAATAACTTTATTGTAAACAGATAAGCGTAGAAAGGATTTCGGACAAAGGCTTGTGGACAATCCTTCACAAAGCTTGTTAGAGGATTCAACTTGATTTCAACGTTGGTAGGTCTAAAGTATGAGAAAGAATTAAATGGAGATAGAATTTGATTGAGGGGTGTTTGTTGATATGGGAAACACTGTATGCAGAATCAAAGAGTACAGTTAAGATGAAAACGGGGAAAACAACGACAAGGGAGGATAGGGAAAACTGCAGAAGGAAAGTGGGTTGGAAATGTCCTCCCTGTCCTTCACAAGTTGGCTCTAATGGTAAATGAAAAATACGCTGAGGATGTCTTACATACTGTTTGCGTCCTTTTCACATCTTTTAAAATAAGAATCTAGAGTCTACAAAATCAGCCTGGACCTTTCACTTTTGCATAACTTTAGAAGAGTATATGAAAATACAGTGACTGCAGTAGCACAGGGGAAAAAGCTACAGGGTTAGTATATGTAAAAGGTGTCCCCAAAAATTGTGCCTAGTTTGTATGGCTGCTGTGGATGAGCTGCTGCGGATGTTGTCGGTTTTACACAGTTGCTTAGAATAGGCCTCAGTTCACATTTTGAGACATCGTTCGAATCAATCTAAAAAGTCGTTGTAGATTTACGGCAGAGGAAAGGCAGAATAAGTAGTTGCTCCAAAAAACAGCACTCCTGTTTTCCTCCAGTAATGTCGAAATCAAGTATTGTTTGAGAGAAAGCCTTCTAGCGTCATATACATATAAATTTTCTTTGTATTTCTAAAAATGGTAATATTGTTGTCCACAATGTCAACCCTTTCATAAACATAGAGAAAATGTAGATTCGACGCTGGTGCCCTTTCCTTTCACAAAGTATTTGAACGAACAACTGAAGTACTGTTTTTGAAGCAATCACTTATCTTGCCCTTCCTGTCCCATAAATCAGCAACTGCTTGCCTGATTGACTCTTCGTAACAAATGGATCACTTGAAGGCACAGCGCCTCCACATAGCTACCCAAACGGGGCAAAATTGTTTTTAAGACACCCTGTAAGGAATTGTTTGAAAAGAGGCGTTCGCGCTGTCTGAGGTGGTCTGAGTGTCCGTTATGAAATATGTCGATAGAAACAATCTGATTCACAATGCAACAATAATTTCATATTTCTCTCAGGGTGACATATTACTATGTAGATAACAAACACGGGTAATGTTACTAGATAACAAACAAGAGCAATGTTTTTGAAGAGAATCGATGGAGAATAAGCTACCAGGCCTTTAATTCAACCCTTGAATAAACTTTCTTAAAAACAGGATACATTTTACGATAAGGATATGATTAGATCTGTGATTTTGTAAAAAATATTGTCGTTACTTTCGATTAATAGGCTCGGAAGAAACTTGTTTCGACTTGGAACGTGAGAGAAATTTCAAACATTGTTAGCTTATAACATAACAAGATATGTTTGTATGCCTGGGTTTTTTCCATAGTAACCAAATAATAGCAAATAGGATGGACGGAAGGCTAATAGTCTATTTTGTCTTATTTGACTGTCTTAATATCTATGTTTATAGTTTAACAAGCCTAGCCATGAATTCACTATTATTGCTCAAGCTGAACAGCATAATCGAGATATGATTGGCGTTTCATGCAAAGAATGACTCATTCAATCAGCATTTTGTTTGGAGATTCGGCAAAATGTGCTCCCACTTTGGATAAGAGTAGAAACAAAATGATAAGGGCAATTTTCAAACTGAAAATTGATTTTCACACTAAATAATCTAAGTAACTTGAGGTTTAAAGAATTTTTCCTTAAATGAAGCTCATCACCCCTAACATAAGTTTAAAATATTTAACAAGAATAGTGTGAAATTCTAGGACTTCAATGACTTCAAAGCAACTTTCGAAATAGACGATTACGTTAAAGATGTCGGTGAAGAACTTTTTACCAAGATACATTGCGTTCGAATTAGGAATCGTTAACGAATCAATAGGAATTCGAATATTGAACGCAATCTATCTTGATAAAAAGTTCCTCGCCGCCATCTTTAGCGTAATCAAATATTTCGATATGTTTCTACCGTTAGACTTTTCTGAAATATTCGCGAATTTTCAAGAATTAGTATGTTTTTCTCCTCTCTCAAGAATTCCAGAAAACTTTTAAAAAACTCAAATTTATTTAGTTTTTAAACTATCTGAGGAATCAAACAAAACATTTCAAGAAAGATCTAGTTTATGAATGCCTACAATGTGATACCAAGGGAAAATTTTTCAATCTTCTGGGTTAGCTAAAAGTTTTTTAAGCCACTCACTTCAAAGAAGTACAGGGTATTTCAGAAAAATGCAACCCAACAATAATTTAAAATCTTGAGAAATTGACAAAATTTGAGTAGATGTAATGTATACCATCAGAAAGTACAATCTTTCTTCAGTCTAATGATATGCAATTTGGATACATTACTTGAATTATTTATCATTAAATTGATACTTTCTTAAGTATGGCCATTTTCAAATGCAGCATGCTGCAAAGGCAAAATCAGCCCCTTCTTGCCGTCAAAAATTATGAAAAATTTTTGCAAAACAATTTCCAGGCTAAAAGCACTCGAGGTGATGCCTTGAGGAGGTAAAAAGACAATTTCAACCTTGTGAGATGCGTTTGTAGATAATGATGAAATATGCTCTCGCAAAGGTGGATTATCGTCTATGTAAATTCCCTATCACTTTCCGGTATCTAGAATAGGCCATAAACACGAAAACATCAATTAAGTAATGAAAAATTCATTTAATCCACACAACCTGCATATCATTGGAAAGAAGATAGATTGTACTTTTGCTGGTATGTCTCAAATTGATTCACATATTATTATTACCTGAAGAATCCAAAATGAAAGTGGGTTGCATTTCTTCAGAAAGACCATGTATATCAAGAATTTTGCGCCTACACTTTATTCTGCTTTGAAGATTTGGAGCTTGGAACCTATGCCATCACCACTTATGTAAGAAAAAAAGAAAAACTGAAGCTCAATATTCCATCACAAAGGTTTGAGGTATGAGGATGAAATAAAAAGTAAGAATTGCGAACGAATAAAGGAATTTCAGGAGTTTTCTTTATTTTTGCGCTGAAATAAATGATGATGCAGCTCATTAGTTGCGAAATTCATGATCATCTGCGAACAGAAGATCAAATTGCCATGTCTTAGAAAATTTTGAAAACTTTGGAAACAAAAAAAATTGTTAGCTCGTGCAGACTTTAAAAATTAATTATTCTCAAGTATCGAGGAAAATATTAATTTGAACAAATAAAGTAAAATGACGTGTGGTTTATCATTATCACACTCGAACTATCTGCAGGTTGGGCACACTGAATATTGATAAATGAAACAAAAAATTATCAGGAATATAAATAAATGAAAGAAATAAACATTCTCATTTCTGCATGTGATCTATGACTAAAAAGATAAGAACAATTAAAATAAATAAATCTCTTTCATTATCAGTGTTATTCACATACATCAAGTTGATCAAGTTGAAGAACAGAGAGCGATCAAGTTTGATTGTAAACAATACACGTGGGATGAAAACATTAGTTTTAGAATATTTGCCAAGAGAAGCAGATAGAACTTTTCACCCGTTGAGTTGACAGCTTGCCATAAAAACGTTGCAATAAAATAGAAATTTGTGACGTCAGAACAGATATATGGAAAGTAGAACGATAAACGAAAACAGCGAGAAATAGTAGTGGAGTTAACTTTGTGGTGGTTAGTTATCTATTTTATTTAATTCAATGATTTATCTATGATTAAGAATGTGAATAGAAATTTTGCCAAACTTCAATAAAAAAGCACTGCATTTGGCCATTACAAGGAAAAAGAATTATACGAAAGATGTTCTCAGCCATGATCCTTCACGTATGAAACTGTTACCTAAAAAGCAAACAATGTGGAAAGTGCAAGTGCAACAGTTCTCTAACAACGGTGAACTTCTGAATGCACATGAAATTGATATAATAAAAATTATTGACATCAAACTTGACAAAAATATATGAACAAGGAAAACACTCTTCTGTTGAATGGATGGATTGAAAAGAAAAGGGAGTCGTCATTTTCATCCTGGGTACCAGGGCGGAGGATAATTTCGTAAAATTCGAGAAAATTTCATACCCCCACCTCGAACATAAAAAAATTTGTCGTATCCCATCATCTTTCTGCAAAATGGTCTAGTACCCCATGTAAAGTCTTTGTCCATAAAACATAGATACATGAGCAGATAGCAAGTTGTCCCGGGCGATTTTCATACTGGTAAAGTGATTCATCACTTCCAGATGTCTGTTAACTTTTCTTTCAATCTTTGATCAATGACTTCATCCGAAATTCCTTCAAGCAAAATAGTTTTGTACCCCATAAAATATGCTTTTAAACTTTTTGTACCCTCACAAAATAATGGAAAAAAGGTTCCTACCCCTGCCAAAATCCTCCGTCCCGGCACCCAGGATTAGCTATTATGAGTCATTACATCTAACTTTACTATTATGAGTCATTACATCAGTTCAATTTCGTCATCATACATTACTGCGCACATAAATAAAAGACTTACCACGATTCATCCAAGTTTTCGCTCGTGATTAAGAATTTTTTATTACGTATCTATTCAATGTAAGTGCTTACTCAAAACAGGAAATTATAATCAAAAGATTATAGAAACAGGACAAAAATTCTCCTTCTCCGACACATTTTGCACTGTGCAATCAGACTGCAGCATTCCGCGAAGCTTGCCTGTTACTGACCCATCTGAATTTACTTCGTTATCATATAGCATACGGCTCAAAACTTTCAAATCTTTAAAAATGTGAATATAAAATTACATCACATATTTCTATGAATTGAGCAACTTCAAAAGAACTTTGAACAATTTGCTGTAAATTTGTCGTGGCAAATTTTGACATCTTGATCATTTTCAAATAGCATCATTTTGGAAATTTTTGTAAAAAATTCAACGAAAATATAGAAATTAAAGTCGTCGATCTTAAACTGTTTGGGGAAAATTGATATAATCTTCAAGAAAACAATAGTTTATGAAGGTCTACAATATGGTGGAAAGCAGAAATCTCTAGCTCTTCTGGTTAAGAATTTAGAATTTTATGACGTCACAGCCTTAAAATTGATAAATGCCCCCATTTTGAAAATAATCAAGACATCAAAAAAATCGCCATGGCAGATTTACAGCAAATTACCCAAAGTTCCTTCCAAGCATTTTGATTCAAAGAAAAACATAATGGAATTTTACACCCACCCTTTTAAAGATTTGAGCGCTATGCTTAATCTTATGAGTATTCTGTAGTTTTGCGTTGCTTGTTCCTAAAATGTTATCGAGTTCCTTGTTTTCGTACAGCTATTTCTGAACTAAAGACAGATCGAATAAGTTTGGATCAAAGAGATATGGTTAAGAAAACGAACTCCAGGACAAATCGTAGTAAGTCGACACAAACACTCCTGCAGTGCATCATAAAGTAGCCAATCACAGCTTAGGAAACCCTTTTTTCAAAGTCTCCGTTGATATGGACCAATGTTTATGTTGTATACATATAAAATAGGAAAAATAAGAACATGGATTTAACAGTATGATGAAATGTTTTGCTCGAGCTCAAAGCCTGACGTAAACTACCCGCGGTTCAGCGAAGGAAATGGATTGAATACAACTTCCGAAATAAGGCTGAAATATCATAGTATCACTAGGAGATCTAAGCCACTGAGCAAATACTACCAAAGTACAACAAGGCATACTGGGTGAACGGAAGAAGGAGATTCTCAACATTTTTCTGAATTGTGTTTGAAAAACCGTTGTATAAATACTCCACACGAAGCGGGCATACTTGGATAAAATGTCCTGCGAGGGCGCTAGGCACAAACAGGAAATAATTCTCTTATTGAAAGAGACGTACATGTTTGGACAAGAAGAGAAGGAGAAATCGCATTAAAAGTACAATAGTTACGTAGAATGGTTCGTAACATTGCAGATGTCATGTTGCTTTAGATGCTGACAAATAAAGGAGATCTTAAGAATGATACATGTTCAGGAATTTGGGTGTAACGAATACAGGAAAGGCTTGCTTTCTTTGCAGAAAACCAAGATTGTATGGCTAAAATAATTTCGGACGGAAAGAAATCTATAAATTTGAAAGAAATGCAGTAGAGATTGCCTTTTACTTGCCGATAGCTATTGAACGTGTTATTGTCACGCCCTTTAAGTTGAAAGTAAATAAAAAGGTTAGTAGGAACAACACAAAGCGGTTAAGAAAACACATGCACTAATTCCTACTCCAGTGAAGGACGTACCTAAACGAGAGGATTGCAAAAATCATAAAAAATACAGGAAAAACAAAGTTACGAGTATTAGCGCCTTTCTAGCCTTGTATTCAGTATCAAATAATGCTATTACTTAATTGTTATTAGGTGTTTGGGCTATGGATTTAACATTTAACATGGAAACAAGCATAACATAATACACGTTCTATATCTGTTGTAGATTGCCAAGCCAACCAAAGTAACGCACAATCAATTTTATCTGCAATTAGACCCTCCACTTCCATGCCTCCCCCCATGTCTTCGCATCTCAGTACGAAAAATACCAACATTACTAAGAACCTTGGGGCGAGCATGCCTTAGCTATCACATGCGAGATCTTACAAGGGGAATATAACAGACAGAGGCAAAAGAGGGTCGCCTGTTTGGAACCGCTGTCAACAGATCCAAAATTGTCTTGTTAATGGACTTCACGAAAACTACAGTACAGGTAAGCAAACCAATGCACATCCTAAGAATAGAGATGTGAAAAACTGCACATTCGTCTCCTTTGGCAGTTAAAAAAATACAAGGAAGAAGATCGACATACCACACTGTTTTTATTTGCAGTCACAGTAAACAGCAGGAAAAGTCGATTACAAGTCAAACAGTAGTTTCATATAAAATTAAGAAAGTGAATCTAATGATATGTGCTTATTTTAGAATGTAGTATTTTCTCACGTAGATGGATTGCTCAGAGGTTTTAATGTGATAAAGCTGGTCTGAATATGACAAATAAACAATATTCGAATGGAATTAAGATTTAGGCCCATAACAAGATGTCTAAGGTAAACTATGCTTTATGAGTTGTAGAAAGGCGAATGCTAGACGTTCCATGGTCAGAAATCTATGAAAAATGTTGTTAAAATTAACATGCACATTTTTGAATACTTAAAAGCCATTGCAGGATAAACTATATAAATTGCAAAATAGTCTTAGCAGAAGGGTCTACCATAATCATGAACAGTGAGCTTTACACGTGCTTCTAGATTGTAGGAGGTAGCTAAGTAAGTTAGACTCAATAAATGTCATAGTTTTAATTTTTGACTGAGCTTATACCACTACAACAAAGACTCATTTCCATACACTTGCAGAAGGATAAGCCGGGAACTAATTCTGTTTGGCCTATACAATACCACAACTAGGCCTAAATCACGTGTTATTTTTCTCTCAAAGCCATCAAGCCTAAAACGCCACAAAAGCAGTTTTCCTGTACGATGAAACTAGCTACCAGGAATCTGAAGGAATCTGATGAAAAGCGAGCAAACTAAAGACTTGTAAACATTCGCACTTTTTGGTATCTCACCATGTTAAAAAAGAAAATTCCTACGTTAAGAATAAAGGAAATAACGTCAGTCTTTACTCGATGTTTTGTACAGGAATTTAAGCTTCTTTTTGTTCATTCCTAAAGTTCCTACACTGAGACAATAACCTCGAATGTTTCAGAATTGTGACAAAAATCTCTTTTTAGAACAGCAACCAATTCAAAAGAGCTATATTTAGCAAACAGCTAGAAAGCTCTGATAGCTCTCATAAGAAACGTTCTCATCGCTATTTCTAACAGTGAATTTGTATAAATAACCTCTGAAGGTGAATTTTTCAGTTTAAAGGACTCTTTAAACATGATGTTTTGTGACGTTTGTAACCAACAAGACTCATTGAGAAACTGATTCAGTTTCAATTGCAACGTAGTTGTTTGCTTCAAATGGCTTAAATAAAAATATGCGAATTATCTTGTTACTTTCACATCCTAAAAATCTTTAGCTTCGACCTGTTAAACGAAAGAACGCTGTTAAAATCTGATACTTTGAAAATTCGGATGCTACATTATAAAAGTTATCGATATTTATGCTGACGATAGGTTTGTTTTGTAATCAGGCATACTTTAAGCTGAAAATACTATTCTTATTGAACTTTCACTGACCTTAAGCACGGATATTTGCATATATCTTCATGAAATAACAGCAGAAAACTTCCCAGCAACAACAACAACAACAACAAAAGAAATCACATATACACACAAGAAGCAAAAGCAGAATGAAACAATATCAACTATCATGTAGTCATAGGTACATGGATAAATATTAACTATCATGTAGTCAATGATATTGCCAAGTATATATCATGAACAAAAAATAGGCCACACTGGCATCTAAACATAAACGCTTATGTCCACGGAGATGCATGTTCGTTCGAGCGGGAAATGCTCGAGATTGTCTGCCAAGCATGCACATTAAGACGGAATGCAGCAGTCCCAGGGATTTTCTTGAAATGATTTTTTCTTGAGAAATCAGCCCTGGCATTGCATTCCATCCCAAGTGTTGTTTGTATTAAAGAAGAGGAGACGGAGCACATGAACGTCTATTTTGAAGATGAGGCACGATTTTATTATCCTTAATATATTTTCAATATATTCGTTTAATCAGGACGATGCTCTTGTGTATTTTATTCTTTTCAAAAGTGGAAAGCTGAAAATTACAGTTTACAGGTACTTTGGAAAATGTCCTTGATACAAATCATGCCTAGGCCCTTTTTCAAATCCTCTGGTTTCGGGTGCACAGTAAAGTTTGACTTTGCAAGCTTGTATCTCCGGTGTTTGGTGGACGATTTTTAATGCAAGGTATGTGAATTGAAGTTGAAGATTGATAAATTTAGCTGTATACTCGGAGAGTAATAATATTTCATCGCTTTATTCTTATTTCCAATCAAAAGGGAGTACTTTTTTGCGACACCCGCTAGAGAAAAGTTAAACTCGTTCGACTTTTAAAGCGTGTGATTTTGCTCTCTAAGTCTAACAGCCAATCATGATTCAGTATTATATGAGATGGCCCATTCATAGGATTTATGGTGTTGTTGTTTATAGGAGCCATAATTGTCTTCAAAATGACGCAAAAAAGCGAAATACTTTAAAATGCTGTCGATCATTCGCCACTGGCAAATGCAGCACCATAGAAATAAGCCTTGAACCAGCCCCCAATGCCCGGCCAAGAGGAAATGCCAAATGATTGCTACTTTGACCAATGTAAATAGCTCATTAGCTTCTCTTTCACAAGAATCCCTCAGTATTCTCAGCTCTTATTCGAGGATAAACTTCTGAACATCAACATCATATCCACCATCGCCGTCCAATCAAAACTCTAACTAAAAGCTAAAATGCATGATAGCCAACACTGTCCGAAAACATTTTGCCCGAAATTTGTTAGTCTAAACTTCTTCTGTATTCAATGTACGATTTTGCACTGGAATAATGTGTGGAAAATTTACGCTATCCTTCACTAGCTAAGCTCAAAGAAGGACAAAATTGAAATTTCCTCTCGTCTCTACAGATCAAGAAGACTAACTTTTTCATGACCTGCACAAGAAGAATGTATGTAATATATGGTTCCCTTACAATGTGACATTCAAACATCAGTATTAAAAAAAGACTTTTCCGTGTAATCAACACTTAAGCCTAGTCGTCTCTAAAGCTATTTACTCCTATTTCTTATTTACACAATTTTCCCAGCCTTGCTTTTCGGAACTAAAATTGAAACCTAATGAGTAAAAGCAATTAAAATGATATCATCGTTTTTAAATAAGCTTGATTTGATCATTAAAATAAAAAAAATAACAGGATACATAATCCGATTGTCTGAGTTTAAGTTGTATCCCATTGAGTGTTTTGAATTTAAAAGAACAGTGTTAATGCTGTTTGAACGTATGTATAGTTTGCAACATCTAATGCACAATGCCTAATACCTAACTTGTAATACAAGACGAATTACACAAATTGCTGATGAAATTAAGAGCGCCAAACTTGATTATAAAAGAAGAGACATACATACTTTTAAATAAGATCGTCTCATCAACCACAAGATTGTCTCCCCGCCATGCCTTCCTATGAGTCAGTCTCGGTCTGACACTAATAGGAGCCTAAGCCTCTTAATGATGCTCGACATTAGTAGTTGATTTGATGGTATATGACTTTCATTCCACGCAAAATGCGATCAACAAAGGGTTATGCAATTTATCATTTAAGAAGTAAGTTGACCCAGACATCAAATCACTAATTATAGTTTATGATTTAGTTTACATGGATAATCATTGATCATTTCTAGAGATTTTTCCTTTGTTTATCTTAATGTTTGATCAGACTTTAAGTTGGCCTTATTTCTATCTTTTTACTATCGATTCTTTTCTTCTTATTTCTTGTTTTCAAGTGACCTGCACATCAAATTGCTGAGTACGTTTTATGATTTAGTTTACATGGATAATCTTTGATAACCCAATCTCCTTTATATATGCCTTTGCTTGTTATTTTCTCCCTTCAGATGACCTAGACATGTATGATAAATCATCTTATCGTCCAAGTAACATGAATGGTAAATGGTCAAATTCTAATTTTTCATGTTTCTTATGCATTCTCTCAACCCCACATCAATCCTCTATCAATTTAATGATTACAAGCAACCCTGCATGAATCCCTTATCTCAATGTTTATTTTTCTTTACCCCTTATCAGAAACCTTTCTCTGACGCATTTATCATATTATCTAAGTCTTCCTTCAAATTTCACACATCTGCAATATCATAACCATTCCTTATATGTCTGTAAGTGTCATATTACCACATCATTTTCTGATTTCTTTTCAAGTCAACAGAGCAAACCAAACAAAATATATTTCTCAGAGGCAGCAGAGAATAAATTGCCCCTTTCACACTGATTTCGCGACCATGTATCCAAGAGAATCTTTTGCATATTTTCGTATTTTGTGCAAATTCCAGGTGAGATCGATACAAGAAAGGGGCAATTTACGTTGTTTATTAGCACGCTTCCTTTGTTTCCTGTTTCGCATTCATTTATAACGTGGTTCGATCAACAGTAACTTTTGGGTTCTGAAGATGGAGTATGCATGCATCGGAACGTTAGCGCTTAATAAAAAGAAGGAATGGACTTGTCAAATATGGTTTAGTAATTCTTCTGCGATATGTCATAACAAGAAGGAAATCTCTGAACTTTGTGTGTGTCTTCCTACTCAACTGGTTCGAAAATGAGTATCATCCTCGTGGTTCCACCTTTGCCATACAAGAAAGCTCCAATAAGTTCAAGAAACCTCGAGTGAGTGGTCGAGCAGGGGCGGATCCAAGGGGGGTTCAAAGGGTTCTGTAAACCAGTCAACATCTTGAATCTATAAAGACTGAATTCTATAAATCACAAGCAGGCAGATATCTTTGCCTTTGGTTGAAGCAAAATCGTAAACCAGCAGCGCTATTCATTGCCGTACATTGAATTGAATTATTTGCAACGAAGCATGGCAATGAAATCTTGAACCCTGCAAAACGTGCGCACAGGACGATTTCAGGACACACCACGCAAGTTGAACCCTCCTTGCAGGGTTACAGTGAACTCATAACATTCTTGATTTAATTTTGACAAAAGCTGTCCAAGCTCAAACGATTGTTTTCGTCATTGAGAACAATAGAAGTCAGATGCGTAAAAATCAGTGATGCGTGTGATACTTGTGAGGGTTCAGACAACTACAGCAACAATGCAAAGACGATCCAGCTTCAGTTGCACACACGCAGCTCAGGTTAGGCCGAAGAAGATGGTCGACTCGCACACTCAGTTGCCTCAGTTGTCTGTCATCGAGGCTCCAGATAAACTCAAACTTGCTATGCCGGAAACATCTCATTCGATTTTCAAAGATGGAAAGATTATGTCATTAAGTTTGTGGAAAATGCACCGAAGAATTTTGAAAGCAGAGTCAGAAGGTAAAATCCAGTAGGCCTACTTAGGTAAAATGGTAAAATACACATACGATTCCTTTTCCCTGCGCAAGGAAACTGTGTTTATCTGAAGGGAGCTCTTTACTTTGTTTTCAAAGGGCGTGTCCAGTTTTTGGAAGGGCGTGGTCCCAAAAGTTTTCCATGTAACCCACTCAGCTAAAATGCTGGATCCGCCCCTGTGGTCGAGCGCCTCATACAGTTCAAAATCCGGATGGGTGACCTTCCAGATGCCTGACAAGACAACTTACTTCGACGTCCTACGGCAGGTACGTCAAAGAAGTCATCCCATGCCTGAATGTGAATGCATGAATGCATAGTAAGCGTAAATGAGCTAAAAACAGCTAGAAATAAAGATAAGGTAAAGTAATGAAATGAATGAAATCAAACTTGCGACTGTACTCAAAACCTAATTTAGGCGGTTCCTAGAAGAGAGGAGGCACCCTTGCATAATCTTATTACAGCAAGCGAGAAACTCCAGCCTCTGTCCAAGCAAGAACTGACGAAGTAATAAAATCAATCAAATGAAACAAACCTCGTTTTCAGGCTTTAGTGCAGGGACTGTTGTTGGGTTTCCTTTCTCATCAGGAGCGATAAATGTAAAGTAGGCACTTTCAATATGGCGGGTTTCTCCTCCAACTGCATATGCATCCACGCGAACACCAACCTCTAAGCTACAAATGAAAGCTTTAGTTGAAATTTTACTGCTTACCGGAGTGAAATGTTTGGTTGAAACATTTTATTAACCAAACTGAAGGAACATTCTAACGAATACAATTCCCAATAATTTTATATCAGATGGGCAAAAAGAACTTCAAATGTTTGCAAAATTCTGTGTGTGGAGAATACATTTATTTTCCTGAGCATTGTAAAATACAGGTAAAATTGGATTTACGAAAAATTCCTTATTTCAAAATGAACGAAAAGGCGATTAAGTAATTTTCTCGCTTTGAGCTAGACGCATTACCTGACTTATTTACCTGAGTCCTTGCATGGCTTGTTTGCTACCTGACCTTATTACCTTATGACCTTATGCTATGACCTTATTACCCCAGTCATTACATGAGTCCTTGTTTTCGGTCAATTCCCCCCAACGATACCCCACAATACCCATTCTACTTCAACGAAGATTAAGTTTTGGCGGAATGACTATGACAGTAAATAACAATTCAATTCAATGGAACAAAACTTAGCAACCTCGTACCCAGGCCCCAAACGGTCTTCTCGCAATCTCAACCGTCGACCGATTTGGGCCCTGGTACGGATTCCCGATTCGTGGCAATATTTGCAACCATTATGGATTTTTAATTTATGCAGCCGGCTGTAATTACCATGGAGATAAGCACTTTCCCCAACTGAAACTCAATGAAACACATCCAGCCAGACAACATGTCACGTGATTTTACTAAGGCATTTTCAGTAATGAGAGTTGCGAGAAATTCAAAATAAATCAATCCCCAGAGCTGCGAAGCTCCACAAAACATTTACAAATCTTGGTAAAAAGACACGCGAAATGTCGAAAAGGAAGAGGGAGATTGGCTGCAAGCAAGCCATTTACAACTGTTGGACTTTCGTACAGCTTTCTTACAAGCCAGGAAGCCAGGTAGCTACAAGATTAAATTCTCTTTTGCAAATCACTTGCTTTGACCGCCTTCTTCCACAATACACTTAGGGTACAAAAGTATGGAAACGATGGCCTAAAACATGGCGGCAAAGATGTCCTATGGCCTATGAGCCTCGTAACAAAAGGGAGATTTTCTCTCCAACCCAGACCTCAATTTAAACACTTATGGCGGGAAAATATTCGCCATCTCGTCTTCTGTTTATCAAACAGACAAGGACAAGTTTTAGAAAAACTTTTTATGAATTTTGAGACGAAAACTTCGAAGTAGTGTTGTTGTCTTGAGCTGCAAGAAATGGAGGAGATATGAAACTGAAAAGTTGTCAAAACATGAGTTTGCTTCAATGAAGAGTGGTTGGGATGGCTTCATTTTATGCTGAATATACTGGACATTTTGATTTTGAAACAAACTTTTGGGAATAATCGAGAAATTTTCAGAATTTTGGCTGTAAACTCAAGGAAAGCTGCTAACAGGTAAGCTTGTAATTTCGATTTCCCTTGCGACCGTTGCAGTTGTTGCCTTGTAATGGCTTCACATCAAACCTCCGATGGCTCAGTCAACACGAATAAACCAGAAATAAACAAAATAACATTTTGTTTTCAGATTTCAGCTTTTTAAGGTACTTTCATAAAGATTTGTCTTGCTCGAAAAGAAAAGTGTCACCTGAAAAAATAATGTAACTTACCTGCTCATAACTTGCCTTGAGTTTACAGCCAAAATTCTGAAAATTTCTCGATTATTCCCAAAAGTTTGTTTCAAAATCAAAATGTCCAGTATATTCAGCATAAAATGAAGCCATCCCAACCACTCTTCATTGAAGCAAACTCATGTTTTGACAACTTTTCAGTTTCATATCTCCTCCATTTCTTGCAGCTCAAGACAACAACACTACTTCGAAGTTTTCGTCTCAAAATTCATAAAAAGTTTTTCTAAAACTTGTCCTTGTCTGTTTGATAAACAGAAGACGAGATGGCGAATATTTTCCCGCCATAAGTGTTTAAATTGAGGTCTGGTTGGAGAGAAAATCTCCCTTTTGTTACGAGGCTCATAGGCCATAGGACATCTTTGCCGCCATGTTTTAGGCCATCGTTTCCATACTTTTGTACCCTAAGTGTATTTCTGAAGGGAAGCGAAGGTACGAGCTTTTAACTTTGATGTGGAAGTTTAACTTTGACTGCCATTGCGAGGCTTCACCTGCAGAAACTAGTCTCGTCTAATTGTGCTTGGCCTTTGGCCTTGAATCTACTTACTGTTCCTGTGGCTTTTTTTAACATTTTGGGCATAAAGTTGCAATGTCTTCAGTCTTTCTTTCAGCTGCGTTCACAAAGTTGCCTGCCGTACCCAGCCGTACATTTTGGAGTCGGAAAATATTGATATTTTGTTATTTTCTATTCGTTTTGTGACAACGTGGTGACAACACGGTTGCGACTTTGGTGTTGGGTATAGATTGCAGAAGCTGGATGCTTTTTTGCATGAATTGTTGCAGTA